>CM021103.1:640892671-641232934 GCA_007115665.2 Sequoiadendron giganteum | reverse complement strand
AAAGAGGTAGGGAGGGAGATATAGGTGAGATATAGAGTGATGGGGGGAGAGGTAGGTAAAGAGAGAGAGAGGGGAGATAAAGGTAAATAGAGAGGGAAGGAGATGTAGAGAGAGAGAAGAGATAGAGAGAAGTAGAGAGGGGAGGGAGGGAGGCAAATGTAGGTAGGAGATAGAGGGGTGTGTGTGAGAGAGAGAGGGAGGGAGTGGAGAGATATAGAGTAGAGAGAGAAGGAGATAGTGAGAGAGAAATATGATACAAATTGCTGACTACTAAAATTTGACCTCCTGATTATTGAAATTTGACATGATGATTACTAAAATTTGACTATGAAATTTTTAAGATCTTCCAAAAACTAGAATTTTTATTATAACTCCTAGAGATCCAAAACCACTCTTAAACATCCTAAGACTATATCCATGAAATATAACTTAAAGTATAAGAAATTAAATGTCCGTATATGTAAATGTCAACTTATAGTCTCGTTGGTATAGAAAGAGAAAGAGAAAGAGAAAATTCATTGAAAAATTCATGTTTCACATTTGGTGAGTGCCAAATTTGGCAATTGCCAAATGAAGTGCTCCATTTGTCGAGTGCCAAATTTGGTGCTCTCCAAATTTGGTGCTCGCCAAATGGCCATTTCGAGTAAAAACACAAAAGTGGTACCCTTTTTATGTCATAGATTGGTGCACACACCCTATACATCAAAAATAATAGGGACCATCACTCCTCAAGTAAGGGAATACATGCACACACTTGTGATTCAAACCATCAATTTTTTTTTCTCTAAAACCCTTGTGCATCCACTTACACATTGTCCTAGAAAGGTCAATTTTTATGTACATAGATTCATATCTAGCAATATGACCCCACATACAATCACACAAGAACTATCCTTATTATTTTTACACTTTTCACTTGGTTACATGACCTTGGGATTCTTCATGGACAAGCCTCCATGTTCAATAATTACACCTCACATATTCTTTATATTTTTCACTTTTTGTTTCATATCACATGCACCTCTACATTGTGCACCATAACATGCATGTATTCACATTGTGCACCACAAAATTAATGTTCCCTTTACAAATTAAAATTAAACCATACACATATAGTACATGGAACATCAACATCCACACCTTATAGTTCCATAATTGCATGACACACGGCAAGACCTACTCCATAAGAAATGGCTCCATACAAATATAATACTTAATACCAAAGGCATATATAGCACATAGAAATATCATAAACAATAAGTAATGTGCATTAGATGGATTTCATAGCTAGTATAATCTTATCCACACATGTCATGTAACCATATACATTATACACATGTTAGCATAGATTTGGTATTAACTATTGGCCTCACCTATATAAATACTAGCATAATACACCTTGTACAAGAAAGCCACTAGAGGGGAAGCCATCCACACATATAACTCAGTAGTCTAAAATTACAGTCCAATGATTCCATCACTATAACCCAAACATTCACATAACAACATGCCCCAAAACTTTGATATCAAGGGAGGTGTATCAACCCTTCTTTGATCACAAGAAGCTTTATTCATAGGAATTTTTATAGATCATAATTTTATGTATTTATCCTTAGTTTAACTAAATAGAAGTAGCATTTTTTCTAATCTCTCTCTCTAAATGTATTATTACTTTCTACAACATTTCTAACAAGTTATATTGCATACCCTATAATTCATCATATTGTTTAAGTCATTCTCATTAGTTGAATAGGTTGTATATTGTACTTTGATTATCTAGGATTGAGTTAGATCGATTTATCTATGTTGTGGGTTCTAAATATCATCATGTAATAACTCATAATTGCTAACCTTGTTGTGTATGGTAGAACCTCATCCATGGAAAATACTAAGAAAATATTAAGATATCTTAATATATATTTGGTGGAGGCATTTAGACTAATGCATTATTGAACATTAGATTATTAATATATTTTAGATATATTTGAGATTAAGGATCTCGATGATCAAACAACTATCCATGGGGTTGAAGCACATGATTAGGAAAATTCTACTCTTAAGTGGGCATGGTCATGGAAGGAATGCTAATTAAAATTTTCTCCTAATCTAATTGACTAATCTTATATATATCCTTCCAATTCCATAGTCCTTCTTGATGAGTAGATTTCTAATATACATCATTACACAAAATATAACACATGTTCTATAGACACATGTTCTAGTTTGGTTAGAGAAATAGATTAAATTGTTTTCCTTCACTAATCATTAAGCTTTATATCTTCTTCCTCTAGTTTTTGGAATGGAATACAATATGACCTATAGGGGCCCATCCATGAGAAATTATATTTTTATAGGTTAAACCTAAGCATATACATATGAATAACACCACAAAGTTAAAGAACTATTTAAGTCACTTTGGAAGATATATTGTTGATTACCAAAAAGTATAAAAATAACAATGAGGATTTCTTTTGGGCCTGACATGATGTATAGTACTTCACTTGAAGCTTCTAAACTTAGGTAAACTATTGATAAAAGGTGGGTTATGGGTTGGAATAGTAGTCCATTAATTTTTTATAAGAGGGTATGTGTGCATTATATAGTAAACAACATTAATTGTGGTTTTATATTATAGTAGAAGCTCAATCATTAAATGGGTGAGTGATTGTGTCCACTAAACTTGTATAAAAGATTTTGTGTTAAATAATTGAAATGGTAAAAAATAGGTCATTAATGTGGAATGAAGAAAATGGGGTTATGATGGACCTATCTCTCACTATTTCATTAGGAAATGAGATCCACACAAAGAATTAGCTTACAACCCTTAGGTGAGTCAACTCAAGGTGTGCATATTCATATTTCCTTATGATTGAAGGACAGGGGTCAAGGTCAAACAAAACTTTGGGGAGAAAAATAAAACTAGTAAACTAACACCAAAATTCAATTTAACACTTGGAACAACAAGATTAAACTCAATACTAATAGTACCTACAATCAAATTGGAGATTATAGAAGGGTGGATCTGAATGTACCTTTCACCAAAAGTCAGTTTCTAAAGTTGATCTGGGACTCATTTCGCCCATGGGCAAATGGGTCCTTTCTTAGGGTTTTTCTACAACTTTCAAGAGTCTTTGATCCTATCTCTGCACTTCTAGATTCTTTGGGTTTCAATGTCGGAAAGTCAAAAATAAATTTTGTAGATGAGTTTTTGTGAGATGAGAACTTTTATGATATTTTTTTTAACTTCTTCAATTTTTCTCTTCAAGAGATCTTCAAGCTTTCTTCCACCTAGAACTGCAAACACAACATGAAAGGGGAAATTTTGTTTGTTTTCAATGAATGGGGGCTTTCCTTGGTCAAACCCCATTTGGTAATCAAACCTTGAAATGAAATGAAACATGAAAGAGGGAATGAAGAATGAACAAAGAAATATTACCACTCAACAAACCCTTGTATAAACCTTGGCATGTAAATATTCAACTTGCATGAAATGGATTCAATGGATGTGGATCTTAAACCTTTAATCTTTCTTGAAATAATGGATTTAAATTATTGAATGCATCATGAAACCTACATCAACATATTAGCTCCAAAAACATGCATTATGCAAGAATAATTTGACATGACAATCAAATCTTGAGTGCTACAATAAAACTCTGGAAATTCTTCACTTGAATGCCTTGAAGTTATCCAAAATTCTCTTGAAATTGCTAGGATGCTCTCTTGAAAATTCTAGGTGAAACATAGTGAAATGACCTTATATTTATAGATATATGTATCCTCAATTTCCCAAAATTCAAATCACCAAAAACATAATTTAAATTTAGGTCTTAATGTCAAGGGAGGACCCATTCACCCATGGGAAAATGGGTCTCAAGCCCCTAAACCTAGGACACACATTGCTCAATGAGAAGTGTTATGTTAGGGCATTAATGAATGTTGGGTTTCCTCTTTGGATTCAAATGTAAGTAATAGGATTGGAGAATGAATTAAGGGTCCAATTAAGAGAAAATTAAGCTCAATTAATTAAAGGATCCCTAAACAAGTGTGAAAGTGTAAAGGGGTACACTTTACAACACTAAAAATAAGGCACATTTTAGTCCAAATTAAATAGGAGGGCCCAAAAAAAATGTGGAAATATGAAAGGGATACATTTTTCTACACTAAATTTAGCCCCCACTTTAATGAGAGGATGACCTTGCATCAACCTCACATTAAAGTATGTTGTGCACTTTTCACACACACGCCCCACCAGAGGCAGGGACCCTCTTTTTCTTCTACATCTTTGTACCTTGGATTTGTCAATTTTCAGTTTTCTCTTCTTGGAGGTTATTTTGGGATTAAGTCCGGATTTGATTTGATAGGGGTGGTATTTTGAAGTGTTTTGGGGCCTTGGATTTTAGAAATGGGGATTTTTGAAGTGAATTTTCAATGTGATGTGTAAATATTTTTTCATCAATGGATAGAGGACGAAAAATTAGGCCAAGTTGCTTTTTGAACGTTTCAAAAATTCCTTTGGGAAAAAAAGTTATGGGGTTTCGAAGTTTTTCTTCGGATTTTTGGTCAAATCCGGGATTTTCCACCCCGTCCAGATTTTTTGTCAAATCTGGGATTTTTCACCCCGTCTGGATTTTTTGTCAAATCCAGGGTTTTTCACCCCATCTGGATTTTTTTGTCAAATCCACAATTTTCTACCCCGTCCGGATTTTTTGTCAAATCCGGGATTTTTCACCCCATCCGGATTTTTTTGTCAAATCCAGGATTGTCCACCCCATCCGGATTTTTCTGGATTTTTTTGTCAAATCCGGGATTTTCCACCCCATCTGGATTTTTCCGGATTTTTTGTCAAATCCGGGATTTTTCACCCCATCCAGATTTTTTCGGATTTTTTTATCAAATCCGGGATTTTTCACCCTGTCTGGATTTTTCCATATTTTTTTGTCAAATCTGGGGCTATCCACCCTATCCGATTTTTTTCGGATTTCTTGTGATTTCTGGGATTTTTCCTTTTAGGCAGATTTTTCCGGATTCCTTGTCATTTTTCGAGATTTTCCCTTCTTGGCAGATTTTTCCAAACTTCCTGTCAAGATTTTCCTGAACTCTGAAATTTATTAATAATATGGTTGGATTTTCACATGTGAGCTATTAATGATTATATTTGTTTTTCAGGATTAAATAAATAAAAAAGGACTTGCATATGGATTCGTGTCAAGAGGAAAATCTGGAAAATATTTAAAATGCATCGACATAAGAATCTGTGCCATAGTCTGTCTAGAGCTGGAAGATATGTTTCAAACATGGAGTGATGTGTGATGTTGTTTTTACTCTCCAATCATAATTTTTTATTAAAATCGAGGTGGCAAATTGTTGATTTCTTATTGCTCCTAGATGTAACTGCTTTTATGCTATTGGATGATGATGTACCACAATTTTAAAAAACCCTAATGTAAATTCTTAGGGTTTCTTGAGGATTAATTATAGCCATTGGATTGAATTTAATCCTGGCCCTTGATTTAAAAATGTAATATCTATAAAAAGGTTGTGCCTTCTCATTTGTAAAAAGGAATAAAAGGTTAGAGAATAGCTGGTTAGGGGCTACAAAGCCAGAATTGGCTAAGTTAGAAGTTAGATTCTGCAAGTCAGTAGTTGTAGGAGAGGAGAAAGAAAGGAAATTGTTATGTAATGCTAGAGAAGATAGTGCAAACAGGTTGTTGATTTGGCAAACATTGTGTTATGTTTCAAAAGTTTTATGGTTTCTTGTTCTTGATTCTCAATGTTAGATGTTAGTTTTTAGTTCTTTCATGATAATGGTGAAATGTTAATGTTGTTGATTGATCTCTGGTCCATACTTTTAGCAATTTGTTGATTGCAAGTTGCTGTGTAAAGTTAGTCTAGGCCTTATTTTGTTCTAAGTTCAACTGTGGATGCTTGTTTACATTGCGCCATTTACTGGGTATGTGGATGAATGTTCATAGTCTAAAAATCTTCATTTTCCTCAGAAGATTGCACCATTTTTGCAAAGTTGTAGGCTTGTCCTTGATTAAGCAGAAATTGGTTTTATTGGAGATTTATCCATTTGCAGCATTCATCATTGTTGTGATTGATTTTAGGAGTAATTTTAATCTTAGATCTCTCTTAAGCTCTTATCTTTTTCTATTTATTTTATTATCTAGGATAGTTTTAAGTTTTGAAGTATCAACATATCATCAGATCTGATAAATCTGAGTCCAGTGTTGCTTATAGTAAGGTCTATTTGTGATTACCAACATTTTCACATTATCTCCGAGTTGTTTCACTGCATTGTCAAGACCTGACATTAGATACCTTGGGGTTATCTCTTTTACCATAGAGATTTACCTTTCAAGAGAGATAAGATATCATATTCTATCTGAGTTGTTGCCATGTAGAAAACACTATCAACAGATTGGCGCTAGAAGGAGGGCCTGAACACACAAGCTAGATCGATTTTTGTCTGTCACTTCTCCTGAGAGGTTCAGAAGAAGAACCAGATCTACTCTAGGAGAGGAAGAATTACAAGAGATGCAAGCCCCTACTAGGTCAAGAAGGGCTAGAAGAAGGGGAGAATCATCATCCACCTAGCCAATCCTATCATTCCCATCATCTTCATCCTCATCATCCTCATTCTCATCTGATTCCAAGGGCATTCCTATTTCGCAACCTCAACTAGCCATTACTGCTCCCACCTCCACCAATGGCTTTCCTGGCAAATAACCTGCCCCCTCTATTCTTCAAAAACTACAATGCTATGCCAAAGAACCCTAATCATTTTCGCTCTAGGTTTCACACAAATGATTGTTGAAGAGCATGTTAGGATTTTTAAAATTACCCTCAAGGATAGGGGAATTAATCATGAGGATGTTGCCTGTAGACTTTTCCCCTATTCTCTAAGAGATGAGGCATTCTATTGGTATAACCATCTTCCTGTTGGGTCTATCACTACTTGGCTTCAGTTGGAGATTGCTTTTTTACAGAGATTTGGGGTCCCAATCAGTTCTAGTGGGATTTATCTGCAATTTACTAAAGTAAAGAGGGAGGCAAATGAACCAATAGGGGCTTTCAATAATAGGTTCCATAGGGCTTATGCTAGGCTGCAACCCCCTTATACTATGGATGATGCATCTGCTAGGGAGGTTTATTATTAGGCTTTGGATAGTTTGACATCTACCTTTGTGAAGTGGAGAGAAAACCATCCTATCAGCTTGCTTGAAGCTTATGATGTGGCTGTTAAAGTGAGCACAGATTTGAGACAACACTTGTTTGGACCCCTACCATTAGCTAGTCAAACAGTTATGTTGGGTTCAACTCCTCAGTTGCCTTTGGTTTCACACCCAAGTCAACCCTTGAATCAAGCCCCACCCATGCCAAATTACTATCTGAATGTGAATCAACCTGCATTATCTCACCAACAAGCTAATGTACCCAGTTACTTGCAGAGCTTTGAGACATTTAACCAATCCTCAAACCATGGGTTCCATTCTGTTTATATGCAGAATTCAACTGGTGTTGTTCCTCCATCAGACAATGCAGATAAGGGGAGGCTAGATGAACTCATAGAGCTAGTAAAGAAGTTGGCCACCGAAGTCACCTACCTAAGGAACCAAAATAACCAACCTCGGGTCATCCAAAGGGAAAATCAGTTCAATTATGATCAAGATCAGGGGCAGAATCTCGATAGGGGACAATATTTTAAAGATCAACCTTTAGGGCCAACATTTGATAGAAGGCAGATACCACATCAAAATAGGACTTGGGATATAAGGCCTGACAATGAAGGAGTCCTAACATCTTTGGAGCATCCAAACAATCAAGTAAAGCCCCTAGCTGGTGTATATCTAGCAAAAGCAGCTTTATTCGGATGGTGTAGGCTTCATAACACCAATCAACACTCTGAATTGGATTGTCAAGAATTTCATACTGCTACATCTATTTTCCAATAGGAGATCCATCATACCAACATAAATTTGAGTGGAAACGAGATAGTACCATCTAGTCCTTATGACATATCAGTCTTGGTGGTGGATCATGCACCATTTCCAAGGAGTGAAGAGAACGGACCATAGGAAAAACCAGACAAAAGTGTTGAAATAGAGTATGCATACAATGAAGAATCTATAGTTCAATCTTTTGAAAGTGATGAGGGGAATGGAAATGGTCCACTAGAGGTGGAAGAGCAGGTCTGGTTGTCAGATCATACAAAGGATGTGCATCAAACTATGAAGAATGAGTCTCCAATAAAAGAATTTCAACAAGCTATCGAAGGATGCCTGGTAGAAGAGTCAACTGAATTTGGATCTAAGCAAGGCATAGCAATAAACATTGGGGTAGCCCTAGAGGAGGTTGATATTTCAATTGAGAAGCCTCAACAAATTATCGATGAGTGTCCCATGAAGCAAATTGAAGGAACTTATGTTGTTGATAAAGGGGCTGATGTTCTTGAGGGTTATAGTTACAAGCCTGAACTTGTGCCAACAAGAGAATTCAGGGAGTCTTCTTATTCATCTAATTATGTTCTTTCTCTATCTGTTGGTGGGATAAATATTGGAAATTCACAGATTTCATGCATTAATGATGGGATAGCTAATGTGGTTCATTTTGATGCACAGGGAAAATTGAATGATGCTAAAAACAGTAATATTACAGTCAAAATTGAGCACATGGTTGTAGGTGAAAATTTGCTTGAGGATCAGTCTATCATGCCTCCTAATGAACATCTTGCTGAGACACTTGCCATGCATGACAAAGCTTATGCCGTTTCATCACTAATTCCTCATGAAGATACTCAAATAGGTGAAAAGTTCCATGATGTTAATTCTGAATTTGTTCAATCTAATTTTCACCCTGAATTGCTCATTGATGACTCTAATTTTGTTGTTCATGTTTCAAATGCGAGAGGAATACTACATCATCAGTTGAGACCGCCTGACCTCATGGATGTTAACTTTGCACGATTGGAGGACAATAAATTTAACATTTCATCTGAACAAGCGCAACACCAGGTTGTTTCTTTCCTTGCTGAAACTCCTAAAGTTTATCATTTTGATTATGGAGGTTTAGGGAAGACAACGCACATATGGATTTGTCATGGTTTCAAAGAGTTAGCTCAACTGCTAATTATTCTTGTTGAGAATCTTGAGTTTGAATGTTGCATTTTTGAGGTTTATTTTGCTGAATATAAGGATTAATTTGCATTCTTGAGGACTGTTACTATCACCTTACTGCTTGTCCATGTGCTGAAAAGAAAAACAAGTGTGGGTCTCAACTCACCTTGTTTGATCATCAGTCATTTTGAGTCCCTTTGTACATGATGTTGATTTGAATAAATGCAGCTTGCCCTATTGTTCTTTCGCTTTAGGTCCTTTTTTTGGGTTTTCTTTAGGATAGATGGATTTAGTTTAGATTTATTTTCTTTGCCTTTGGTTGGATTTTGTGCTACTTTTGGTTTCGGTTTGGTTGTCTGCTTTGCTTCTTCGGCTTGATTTCCCCTATTTTTTGTTGGGAGTGTCTTATTTGCACAGCAGCAATTATTTTATCCGAGACTGTTTTTTGGCATTCCTTTTACAAAATCTAATCATCCTTCCAAGATATGTTGTTGGAAATCTTCTATTCAATGTCACATGTGCTAAATATTTAAAGTGGACAAGTCATTGCATTGAATTAGTTCTCGAATGTGCTCAAATCTTACATTTTACACACATCTTAAGAATCCCAAGGTTGCCATAGGATCTTTGTGAGGTCTTGTTAAGTGAAAAATCTTATATTTTGACTTAAGTGCCACTGTGATTCTCAGCCCTGAGTGTGAGCTTCATTGCTTACAGGTTGAAATGAAAAGAATGAAAAAAATAATCAAAAAAAGAAAAGAAATAAAAGAAAAGAAAATATTGAATATCAAAAGAAAGTGAGTTCAACCTTTTAGGGGAATCTGAATATCTCTACCGGGGCTATGGATGTCTGGCTGGCAGTAGAGCTATGTTCAGGAGAATCACAACGATAACCTCATCAAGGCTATGGACGCTTGACTGGCAACGAGGCTCTATCCAAGTTGCTTTTGAAGTTAGAATCTTTATGTAGCTTAACATGACTGAACTTGGTTTCTTGCAACAGCTTAAGGAGGGAAATTTATACACTTGCACGCACTTGGATTTCTAGCACAGGAAAGGCTAGCTCATCCATTGATTTTGAGGCTTTAGTTTATTGGTTGAATTGATGTGAGGATCAAAACCAGAGATTCTGGGTTCTTGATTCCAGTTTGTCATCGAAATGCTCTGAAGTATTTTCCCAGCGGAGTCGCCATTTGTTGTGCACTTTTCACATGCCCCACCAGAGGCAGGGACGCTCTATTTCTTCTACATATTTGTACCTTGAATTTGTCAATTTTCAGTTTTCTCTTCTTGGAGGTTATTTTGGGATTAAGTCCAGATTTGATTTGATAGAGGTGGTATTTTGAAGTGTTTTGGGGCCTTGGATTTTAGAAAATGGGAATTTTGAAGTGAATTTTCAATGTGATGTGTAAATATTTTTGCACTAATGGATAGAGGACAAAAAATTAGGCCAAGTTGCTTTTTGAACTTTTTGAAAATTCCTTCGGGAAAAAATGTTATGGGGTTTTGAAGTTTTTCTTCGGATTTTTGGTCAAATCCGGGATTTTTCACCCCATCCGGATTTTTCTAGATTTTTTGTCAAATCCGAGATTTTTCACCCCATCCAGATTTTTCCAGATTTTTTTGTGAAATCCGAGATTTTTCACCCCGTCTGGATTTTTTTGGATTTTTTGTCAAATACAGGATTTTTCACCCCATCCAGATCTTTTCGGATTTTTTGTCAAATCTGGGAATTTTCACCCCGTCCGGATTTTTTCGGATTTTTTTGTGAAATCCAGGATTTTTCCCGATTTTTTGTCAAATCCGGGATTTTCCATGCCATCCAGATTTTTCTGGATTTTTTGTCAAATCCGAGATTTTTCACCCCGTCCAGATTTTTTTAGATTTTTTTGTCAAATTCGGGATTTTCCACCCCGTTCGGATTTTTTCGGATTTTTTGTCAAATCTAGGATTTTTCACCCCGTCCAGATTTTTCTGGATTTTTTTGTCAAATTCGGGATTATCTACCCTATCCGGATTTTTTCGGATTTCTTGTGATTTCTGGGATTTTTCCTTTCATGCGGATTTTTCCAGATTCCTTGTCATTTTTCGGGATTTTCCCTTCTTGGCAGATTTTTCCGAACTTCTTGTCATGATTTTCCTGAACTCCGAAATTTATTAATAAGGTTAAATTTTTGAAATTTTATGACGGAGTTGAAATTTCCAAAGGTTTATTTATGCTTAATTTTAATATTTTGTTGTTGGATTTTCACATGTGAGCTATTAATGATTATATTTGTTTTTCAGGATTAAATAAAAAAAAAGAGGACTTGCATATGGATTTGTGTCAAGAGGAAAATCTGAAAAATATTTAAAATGCACCTACATAAGAATTTGTGCCACGACCTGTCTACAGCTAGAAGATATGTTTCAAACATGGAGTGATGTGTGATGCTGTTTTTACTCTCCAATCATAATTTTTTATTAAAATCGAGGTGACAGATTGTTGATTTCTTATTGCTCCTAGATGTAACTGCTTTTATGCTATTGGATGATGATGTACCACAATTTTAAAAAACCCTAATGTAAATTCTTAGGGTTTCTTGAGGATTAATTGCAGCCATTGGATTGAATTTAATCCTGGCCCTTGATTTAAAAATGTAATATCTGTAAAAAGGTTGTGCCTTCTCATTTGTAAAAAGGAAGAAAAGGTTAGAGAATAGCTAGTTAGGGTCTGCAAAGCCAGAATTGGCTAAGTTAGAAGTTAGATTCTGCAAGTCAGTAGTTGTAGGAGAGGAGAAAGACTGGAAATTCTTATGTAATGCTAGAGAAGATAATGCGAACGGGTTGTTGATTTGGCAAACATTG
The DNA here is from genome assembly GCA_007115665.2 of Sequoiadendron giganteum. Taxonomy (NCBI): domain Eukaryota; kingdom Viridiplantae; phylum Streptophyta; class Pinopsida; order Cupressales; family Cupressaceae; genus Sequoiadendron; species Sequoiadendron giganteum. The sequence goes on along the minus strand of CM021103.1, from coordinate 641,220,968 downwards.
TGTTATGTTTCAAAAGTTTTATGGTTTCTTGTTCTTGATTCTCAATGTTAGATGTTAGTTTTTAGTTCTTTCATGATAATGGTGAAATGTTAATGATGTTGATCAATCTCTGGTCCATACTTTTAGCAATTTGTTGATTGTAAGTTGTTGTGTAAAGTTAGTCTGGGCCTTATTTTGTTCTAAGTTCAACTGTGGATGCTTGTTTACATTGCGCCATTTACTGGGTATGTGGATAAATGTTCATAGTCTAAAAATCTTTATTTTCCTCAGAAAATTGCACCATTTTTGCAAAGTTGTAGGCTTCTCCTTGATTAAGCAGAAATTGGTTTTATTGGAGATTTGTCCATTTGCAGCATTCATCATTGTTGTGATTGATTTTAGGAGTAATTTTAATCTTAGATCTCTCTTAAGCTCTTATCTTTTTCTATTTATTTTATTATTTGGATTAGTTTTAGGTTTTGAAGTATCAACATATCGTCAGATCTGATAAATCTGAGTCCAGTATTTGCTTATAGTAAGGTCCCTTTGTGATTACCAACATTTTCACATTATCTCTGAGTTGTTTCACTGCATTGTCAAGACCTAACATTAGAGACCTTGGGGTTATCTCTTTTCCCATAGAGATTTACCTTTCAAGAGAGATAGGATATCATATTTTATCTGAGTTGTTGCCGTGCAAAAAACACCATCAACAAAGTAAGCATCTAAAAAATATGTATGCAACAACAAAAAGATACTCATTCATGCAATTCCAAAAACTAAAAGAAAAGGTAAAATGATAAAGGGTGCATCAAGCCACAACTGTCTAACATGATGTGGAACATGCCTCAGCTATTTGTCCAAAAATGTTCACAAGTGGAACCTTGGTTGTCCAATATGCAAACACACACACACTCACTCCAAGCTAATGGAACCTTAGGTCATCCACTAGGCGAGCCCCTATAGGGTGGAAAATGAGAGAACTTTATTAGGCTCCCATACCATACAAAAGCTATCCCTCTAATAACTTCAATAAGGCACCACAAAAAAATAATATTTAAGCTTAATAAGGCCTAACAAGTTATATTATGCTGAGAACCTATGAACAAACAAGGCAAGGCTCAACTAGCAAGCAAAGTGTGCTATGCTTGGTGGCCTTGAAAAGGGTTTGAACTACACAAGGGTAGCAAGTTGTGTTATGCTAAAAACTTAAGAAAAAATGTAAGTAAACATGTTCAAATGGATTTAGTTCATGCAAGGTCTCCTCTAAGGGAACATTTTTCCTAATGTCTCCAAGAGATGACAAGTCAAGGATAAAAGATTCACAACTTAGGGAATGCAAGATATAGCTCACCACTAAGAGGAAAATCATATGCCAAGAAATATCACACTCCTAGAGGATATCAAACCCAATGACAACACCAAGAAAAATACGTATTACAAGAAGAAAAAAATTGCACAATGAAACATAAGAAATGTCAAAAAATTTAAAAATAATAATGTCAATGTATGCCCCCACTTTGAAGAAATCACTAGCACCATTTATTTGAGCAATTTACTTTAAAGTTGCAAATAATCAATGCTAAACAATTAAGGAGACTTGAGAGCTTATTTGGAAATCCCTATGCCAAGTCATATGTTTCCAAATGAAGCTACACCATGAAAAAGAGAGGAATGGGTTGCCCCGAAAATAAAATCCCAAAACAGATAAGGGATCTACAGATTTAGGGTCAATATGTCTTTGCTACAATGTGATTATAAAGCTCAGAAATTTCATCATTCCCAAAATATTCAAAAAATAGGAAGAATGACACATAGAGAGCAAAAACAAAGAAAAAGATTTTGGTCAACATGGAAGAGACCTAAATGTCTTGATGCCTTGCATCATCCGCAAAAGGAAAACACAAGACAAAGGAAAAAATAAATGTTTATGACATATAAGAATGTGGATATAAATAGAGGAATGCAAATGAAGAGGTACATTAAAAAGAATGGTACGAGGAATCACATTACGCACATGTAATCACGCAAAGAATGTGCAAAATAAAGAGAAAGACTAGCAAACCACATGCAAGTCAACCTATAGCAGGTTGTTCACATCCCAATCTTGTTTAGTATATGCAGAAGGCAAATAACTAGCCAAAGGTACAACATCAAGTGCCAAACTAGGAGAAGGCTATCTAACCCCTTCCCCTCACTAAGTACAGGACGAAGGATGAACCGAGATAAGTGATGAAAATGAGCTCTCCTTACAATAAAAAAAATGATTTACAATGAATGTAAAGCATGCAATAGTGAGTATGCTATGATCCTACAACTATTACATAGAAAGGAGAAAAGTGAATGTAATGTAGTTAAGTTGGATCCCTAGGGGATTTAAAAATTTTCAATAATTATTCTAAACCACGAAAATTATCAACATGATATCCAAATAATCTATGATAGGCACAATATGGTTCATTTTGATCACTTTGTTGTGGTGTTAATTGTTTGGGTTTAGGAGGTAGTTTAATTAATCCCCAATATAAGAGAGTGTAGAAATAATTTTCAATCTTGGATATCTTCAATAGGCCCTCAAGAGGATCAAACTTCTTTTGTTTCTTTGTTTTGTAAATTTGATATGGTTTTATGTTTGAAGGTGAATAATGTAAGATAATTGTAGGATTGTTAGAGGCATTGGTTGGTGTTTGGAAATGATCTTGTCGAATAAAGAATCTTTCCTATTAAGATCAATATGACTATGATTATTGTCATCAATTGGATCTTTTAATATCATTCCCTTCCCTTTTTTAAGAAGGGATGGATTAGGAATTATGTATTCTTTTATTGAATCTCTTTCATGGATAGGAAAGGTATTGTAAGCTATTTGGGGAGAGGACAAATTGATTTTAATGATATGGACCAGGCTACATATAAACTCTATTCCTTGTTCATGCTTAAGTAGCTTTCTCATGTTCCCTATGATAGGAATGGCATTACTAGCAATATGTTTGGTTCTCACAAAATCTTGCAAACATTTCAATTCTTCAATTATCTTCCTTATATTCTGTTGAGAAGCATTAGAAACTAGTATTTCAACATCATGAACATGATTTGTGGGTAGGGAAGACATGGGAATTGAAGTGTTAAGGGTATGATCCATAGAGGGTAAACTAGTGTCAACACTATGAGTGAAAGAGCTAGAAAACCCAAGATCCACAGTGAATGGTATATCATAGGATGACATCAGTCTCAAACTATGTCTCACGACAGTATTGGAAATAGAACACCAAGTTGTGAAGCTCATACAAGTTTCACAAATTCAGTATGCACCCAAAATGGATAAAAGAGTAAATGCAATGAAATATCCTAGAATGTAAAGTGCAATGAAAATATGTAAAAGAAATTTTCAGATTCTAAACAAGATAGTTTTCTGATTTTGCTATGCAAAAGCCTAAAAATGATATCCTATAAATACAATTTTGAATGCGCTCAATGCATTGAATTTATCAAATGAAGCTTAATATGATCAATTTGAGATAATAGAAATTTTGCAAACTATAACAAAAAAACTGAAAATAGAAAAACAAAATACATGAGCAAAGATTCTGATGCCCAAAAATGTAGGAAAAAGCCCTAATCAAGGACTCATTCACCCAAGGGAAAATGGTTCCTAGCCGAGGATTTTGAAAATATAAGTTACATATTTCAAATTTGATTCTTAAGGCCTTCAAATTATGGAGTGAGATAGGGTGTTATAGTTTGATTTTTTTTGTAAATTGAAGTCTAAATGCAAATGTAAAATAGTGATGAATGACAAACTAGAAGACCTAATTTGATGTACACTTTTGATTCAATTTTGTAATCCAAATGAATGACGATGCAATTTTATGTAAATGCTTTGCAAAATGATTGTATTTTTGTATTTTTCAAATTTTAAAAGATGCAAAAATGCAATCCTAAAACCCTAAATGAGACACAAAATAGTGCAAGTTAAGAAACCCTAAATGAGATTCAATTCAATGCAATGAAAATCAAATGAATTCAAATCCTAGATCTAGGGCTGAAATAGACTCCAAAATTAGAAAGAAATAATGCTCAAAATTTGGGTTCACCAAAATGAAATGGTGAAAAATAGGTCATTAATGTGGAATGAAGAAAATGAGGTTATGATGGTCCTATCTCTCACTATTTCATTAGGAAATGAGATCCACACAAAGAATTATCTTACAACCCTTAGGTGAGTCAAATCAAGATGTGAATCTTTAGATTTCCTTATGACTGAAGGATGGGGGTCAAGGTCAAACAAAACTTTGCGGAGAAAAACTAAAAATAGTAAACTAATACCAAAATGCAATTTAACACTTGGAATAGAAAGATTAAACTCAATACTAATAGAACCTACAATCAAATTGCAAATTAGAGAAGGAAAAATGTGAATGTACCTTTCACTAAAAGTCATTTTTTGAAGTTGATCTAGGACTCATTCGCCCATTGGTGAATAGGTCCTCTGTTAGGGTTTTTTTGCAGATTTCAAGAGCCTCTGGTCTTATCTTTGCACTTTTAGGTTCTTCATGTTTCATTGTCATAAATTCAAAAATAAATTTTGTAGATGAGTTTATGTGAGATGACAAATTTTGCAACTTTGTCAACTTCTCCAATTTTTCTCTTCAAGAGATCTTCAAGCTTTTTTCCACCTAGATCTACAAACACAACATGAAAGGGGAAAATGTGTTCATTTTTGGTGAATGGGGGTTTGCCTTGGTCAAACCCCATTTTGGTAATCAAACCTTGAAATAAAATGAAACATGAAAGAGGGAATGAAGATTGAAAAAAATAATGTTACTAGTCAACAAACCCTTGCATAAACCTTGGAATGTAAATTTGCAACTTGTGTGAAATGGCTTCAATGGATGTGGATCATGAAATAATAGTTTTGAATGCTTGAATGGATCATGAAACCTACATCAACATATTAGCTCCAAAAACATGCATGATGCAAAAAGACTTTGACATGACAATTGGATCTTGAATGCTATAATAAAACTCTGATAATTCTTCTCCTGAATGCCTTGAAGTTCTCCAAAATGCTCTTGAAATTGCTAGGATGCTCTCTTGAAAATTCTAGGTGAAACATAGTGAAATGACCTTATATTTATAGATATGTATCCTCACTTTCCTGAAACTAAAATATCACAAGCCGAAATTGAATATGCACTTAGAGATATTAAAATCCCATAAAAAACATAATTTAAATTTAGGTCCTAAGGTCAAGGGAGGACCCATGGGTGAATGGGTCCCAAGTCCCTAAACCTAGGACACACATTGCTCAATGAGAAGTGCTATGTTAAGACATTAATGAATGTCAGGTTTCCTCTTCGGAAAATATAATTAATAGGCTTGAAAAATGAATTAAAGGGCCAATTAAGGAAAAATTTAGCTCAATTAATTAAAGGATCCCTAAACAAGTGTGAAAGTGTAAAGGGGTACACTTTACAACACTAATATAAGGCACAATTAAGTCCAAATTAACTAGGAGGGCCCAAACAAGTGTGAAAATGTAAAAAAGATACATTTTTCTACACTGTACAATAATAAAAAACATGCCAATTGTGATTGAATCTTCCACTTGAAGACCTCTAGAAGATCAAACACTAAATTGGTGAGTGAACGTGTCCACTAAATTGGTGAGTGATTGCATCCACTAAAATTGTATAAAAGAGTTTATATGCAATATAATAAAAGACATCAATTGTGATTCAATTTTTCACTAAAAGCCCCCTATAAGCTCAATCACTAAATGGATAAATGATGTTTACTAAATTTGTGTAAGAGAGTCTATGTGCTATATGATAAAAGACATCAACTGTAATTAGATCTTCCACTAAAAGACCCCAAGAAGCTCAGTAAGTGATTGTGTTAATTAAATTTGTATAAGAAAGTTTGTATGCTATGCAGTAAAAGACATCAGCTATGAATGAATCTTCCACTAGAAGCTCCTTAGAAGCTAAATCACAAAATGGATGAGTGAGTGTAGAAGACAGATTAAGGTCTGTAGATAAAGGAGAATGGATAATATAATTGAAAGCTGTAATATTTTACTTTATCGGAGCATTTCCTTATCTTGACTTTGTCCATGATAACAAATATGAATAAGCATTGATAGAAGAACAAAAAGAAACATCTAATGTAAATAACATACATATTATGATCATATATTGATTGTTTATGTAGAGAACCATTCCCATAGAAACAACTAACACATTACCCATGATAAACATTGAAAAAAAAAATGAGCAGAGAGAATGCATGTGGTTTCCTTTCAACCACTTCCTCGTTTGCCCAGCTTCATGTGGTTTAGTCGGTGTGAGTCGGTGAGGCAAACTCTTTCAATTGTATAATATGGAGGTCTAAGCTTACAACAAATAATAATATATGTCAAGCTCTAGATAGAGACTACAATGGCTAGATCTGTGCATCCATCACACGATGATAAATCAGTAAAGAAAACCCAGATGATTATAAAAATCTAAAAGATGCCAAGATTTGTTATCTCTCCTTACACGAAACAACGATTCAATCGATAAAGAAAACAATACCTTTTGGAAGATATAAAACATGCCAGTTGATGGCACGATCCAGTTCATTGACTTCACAGGTAGTAAGCTTTAAATATTTCACATATCACCATTCTAAGTTAACGTCAATGATTAAATTTAAAAAAAAAAAACAGAAAAAGTTACTTCTCACACGATTTGCTCTTGATCTTCTAACGTCATAGAAAATTCCTTTTGTCTTGTGCATTCTCTAATTTAAATCATAGATGCTTTCATGCACATGCATTCACTGTCGATGGCGGCTCCACAGCAGTGATCTACTTTGACCGATCAAGCTTGCTGGATTGCTCACACTTTCTCTAATCAGATAAATTATTGCAGAGAAGATAGATGAAGACTTTAATGTTAATATCGGATTTTCAGATGGTAGTGATTTTGTTGAAGAGGCAGTAATTAGAGGATGTTAGTTGACATTTGGTTATTATTATAAAACAGATTCTTAAAATGTGTGTTTCATTTAATTCTGTTTCTTTCTATCATATTTCACTTGAATGGAATGAGGATGCGGATTGTTTGGTTAAATGGACTTTGATCATTTGGATGATTGGAATATTGTGGAAGGGGTCAATTACCCCCGGATTTGTCTCAAAAATTGGACCAATTAGTGGAGATCGATAGAGATGTGTACTGCTCTTTTTTGGATTGAATAAATTTTTACCCCTTTTTTAATTAAAAAAGATTAATGTTAATAGATATTTCACAGATTCATAATTTTAATATTTGAATAATTAAAAAGTGTTTTGGTTTTCTAATTATAGATTTTAAGGAATAAAATGAGATGATAAGTGTTCACCACCATTTTCTAGTTTATTTGGCACTTACACTAGTTAATTGGAAAAAGGAACTTGTTTTGATGTTAGGTATAATATATATATATATATATACAGCTACAATCTTCTACTACCTTTTTCAGAGGCTGTCTAATGATTCTCTTTTAGGTGATAGAATCTTCTCTAAAAACAGTATATAAAGTATGGTGACACACCGCCATCAAATTTAGTAACTGCTTCCGAGTGTGTTGGAATAATTTATAATCATAGCAGATAGAAATCTTAATTAACCTACATTTTCGGTTCTTTGGAACCCAAGTAAACTTTTACTAGAAGATACACGTCTTAACTCCCAATCCTCCTGATAGTGACAGGTACATGGTCAATAAATATGCAAAGTCCTTTAGATCCAAGTAAACGTTTGGATATTCATTTTCTAACAGAATCAGGCAGTTCCTTTACTAGTTGTGATATACATAGTCATCTATTTGTATCCTTTCGTTGGGCTCTTGAAGCTTTGTATGAAAGATGGATCTTCATCTCACAGTGTTGTGCCTGCTCATTGCAGGCTGTGTATTTATCATTAGTTTTGTGAGCAGAGTTGTGATCAACATATGGTGGAGGCCTCGTCGACTGAAGGCATATTGGGAATCTCATGGCGTGTCAGGTCCTCCATACAAGTTGCTTTATGGAAACACAAAGGAAATAGCTGAAATGATGATGCAGGCAAAGTCATCTCCGATGGGATTCTCCCATGACATTTTACCTCGAGCTCTTCCAGAGATTTACTATTGGACCAAAATCTATGGTGGAACTTCTTTTCCTTTTGTTGGGTGTTTGTTTTCTTTTCTATGTGAACAGTACAAGAGAGCTAATATTCTGATGTATGAAGTACAGGTAGGAATTTTGTGTACTGGTTCGGTCCTACACCAAGAATTGTTATTCCTCAGCCAGAGCTTATTAGAGAGCTGCTATCTGATAAATCTGGAGCCTTTGAGAAGCCTGAGATACCAATACAACTGAGACAGTTATGTGGAGATGGTCTAACCAATTCTAAAGGAGCAAAATGGGCTAGACAAAGAAGACTTATCAGTCCTGCCTTCCATTTGGAAAGGTTAAAGGTATGTACTTTTCTTTCCCTAGGGGTGAGAAAAGGTGGGGTGGTTGCAAAATCTTAGAGTGTTGTTTAAGTCAAAGACAATGTGATTGGAAAATTTTAAAGAGTGTTGTTTAAGTCAAAATGTTATGATTAGTTGATATGATCATGTCTAATTAACTTTCTTTTTGGAGCAGGCTATGGTTCCAATGATTGTGGACAGCACAACTGATATGCTACAAAGGTGGGAAAATATTATTGCTTCTGCTTCCCAAGAAATAGAAGTAGGCTATGAATTCCGGAATCTTACAGCAGACATTATTGCAAAAACTTCTTTCGGTAGTAGCTTTGAGAAAGGAAAGCACATATTTGATTTGCAGACCCAACAAGCCCTTCTGGCCGCTGAAAGCTTCCGAAAGCTTATTATCCCAGGATACAGGTAAACGGAATCCAATCCAATGAAAATTTGATTTTCCATTCTTTTTCAAGAGCTTAAGCAGACAGGAAGGATTGGGCTTAACAACATACAGATCTACCCGATTAGGGTTTGTGGGTAACAACTCACTTTCAACAAACGAACTTGCCTAACACTTAAGCTGGAGGGTGGGGATGTTGTGACTCTTTGAGTATAATGAATGTATGATTGTTTTGGTCAGGTTTAAATAGCATATTTTAAGTTTTGAATTGTTTAGGTGGTTTGTCTAAAATTATATCAGTAGGGTCCATCTATTAATGTAATTTCAAATGAGTCATCTAAACAAACCAAAACTTAAAATATATTGTTTAAAAGGAAATGAATACCCCAAATAACATGAGAACTGTTTGATTAACCCATAAATGTGTTTTTGGTATCAGATTTTTTCCTACCAAGAGCAATATAGAAGCACAAAAGATAGATGCAGAGATTCAGAAAGCACTATCGAAGATAATCATGAATAGGCAGAAGGATGAGAATCCAGAAAACAGTGATCTTCTTAGCTTGATGATGGCAGCCAACAGACAAGAAACAGAGCATTTAAGCATGAGTTTTCAAGATATTATCGACGAGTGCAAGACATTCTTCGTGGCAGGGCACGAGACAACAGCCATTGTACTGGTATGGAGCATCATTCTTCTTGCCATGCACACCCATTGGCAAGAGCAGGCCAGAGAAGAAGTTGTTGATATATGTAAAAAGGATGCCCCCAACGTCGAGGTTCTAAGTCGACTGAAAATGGTGAGAATAAATGCAACTCCTTGAATTTCTTCCCATGATTATGAATTCTGAATTAAATGGACTAAAACCCATTGTTACTCTGCAGGTGAATATGATTGTCCATGAGGTGTTAAGGTTGTATCCACCATTGCCATTCATGGTAAGAAAGACAACCAGAACCATAAAACTGGGAAGCTTCACCCTTCCCAAGGGTACTGAAATTTCAATACCCATTGCTGCACTTCACCACGATGAAGATTTGTGGGGAAGAGATGCAAAAGAATTCAATCCCCAACGTTTCCATGGAGGAGTTTCCAAAGCTGCTAGTCATCAAGCGGCGTTTATGCCTTTTGGGTTGGGTTCAAGAATATGTTTGGGCATGAATTTTTCTCTGATTGAAGCCAAGGTAGTTTTAGCCATGATTTTGCAAAGGTTTTCTTGGGTTCTTTCTCCTGCTTATGTACATGCCCCTGCTCAAAATTTTACCATTCGGCCTCAACATGGAGCTCAGATTGTTTTGAATAAAATCCTTTAAATAGTACAAAAATGTCATTACTGTTATGACATGAGTTCAAGGACGTTAACTCGAGATGACTTCAAGGGTGACATGTAACAAAAGTTTAAAAATGGCCATCAAAGACTTCAATACATAATTTATTTATTTTTTAGTAACAGCAGTGTAAAATGTTGACTTTTGTCATGGCACATGTTATTGTAATTAATATTTGTAAGGGTTTTAAATTTGTCAAACAAAGGAAAACATATAAGTAAAGATATATGTTGGGTACCCTCTTTCTTCTTCAACAATGGTTTATTCCATATTTCAGATAGTTATGCATATCAAATATTCCTTTGTTTTCAATCTTTATAAGTAACTCCATTGACATCTTTATAAGTTATAACTTCATTGACATATTAGATAGTTATGCATATCAAATATTTCTTTGTTTTCAATTTTTATAAGTAACTCCATTGACATCTTTATAAGTTATAACTTCATTGACATATTAGATACAACAATGTCAACCATCTTGTATAAGGATTTCTAAAAACTAATGGGACATGTTTCCTTTTCCAATGGAGAAGCGAACAATGTAGACAAGTATTTATTTTTCCTCATCATTAAGAGAATTATAATTACTTCTTATTACCCTCATTGTACTTTTTTGGAAGGGTTGCAAGAAAAGTTGGAAAAGAAATTTCACATATAAAATGAAAAGAAAAAGTTGAAAAATATAACATTTCTTTGAATATATTATGAAAAAAGTTTTGAGAAAAATTGATTGGTGTTAACAAATAATTTACATTGGATCACTAGAGAACCCTAGCACTTTATAGGTGGTTTTAAGTTCCAGTTTTAATGAATCTCTAAAAGTTCAATACAACATCAAAATTAGGCATTAATCAAACTTCAAAAAATAATTATTGACTTGCTAGACCAAGATAAAGTCTAAAAATTAAATTATTATATTTAGAAAACTCCTAGAGAGGGGTTCTTAGTAATGCATAAATGTCAGCTCTCGATCATCGATTAAATAATTAACAAGTATCTATTCTGCTATTTTTATGACAAGGGATTTGACTTTTTCTAGGGGCACACTCCTAAGACTCGTTGTTTCCTTGGTTGAATGCTTTTGTAAAACTGATCTTTTGATTGTGATATTGTATTTTATTTCATTCACAACCATCAATGTTGAAAAAAATTAGCCAAATCAAAAATATAAGAGAAAAATAGGTTTAAATTTAAAGTATGGTTCTTAGCATGTCAACCAAATATATAGTTTTAAAATTAAATGATTATATTTCAAAAAACATAGGGCAAGAGGACAAAGTTGAGGTCTACATTTTATAGGGATAAATTAAATAAAATTTATGGAAAAAAACTGGTCTCCTCCTCAGCTTAAAAGTTTATAGGGATAGATTATTTTATTTTAGTAACTACAACATATAAATAAACTTGGGATCGATATTTTATAAGCACAAATTTATTTTATTTCAGTAATTGCATTGTTCCCAAACCTTTTCCTTAAAATACCATTCTTAGATAATTATATTTGATTAGAGAAACATATGTCACTTTTTTATGTAGAAGTAGTGGAGAAAGCTTAAAAGAGATTATCAATTGGAAAATATTTCACATTTTGTTCCCTAAACCTCAAAAAACACATGACACCTCTTAGTGGTTTGGAAGAAAAGTTTTGTTGTAGGATGCTTCAGTTTTGGTATTCGTTTTTTGTTGAAATTCATGCAACTCATAAATTAATGGAAAAATCTAAAAAACTATTGGATACTATATTTTCCCTAGAAAGATTCTCATTTTTTTCCTATTTCTAGAAAATAGGCAACTAGGACATTAGTATCATATTGTTATGCAATGCACGTTTATTAAGGTGTAAGTTGTTTCAAATCATCAAAATATTGATGTTTGATGTCCTCCAACAATAATTACTCAAGAATTACAATATGTAGGTAAAATGTATTCTTGACATGACATGCTATACAACTAAAACTCTTTCATAGCCTATGCTACTTGTTAGGCTTATTATAAAGTATTCCTTACATGACATGCTATAGAAGTAAACTTACTTCATAAAAAAGGTTTGTTTATTATAAATATATGAAACAAATATTCTCAACATATCTGACCAAATTTTATTCTTCTATATAATTAATCATATTGGATGTTACTTTTAAGTCTCCTTTCATGTCTTTTTACAAAGGATATTGGTTCAAAATAAATATTATTGCATCCATACAATAATCCTAAATTCAAGGGTTAGGATTAATGCTCCCATCTATTGTAGTTGACATACATCTTCTACATAGGCACATGATTTTTCATATGCCTTACCTATAGTAGAGACACATATTTCAAGGATTTTCATATGATTTTTCTACTAACAAGTGACTATTATTGAGTAAAGGTAACCACGTGTTTAGTGTTTAAATTTTCTCCTCATTGTTTGCCAAAGAGTTGAGCATGTTCGTGTATCATGTATACTATTTTATCCACCTTTTTTGGCTAGAAGGGAATTAGCTCATGTATGATATATGAAAAATATGAATGCTAGTATGAAGATTGTTGATGCCTAAAACTTTCACTCTCAGCAAACAACGTCTTATGGGAAGCTTTATAGACATGGGACTGAAATTGTTGTTTGTAAAGCGACCTATGAGATTTTAGAAGTTATCTTTGCAAATATTTGGGGAGAAAAGGGGAAGAAGGACAAGAAAAAGAAATTGAAATAAAACTATCTAAGGCGATGTGCCATAATTTCTAGTGTATCCATTCCTAACATTACATAATACAACCTAAAACTTCCCTAAAATTTTATAGATAATGTCAAAAGAGCATAAGCATGTTTTAACCTTTATAACACAAATAAAAGCCTAACACTATAAAAGCATGAGATAGAAACAATAGATAATAAATGAATCCATACATTTAGACAAAATACCACATCTTCTTCATTGTTGGGTGAAGAAAAAATTACGAAGGCCATAAACAACACAATATAGGATATTCAATCCTTCCCGCGAGAGGCACCTATTAAGATCTAAGAATGGAAAATAAAAACCTTTGATATTTTTGTTCAAAATTAAAAATATTACAAAAATTGTTCTCTCGTTACAATCATGAAAACCAACCTTTCAAACTCACTACAAAAGATATAACCTCAGAATATATAAGCACAATAGCCTTGGCATGATAGAGTTCACAAGACAAAGTAAAGTGACCCCTGGAGCCTGGCACTTGTCCTCATAATGAGGTCATTGTAACTAAAATTAAGTGCTTCGACCCATACATGTAAACAGTCTTCAAAATATCGGAAATGGCACAACCTTAACACCCAATGATTCCCTTGATAGTTGTGATCCTAATAAAATGTTGCTTCCTAAAGTGTGAGAGATTAGATAAGAAACTAATAGTGCAATAAAGGGAAACAACAATATAATAGGGCACCTCAATGATTAGCCTAAGAAAATGAACAATATGAAAGCAAGATAAACAAATAAATTGTTGTTATACCTTCATGTTGTTGCTTCCTTGGTTGGCCCTTGATGTTGAAGTCTTGTGTGCTCCTTGGATGGCAATGAAAATGAAGTGGATGCAAGATGAATTGATGCAATATGGATGCTAAAATGGATGAGAGATTGAATGGCAATTTTGCAAGAGTTTATTTGCAAAAGACTTGATCCCCTAAAATGAAGGAATTGAAGGGGTATTTATAGGCCAAATTGAATTCTCTAGAGAATTCAACGGTTGGGATTGATCCAACAAAGATCAAGATGAAGGGCTATGGTGAGTTGAGGACTCACAAGCCCTCACATCTTGACATGTGGAGGGTGAGATGTCCTAGGGTGGAGTGATGTGGAGATGAGGTGGATCTTGGGGGATGAGAAGATTCCTTGGAGGAATAAAAGTGAATTTAAAATTCACAATGATTGGAAGAATCTAGTGGATAAGAGAGTGTCTCCAAAAAGCTGGAGATTTGTCACATGTGGGTGATGTGACAAGTCCAAGGTTCTAGAAGCCCTTGGCACATGTGAAGTGACAAGTCAAGGCTTCTAGAATCTTGCATGGGGGATGGGGAAGACCTTGGAAAGATAAAAGTGAATTAAAAATTCACATGGGGAAGAGGGGAACCTTGGTTGAATAAATGTGAATTAAAAATTCACATGGGGAAGGGAGTCCATACCAAAAATGGTAAGTGGGAAGGTTGACCAGAAAAGGTAAGCCAAATGTGGCTAATGATTCTGATTAAGGTTGTGCAAACACATGATTAAGGTAATTAATGAGAGATTAGAAGCAAGTGGGAGATTATGGAGGATGTGACACTTAATCTTGATTAACTGGTGCACATCCTAATAATAGATTAATTAATTTAATTCGGATTAGAAGAGGGTTATGGAGAATGTGACAAGGAGAGAGAAAAGAGGAATTAAAAAATTGATTTTAATTCAAATGGGTTAAAAAACTAAATTAAATAATTTTTCATATTTATTTAATTTAGAGAAGAATAGGGTGTAAGGTAAAGTATTTAATTTATTTAATTAGATACTTTAGGAACCTTAGGCAGAAAATGAAATAATGATTAAATGAATTATTTAATCACCGTTAATGGAATAGATGAATAAAGTAGATGATTTTGATCATATGAGAGTGATCAAATTTGGATGTCTACATTTTGCCCCTCTTCGAAGTGCTGTTAGAATAACCGTGCTTCGAAGAAAAGAAAGTGCAGATGACTCAAAGAAGTGACCGAAAGGAGATGCCCCAGCGTGGGAAAGAGGATCTGAGTCATTTAGTTAATGAGGAATGGATGAAGATGCCCCAATCATGGAAGGTGTTGATTATGGTTAGAAAAATTGGTAAATGTGAAGGGTATGCCCCCTCGAGAGGGTGACGGGGGAAAAAGAAGGGTCCTGGGCAACATCTCGATAAGAAGAAATGGATGGTATGGTTGGAAAGAGGGCAAAAAATTAGACAAGTTTGCCTTTTGAATGAAGTCAATCAGACAAACGGAGTGCAAATGGCAGCCCTGGGAAGAGAAGGGATTAATTAGAGGAATAAAACGGTAAATAAAAGGTAAAAATACCTTTTCAAATAGAAGGAAAGGCAACAAAATGCCCTATTAACGCATTTTAAATGTTTTATCAAAAATGTAAAACATGGGTTTTGTGGACGGGAAAAAATTAAAAAATGGGTAGAAGACGGAATTAAAAAATTGCTAAAATTCCATAAGTAATATGAAAAATGGCCACCCAAGGACATGCCCTCCCCGACAAGATCCACCTTGGCCGGGCAGGCCCACAAGGGGCCAGGTCGCCTCATTGGAAGGACCACACTGGTAGTCACCTCGGCCAGGTGGTGGAGGTCGCTGACTGGGATGGATCACGGGGTCGGCGGGCCTCAGCCCAGGCTACTTCACCCCTACAGGTGGGGTCACCACTGAGGGGGCTGAGCCGCCTAGGGCGGCCAGGGGTGGAGCCAACCAGGGCGGGGCCGCCCCGCCACAGGGGGTGGATCCGCCTCGGCGGGCCGTGGGCGGGGTCACCCCGCTGCAGGGGCGAGTTCACCCAGGGGGGCAGCGGGCATGTTCGGCCCACCGCAAGGGGAGGGGGAAGGGAAGACAACGAAAAAGAGGGAGAGCAAAGAAAAGAAAGAGAGGGGAGATGGGAGGAAGAAGAATTGAATGAATGAGGAATATGCAATGAGATGAAATGCGACATGAATGCAATTTGCCATCCGTAGAGCACTGATTTTCGCTATAGCATAAGACACCAGGTGTCAGGGTATGTAAACCAAGACGGATTAGTGTTCAATTCATAAAACAAACACAATAGACAAGAAGGCTATTCAAATACCCCAAAATCGCGATGACTGTGGTCGGGCCAGGTATTGAAATAACCACAAGCACAAAAAGATGCCCCAGCGTAACACAAGACCTCGGGGATCTTGGTGGGTACTACGTGGAACAACCAAGAAGACAAAAACAAAGAAAAAGATCAAGATACGCCCCTATGTTTACTAGTCAAAACACACCATGATATGATGGATCAAGGCGACCATGACAAGTGATGATAGGGAGCTCAAATGATAAACAAAAGCCAAAAGCATCAAAAGATCACAATCAAGTTTGAAACGTCCTTTGCTATAGGATCAAGATGATGGATGGGGTTGATGAGGTTTGTTAGGAAGGATACATCCTATTGAGACCAAAGATGGAGGATAGATTGGTTGATCGACATGACGCAGGATAGCAGAAACCGATTGGATCTTGGGATACAGATGACCGTTGTTTGATGAGAACTAGCTCGGATAGGGACATACTTGATGACACGACAAGACGACATGATGACAGGATGATAGGACAAAAGGAAATAAAAACCCTAAAGACCTAGGGGCTCGAGGGTTGATCAGAGATCAACCTTGCCTACGTGAAAGCGCAGAGCCCTCGTAGTTCAGGGAAAGACCATGGTAAAAGTGGAAAGAGGATTATGAAGATAGAGGATGGAGGTTAATGATCAGATGGAAAAAAAATGCCCAGGGGGTGGGCCAAATGATTGACCTTGGCTACATGAAAGCACAGGGGCCACGTAGCTCGACACAAGGCCAAAGATAGACAATGGAAGAGATAAGACAGACAAAAGATAGAACCCCGGGGGTGGATCAAATGATCGACCTTGCCTACGTGAAAGCGCAGGGGCAACGTAGTTCGACCAGAGACCGACAACAGACAATGGATAAGGGATGATGAGATGACCAAGATAAATGGATAAAATGATGGAGAGGATATGATGAGCCAGGATAGGCCGCAGGATTGGATGGTCGATATGTGGGATGTGGGTTATGTGAAGCTCAGGGATGGGATAGTGACCTAGATTATTAGAATATGAATTGGGAGGATGAGAGGATGTATAGATGAATGATGAAGAGTGATAAGATATCAGAAAGATGTAGGAAATAGATAGGAGTGATGATAGTGAGATAACATGGCATTGGATTGCATGAGGGTAGCCTATAGCTAGATACCAATGACAAGGAATAATGGATGGAAATGGATGGATGGATAAGAAGATGCTAGGATAGGTGGATAGATGATGGATAGATGAGTGATGAAAATTGGAAAGATGTGAGAAATAGAGAGGAATGATGATAGTGAAATATCAAGTCATTGGATTGCATGAGGGTAGCCTATAGCTAGAGACCAATGACAAGGGATGGAAGGAAAATGCATGGATTGATAAAGATGGGGAGATAGAAAGATGCTAGGATATATGGATAGATGATGGATAGATGAGTGATGAAGATTGGAAAGATGTGAGAAAGAGAGAGGAATGATGATAGTGAGGTATCAAGTCATTGGATTGCATGAGGGGATTGCATGAGGGTAGCCTATAGCTAGAGACCAATGACAAGGGACTATGAGATGGAAGGAAAATGGATGGATGGATAAAGATGGGTAGATAGAAAGATGCTAGGATATATGGATAGAAGGATAAGGATTCAGAAAGATGACATGGATTACTGGGTACATAAACAGATGAGGAGATAAGGATGAAAAGATGGAAAAGGACTTGTGGATGGGTAGATAGGAAGATAAGGATAGGGAGATGGATTGGATGTTTAGATAGATGAATGGGGAGATAAGGATGAAAGGATGAAAAGGACTATGGGATGAGGGGAATGGGGAGATGGAGAAGATTACCTGGTGGAATGGATGGACGATGTCTCCAAGGACCCAATTGTAAATAAGGAGATGCCCCCACTCTATATGTGTCATGCATGACGAGGCAAGAGGGATAGCAAGATGGGTGGATAAGGGAGTGAGATGGGCAATGGAAGATAGATAGAGGTGGATAAGGAATATGATAGTGTATGGATGGGAATATATGCCAAGAGGTGTCCAAAGCATGTATATAGGTTGGCCCCTACATTTATCAAGATCACAAGGAAGAGGGAGGAAGTGGGATAAATGGGATAGGATGGATAGGATGCAGAAGATAGGCAGATGTAGGAGATGGAGGAAAGGAATGCGTAAGTGGATGTTGCCCCCAATCGTGGAAGGAGACTAGATGGGGAATTTATGCATGATGCTTGTTTGCCAAGTTTTCATCATGGTACATATCCAAGGTGCTTGTTTTCCAAGTTTTCACCATTGGACGAATGATTTTCTCTTTATTATTTTTTTTGTTTTTTGTATTTTTCTGATTTTTTGGACTAGGATGTGGACGAAGATGGATAAAGATAGGGATATGGATATGTGGATTTTTAGAGGAAAATTGATAAGGATAGGGATGAAGGACTCACGCATCAAGTTCCATATGAGGTAATAAGAGCCCATGTTTGAAGTGGCCAGTGGATGTTGGTACAACCCTATTAGACTGGATGGTTTATGCAAGAGGATGGATTAAAGGAATTTGATGGGGGAGATAGAGAGGATAGTGGAGGGGATGTTGGAAAGTGTATGGATGTAATGATGGGGGAAGGTGTTCAGTACCAACATTGGCACATGTGATGGTGGATGCGAAAAGATAGGTGGATGAATAGATGGAGAGGGTGGCGATAATGGAGGAGTTGGGATAGTGATTTTTGGGATGTAGGGACCCAAAATAGATTTAGGAGATGGAGGAGGTGAATGATTTTGTGGGGGAATAGCAACTTTGGATGTCATTATGGTCATTTCATTTGAAGGTATGGTACCATTTTTCTTTGGGATCCACATGGTTTTGATTTTTTCTTTGATGGGCCTTTGTGGCCTTTTGGATTGACTTGGATTTTGGACTCGATTTTTTTGTTCTTCAACATGTCTGTGGAAGGGGACATGAGGAGCTTTAGATTCATGTGGATGTTTGGATTGAGGTATGGTTGCTTTGATATCCAAAGTTCTTTTAGTAGCAAGGGGATAGATGCGAGGAGATGGCTGATGGGGAGCGATGGAGGTAGGCATTTGATGAGGAAGTGTGGATGGATAATGTGTAGGTATGTGCCTTTGTTGATCCTGATTAGGAGTTATGAAGGTAGGATTTTTATGCTGTGTACGAGGGAGAGGGGGTGGATGAATAGGATAAGATGGAGGGGGTGATTTTGGGATGTAAGGACCCAAAATAGACTGTGTATATGGAGGATGTGTGGGTTTTGATGGAGGGATATAAGAAGCCATAGTAGATAAAGGATGAGCAATGAGGGATGGAGGGACATAAGGGCCCAAAATGGATTGAGAGGATGAGGGAGGAAGATGGATGGTTGTTTTTAGGTAGTATGATGGAGGAGGGGGATGGCGGCATATGTCTTGGTAGAACGATGGGAAGTACCTCTTGTGCCTTTAGAAGAGGATCGTTTAGGATGTATGAAGGTTGTACCAACATCTTTAGAGTGCGAGTTTTGGGAGACATATCCAATACCATGTGTGCCTGGATGTTCTTTGACTTGAATGGACTTGAATGGGTTCTAAAATACCTTGCTCATGAAGGCCTAAACCTTTTCCTTGATAGTTCATGTTCTCAAGCATGTGATCTATGGTAGGATGCTTATTTTCTTGGAAGCATGATGCGAGCAAATTAGTAGGTGGAAGAGGAAAGGTGGTGCATATACTTTGATTTTCTTCGACAAGAAGACCACCATGGATGCATATAATGTTACCAAGGTGATACAAAAGTGGCATTGGGATGGTAAGACTAGATGGCGATGAGGGGATAACAACATTAGGAGGAATGAGTGATAAGGGATCATGAGAGGTAGTGGATGATAAGGGCTCATGAGATGGAGTGATTGGCTCTTGAAGGCAAATGGGATCATGGGATGGAGTGGAGGAGATAGTGTGATCTTGAGATGGGGTGGATGGGAGGATAGGATCTTGACTTGGTTGAGGATATGGATCAGGAGATGAAATGGATGGAAGACTATGTTCTTGAGAGGGAGTAGATGTGATGGAGGGATCTTGATTTGGAGGAGGGGATATGCTTGTATGCTTTGGATCAAGCTCTTGGCATGACTCATCTTGTGTGGGATGTATGATGATGGAAGAGTGTTGGAGGGACTCCTCAATTGGGGGAGAGAGGAGGATGGAGGATTCTTGAAGGTCATTGGATTGAAGTTTGTGAATATTAGGACTAGGAGGAGGGGATTGGATGTCTTCAATGGATACGGTGGATTTAGTAGTAGAATATGGGGATTCAATGGATTCGATGGGTTTGACCAGCTCAATCATGTGGATGGTGGTAGGAAGGGTGATGAGAGGGATAGGTGTAGGATGGAGGAGGGCCTCATCGCTAGTGATAGTACATGATAAAGTGGGAGGGCATGGTGTCTCTTCTTGCATGAGTCCTTGGGAAACATTTGGAAGGGATGTAGGATTAGGTAGAGTGATGGGAATGTATGGGGGATTAGGATTAGGGATTGGTGGATTAGGATTAGATGTAGGGATGGAAATGGATGTAGGACTAGGCGGAGATGGAGGATTAGGATGAGATGTGGGTAGGGGATTGAAGGTAGGACTAGGATTAGATGTGGGTAGGGGATTGAATGTAGGACTAGGAGGAGATGGAGGATTAGGATTAGGATTAGATGTGGGTATGGGATTGGATGGAGGATTAGGATTAAGAATTGGAGGATTATATGAGTGGATGTGTGGATGAGGAATAGGATTAAGAATTGGAGGATAAGATGTAGAACTAGGAGGAGATGGAGGATTATGATTAGGGATTTGTGGATTAGGATTGGATGGAGGACTAGGATTAGATGAAGAGATGGGATTGGATGGAGGAATAGGAGGAGATGAAGGTATGGGATTGGATGCAGGACTAGGAGGAGACGGAGGATTAGGATTAGATGAAGGGATGGGATTGGATGGAGGATTAGGGATTGGTGGATAAGGATTAGATGAAGGGATGGGATTGGATATAGGACTAGGAGGAGATGGAGGATTAGGATTAGATGAAGGGATGGAAATGGATGGAGGATTAGGATTAGATGAAGGGATGGGATTGGATGTAGGACTAGGAGGAGATGGAGGATTAGGATTAGATGAAGGGATGGAAATGGATGGAGGATTAGGATTAGATGAAGGGATGGGAATGGATGTAGGACTAGGAGGAGATGGAGGATTAGGATTAGATGAAGGACTAGGAGGAGATGGAGGATTAGGATTAGATGGAGGATTAGGATTAGATGAAGGACTAGGAGGAGATGGAGGATTAAGATATAATGCGGTGAAAGGGAGAGTGATGTAGGAAGATGTGGATGTTGGATTATATTGGGATGGGGAGTGATAGTAGGAAGATGTAGATGAAGGATTAGAATGGGGAGATGTGGAATTAATGTAAAGGTATGGGGATGGGGGATTGTGATAGGAAGGTGTGGATGTTGGATTAGAATAGGGATATTGAGGTGGTGAACCACCATAGGAAGACATGTATGGTGGTTTGGCATAGGAGGATATAGATGGTAGATTAGGATGAGAGGATTGAGATGGTAGATTGTGATAGGAAGGTGTAGGTGTTGGATTAGGATGAGAAGATTGGGATGTGGGATTAAGGTAGAGGTATTGGGATTGTTGATTATGATGAGGATAAGAGGATGTGGATGTTGGATAGGATAGAGGTTGAATGGGAGGACATGATGAATATGTCGATGGTGAGGATGTTGGATATCCCTTGTCAAGGGTAACATAAGAACCGTTATTGGATGTGGACGAAGGCATGGTGGGATAGTTTGAAGAAGTAGTGGGATTTTGGAAGGTGATTGGAGAGATCTTACTAGCAATGATAGCGTCAAGAGGATCTATATAACAATCTTCATGATCAACAAGATTTTCATTATCGTCATCAACGGAGTTAGGATTCCCCTTGACTACTATTATTGGTCGTGTAAGAGGGGGATAAAGATTCATGATGGATATAGATTAGAAGGAAAGAATAGATGATGGATAGAGAACTAGGATGAATTGAAAGCTCATATGGGGATTGGATGAAAGCTTAGATTAGGACTGAATAAAAGCTCAGATTAGGATGATGGGATTAACGTTCAGATTAGAATTGGATTGGAGCTTAGATTAGGATTGGATCAGAGGATATGATAGAATTGATTTGAAACCAATATCATGGGTTTCAACTAGAGGACGTAAGGTGTTGACAATCAGATTTTTGCCAAATTTGGCAGTTTTTAAAAAATTGTCAAATTTTGCCATTTTGGGAAACTTTGTAGGCATACGTTTGAGAGTCCAGTTTTTTCCACAAAATACCCAATACTAAGATAGGATGAATTTCCAAATAACATCAGAAATATGAGACACGCATTCAGAGTTATTAACGAAATAGTTCGTCAAAAACTGGAAAATTGAAAAAAATAAATGTCAATTTGTGATTTTGAGGGTCAAGATGAAAGTTTGCAACTCTGAAAACGTGTCGAAGGAGGATCCAATAGACTTAGCAGTTGGTTGGGAATCCAAATGCCATCTCCTAATGCAACCACCCGTAAAATTTCAACCAAAACCCACATCCGAGTCAAAAGTTATGGCCTCCGGAAGTTTCGGCATAAAAATAAAAAATTTTAAAAATGAAGTCTAGATGATTGGGATGGGTGATTTGATGATAGATATGGACTCCAATAATGTTCTAAGAAGCACTTATGCACTTTGGTCGATGAAACATTGATTTTCAGAAAATGTTGACGGATGCTCGGAACAAGGGAACGACCACTCAGAATGGGTAATCGGATATGCAGATTGGATAGATAGATGGTTGAGAGGGGTGAACAGGGGCTTGGAATGGCCAAATGAAGGTTTGGATTGATCAAATGGTCAAATGGACGCTTTGGGGATTCGAACGGAGGTTAATTGGGTGAAACAGAAGGCAAGGTCGCCCCTCTGCAAAAAATGGCTGAAACAGAGGGCAGGGTCGCCCCTTTGCAGAAAATGGCTAAAACAGAGGGCAAGGTCGCCCCTCTGTAGTGAAAATTTGAACTTGGTTTGGATAAGGGATTTTGGAAAGGACTTAAAATGGTTTAATGATAGTTTGACTTACCAAAATTTACTGGTTCCTCACAGAAAGACACTTTGAACAAGCGCAATCCTATGATTAATGTTTTAACAGGTATGGCTGGCAAAGGTCTTACTCTAGGATGAACAAGGTTTCTAGGGAGTCCTCGATATACGCTCAGTACGTGAGGCACAACCGTGAACACCAGTCTATCACAAGTGTGAGTCGAGAGCCCCAGTGAGATACTGAAAGGCTCAGACCAACTCTTCACGTCTATCTAGGTATCACCCTAGCTTCGACGCTCCGCCAATTACGACGCAACTGGATTGGGGTACAGCCTTGGCTCTCCCCCCTTTATATACCCCACCGGTACGCGTGGTTGGGATCGTCCCTTGGGGTGATGAAATCCCCAAGCAGGTCCCGCTAAGAAGATGACACTAATTGTTTCCGACTACCTCCTTCGGATCCGCACAACGTGCAAAGGAGGAAAGTGAAAACAAACTAATGCCCCCTTAGGGTAAAATAAGTAAAATAGACACAACAAACAACAAATATTACTTTCCCCTACTTATACTAAGCACCTAGATAAAGTATCAAGGAAAGACTTTTAAAAATCAGAATAAAAAGGAAGGTCTTGCAAGGAAATGTTAGTTGTTTATCTTCTTGCCCTTCTTTGTGATGTGCAGCAAATCTGACTTCCCGAATGTGCTGTTAAGGGCAGATTCGCCCCTCTGTAGAAAATGGTCAGAAATCAGTAAAGGGCAGGGTCGCCCTTCTGCAGAAAATAGTTAGAAAACAGTCAAAAAGGGCAAGGTCGCCCCTCTGCAGAAAACAGTCAGAAATAGCCTAAAAGGGCAGGGTCGCCCCTCTGCAAAAAACAGTCAAAAATAGCCTAAAAGGGCAGGGTCGCCCCTCTGCAGAAAACAGTCAGAAAATAGCCTAAAAGGGCAAGGTTGCCCCTCTGCAGGAAACAGTCAGAAATAGCCTAAAAGGGAAGGGTCGCCCCTCTATAGAAAACAATCAAAAACAGAGGGCAAGTTCGCCCCTCTGCGGTGTCCGGGAGGGCAAGTTCGCCCCTCTGCAACCTGAATCTGCAACAAGCAAACAACAAAAAATGTAAAAAAAAGAGAGACCCCTTTGTGGGTCCCATCGGGCGTGCCAGAAATGTGATCCTAATAAAATGTTGCTTCCTAAAGTGTGAGAGATTAGATAAGAAACTAATAGTGCAATAAAGAGAAACAACAAGATAATAGGGCACCTCAATGATTAGCCTAAGAAAATGAACAATATGAAAGCAAGATAAACAAATAAATTGTTGTTATACCTTCATGTTGTTGCTTCCTTGGTTGGCCCTTGATGTTGAAGTCTTGTGTGCTCCGTGGATGGCAATGAAAATCAAGTGGATGCAAGATGAATTGATGCAATATGGATGCTAAAATGGATGAGAGATTGAATGGCAATTTTGCAAGAGTTTATTTGCAAAAGACTTGATCCCCTAAAATGAAGGAATTGAAGGGGTATATATAGGCTAAATTGAATTCTCTAGAGAATTCAACGGTTGGGATTGATCCAACAAAGATCAAGATGAAAGGCTATGGTGAGTTGAGGACCCACAAGCCCTCACATCTTGACATATGGAAGGTGAGATGTCCTAGGGTGGAGTGATGTGGAGATGAGGTGGATCTTGGGGGATGAGAAGATTCCTTGGAGGAATAAAAGTGAATTTAAAATTCACAATGATTGGAAGAATCTAGTGGATAAGAGAGTGTCTCCAAAAAGCTGGAGATTTGTCACATGTGGGTGATGTGACAAGTCCAAGGTTCTAGAACTAGGTTGGAGTGATGTGGAGATGAGGTGGATCTTGGGGAATGAGAAGATTCCTTGGAAGAATAAAAGTGAATTTAAAATTCACAATGATTGGAAGAATCTAGTGGATAAGAGAGTGTCTCCAAAAAGCTGGAGATTTGTCACATGTGGGTGATGTGACAAGTCCAAGGTTCTAGAAGCCCTTAGCACATGTGAAGTGACAAGTCAAGGCTTCTAGAATCTTGCATGGGGGATGGGGAAGACCTTGGAAAGATAAAAGTGAATTAAAAATTCACATGGGGAAGAGGGGAACCTTGGTTGAATAAATGTGAATTAAAAATTCACATGGGGAAGGGAGTCCATACCAAAAATGGTAAGTGGGAAGGTTGACCAGAAAAGGTAAGCCAAATGTGGCTAATGATTCTGATTAAGGTAATTAATGAGAGATTAGAGGCAAGTGGGAGATTATGGAGGATGTGACACTTAATCTTGATTAACTGGTACACATCCTAATCACAGATTAATTAATTTAATCCGGATTAGAAGAGGGTTATGGAGAATGTGACAAGGAGAGAGAAAAGAGGAATTAAAAAATTGATTTTAATTCAAATGGGTTAAAAGACTAAATTAAATAATTTGTCATATTTATTTAATTTAGAGAAGAACAGGGTGTAAGGTAAAGTATTTAATTTATTTAATTAGATACTTTAGGAACCTTAGGCAGAAAATGAAATAATGATTAAATGAATTATTTAATCACCGTTAATGGAATAGATGAATAAAGTAGATGATTTTGATCATATGAGAGTGATCAAATTTGGATGTCTACAATAGTAACATGTGCCTTTTCCAAAATACTCCTAAAATTCCTATCAGAAACAAGGCCCATCCTCCTAGACCAATGGCACATCATGCCATGCGGGGGCTCGCTCTCTTTCAAGATCCTTTTATTTTTATATGTTGACAATGTTGGAGCCACTACGTGGCGTCTTAGTGCTATCCATGAAGGGAGTCGCGAGTTCTTTTGTGAAGGATGTGCGCAAGAGTGCCATGTGGTATGGGCAGGAGGAGCCAATACTTAGCCAGAATTTCCTAAGGGACTCAAAGGAAAAAGGAGGCCAATATATAAACCACCCAATTCTTCGTGCACATCCATGGCTAAAAGCCAATTTCCTAAAAACTCAAAAAAATGGACCCAGTCTACAATCCTGGCGACTTGCAAGGGAATCCTCCTGTGGATTGAAGAGCCCAAATTTTTTGGTTTGTAGACCAGAAGAAAAACTAAAAAGAGGAAGGCCCGCAAAACTTATAACTTCTAAAGAGAAACCCTTAAAGGTGCCCACTCTTCCTCTAAAGGCTAAGATTTCCTTTTTCGGAGCTTTGAAAGCTCTATCTAGATCAATTATCTCTTTGAAAGAGAAGTTGCACAAACCTTGCCCAACCACCTGCATCTGAAATTTGAGTTGGGAAAGAGGATGCAGAATGGCCTCCACTTCGGAGACATTTTGCACCTGAACTAGGGTCACAAAGATAGTCCAGTCATTCTACTTTAACTTTATGACTAGCAGCTCTTTTATCTCATCCTTAGAGAGTATCATATTGTCAGAGAGGAACGGGGAGGGGAGTCCTAACCAAACCACTTGTTCTAAGACATTTAGATATTCCTTGCACTTTGATGCTTCCTTGTTGTAGCTCAGGAACTCATTGACCTTCACTATTTCTTGCCTTTGGTGGGCAACCCCCACTACCTAGAGGGTCTCATCTATAGCATCATCTGTAGCACTATACAACTTCTGAACTAGAAGCTATGAATCCTGGACCTTGTGGGAGATGAATGCGAGGACCTACTCCACAGACGTGCTCACTTGTGTTCTTAAACGTTGTGAATCAGTGATGAATACAAGCATAGGCTTCAAGTGTGATGCCACGATGTTTATCCTCTCCCAATATGAAACATATAGTTGTTGGATCATTGGGAGGATTTCTATGGTCTGGGAGCAAGCAACAAGGTCATTCTTTAACTACTGGATCTTTTGGTCCCTATCCTAAGACTCTTGCTGCATTTGTTGTTGCATCTTTTGCTACATGTTCATAAAGTCTAAGAGACACTTCCGAGCCTATGCAAGATTGAGCTCTCTTTTACCTGTAGCTTATTCTCTATGGCTTCCTTTTCCGTCTCCAAGCTCTCTACTTGAGCCTTCAGCTCTACCACTTGTACTTGCAGTTTTACCCTTTGGCCAGCTTCCAATTCGAAGCTTTTAATGGTGATGTGGCTCTACAACTTGGACCTCATTTTAGTGAGCTTTGTGTCTTTGTCCCTGGCCTCTACATTTAGGTGATCGATAGTGAATTTTACTTTTGCATGTTCTTGTTCCTTCTTCTCCAATCGACAGTCTTCCTTGAGATAGTTTGTTGTCATGAACTTCTATATTTCTTCCATCAATTCCACTCTATCATGTAGCCTTGCTTGGCTGAGACTTAGATCGATGGCTTGGATTGAGTAATTCCCTAGCTGCATCTTCTCTTGGGGTTTGATTACTGTCAACGTCATGTGTGCGATCATCAAGGCCTTCTTTGTGGGGTCAAAGAAAAACCACATATGTGGTACTATTGGGGACTTTGCCGCTTTTCCTCTTCTCTTCTCTGCATGGGCTTTTTGGGCTTTCCCTGTAGTCTCCAACTACTGGTGGAATTGATCTTGGGACTAAATAATTCCCCCTATGAAGGGGAGTCCTTGTGGCAATCTAAAGGGAATGGTCACTTGTTGCTGTGAAGCAACGGACATTGCTCCCTCAGGGGTGAGCGAGTAGATGAGAAATGTGGATGGCGAGAAGGGAAGGAGGCCATGTAAAGGTATGGTGGGTGATTACACCATGATGGATGTATCTATGGTGGATGGTGGAAGAGGGGTGAAAAGTGGTGTAATCATTGTGGATGGCTCAATGATGATCAAGGTGGAAATGATGGAAGGTATAGAAGAAGTAAAGAATAAAGATGAAAGGTAAAGAATAGGAGGAGTAAATTTTAATTGTTGTGTGGAAATCAGGAGTGATTGTATGATGCTAGGGGTAGTTGTGCAAAGCTAGGGGCAGTTGTGTGAAGCCAAGTTTTGCTTCCTCTATCTCTTCTTTTGTCTCACCATCTCCCCCTTTTTCAAGCATCCTCCTCTTTTTCTTTTGGGGTTCAAAGGGAGAGTCAGAGGGTTGCGCCTCGATGTCAGGTTGGGTGCTTCCTACCCCTAGTTGCCCTATAGTGGCCTACTATTTCTTTTGGGATGCAAAGTACAAAGGGGGAAACCATATTTCAGGCCGTGGAATCTCAAAAATTTCCTCCTCTTTCCTTGAGAGGGTTTCTTCTTCTTCTTTTGTTGACTCCAATTCTTCGGTCCAAGCCTCCTCTTCATGGTATTTGTCCCAAATCTTCTCAAATTTCTCATCAATTTTGATAGTTTCGATGTTGGGAGCCATTTGGTTGATCTCTTGCCTATACTTCCAATAGGATTCCATCTTTTCCCTAGTCCAACCCCTTTCACCAAGTTGTGTTCTTGAATTTTTGGTCATGTTTCTTACGGAATCAAAATCCCAGATCAAATTGTAGAAAGACTTCCATGGTTGGCAGGTGTCTAAGAGGATCTTTGATAAATTGACATAATTTTTTATGTCATCCTCCATTGGCGATTTCTTCTCTTTGAAGTATAGTCAATGCTCATAAATGAAGGGGGTGGTAGTCTTTAGAGCAACTATGTTGTCGGTCATATTGTAACTCTACTAATCATTGATTTGATCAAGGCCAATCTCTACCAATTTGAGTGCAAGCAAACACTCATGTGACCTTTTCAAAATTATGATACTCCCTCTTCAAAATGGGACATCATACAAGGCTTTCTTCTTTTGGCCTGCACCATAAATTGAGTCCACCACATCCAGCCAATGAGCCAACTCCGGGGTGAAGATCCTATTTGTAAGCATGTGTAGGAGCCAGAATGGCTCCTCCTTGAAATCATGGATGCTAATGAAGGTAAAGTGGGCCTTGAAGAACCAGTTACATTGAATTTTACAGCTAGTGAGCCAGTCTCTCTGGTGATCTATCATGTGGAAGGTGATGGCATCCTAACTAAGGTCAATCAAGACTAGGGACATGAAGCACTCCACAAACTCATGGTAATTTGATGTGACTGACAAGATGTGGGTCCACACAGAGATGAAGATCGTTGTATGTGGGTATGATCCCATCTTAGTCGAGTTGATGGTGAAGTATGGTGAAATGGAACTAGTACCTTGGTAGAGAATCGAACTTGGAGAATGAAAGAAGAATACTTAAAGGTACTCTGAGCCAAAAAAAAAACTAGCTAATCATGATTGGCATCTATGAATTCCACTTGTAAGCCTTCTCCCTACTCATTGTCTTTAGTTGAAAGACTTTACCCAGTTGGATGTCATAGATTTTAGTTTCTAAATCTATCCCAAAGATGAATACCAACATAGAGAGAGTGTCCCTCATATCTTTTGTGACAAATTTCAAGAGAGTGATGGGCAGAGGTGGCACTTTTGTGTAGTTTCTATGGAGAGCTAAGTTCAGGAAACCCAACTTCTAGACACGAGTGTCCCATATGGTCTGTAAGCTCTTAACATCACAAATATTTACACTAGGGTTGTAAGGGAGATGCAACATCTCCCTCACTTTTGTTGCACTAATCTCCAAATTTAGGTGGCAACCTATGATAAAGCCTTTATTTTTATTGTACTTCTCTACACAAAGAGAAATAATCTCTAGGCATGGGTGCATGAAAGGTACCATATATTCCAAGGTAGAGCTCCATAATCTAAAGTTGAAAAACTCAAGATCATCATTGTGGACCTTTGTGAGCATGCAGGCATGAGCACCCTCCCTTAGATTATTTGGATTTTTTTCCAACTTGGGATAAAAAATCCCATCTACGAAGTCTAAGACTAGTGTGGGTTCCTTCCAATGTCTCTTTGAGACATTTTTATATTTGGTACTATGGGCCTTGGGTGTGTAGGGGCCAAAGCATATGATTTGCTCCTTGCATATTGTGGGAGAAGCTCTTTGTAACCGCCTGAACCGTGAGATCTTTGTCTTCTCATATGTCCACCACTAGATGAGGACCCAGAAGGCTCCATATTATGAATCTTCTCAAATTATTCTTCGTTCACCTTCAAGGGGCACCAAGTCACTAAATTCTACTTGAAATTATACACACAACTCTTCAGTGGAGATTCTTTATTTAGTTCAATTCTCTTGGAAACTTAGAGTGTTGAAATGTTTCACTTAATGAGGAAGTGGGTACTTATCGACTTACCCCTTTTGATGTAATCATTTTGTATCTTTTTGAGTTTAGTGCCTATTAATGAAAAGGATGATACACACGCTTGAGGAGCTACTCCCAAAATATTTGAGGAGATTTTTATGGGAGTTCATGTAAATGTGATGCTTGAGCATTAATTGCAGGGGGAGTGGGGGTAGATAACCATCTATTAGAGAGGATTTCAAAAAGGGACAGCCAAGGCACAAGAACTTGGAAACACTCAAGGGATGACAACAACTTATGTTGATGGCACTTATTAGCAAAAATGAAATAACAACAACAAAGGGAAACTATGTACAAGGCAAAGCCAACAAATTAGGTAAAGTGCTTCAAGTGGATTCTATTAACCAAAATATCTAAGGTGTTTCCTTATTCATCTACCAATTCAAACATGTTGTCTAACTTTTTTTCAATGATGTGAAGAGGTCCTCTCCATAGGGAATCAAATTTTGCATGCTAACCTAGCCTTGCAGCCCTTTCCATGAATACTTTATAACCAAGCCTCCTAGTGTAAAGTCATGGTTAGATATCTTTTTATATTGAACCATTTCTTCACTACTTGTTGTCAACTGACCATCACTGGCCTACTCTATTGCTTCCTTAAGGCCAAGTAATTCTACCAAAATTACCTCCATTGCTCTATTTTCCGCTATTTTGCAAGATTTTAGTAATTGTAAAGTGGGAATCTCCATCGAAATGGGCATGATCACTTATTTCCCATATACTAATTCATATGGGGATGTCTTTAGAGTCTGCTTGGGAGTAATCTAATCGGCCCACAAGGTTGATTTGAGATGCTTGTGCCACTCTTTTTGTCGGTCAATGCATGTCCTCTTGATCAACCTTAATAGGCTCTTTTTTTTATTCAACCAACCCATTGCCTTGCAAGTAATAGTTGGATGAGGTCTTGAGAAAGATGTCATTACTGAGCATAAATTCTAAAAAAATTGAACTAATAAAATCCTTTGCATTATCTAATATTATTGTCTTAGGGGCATCGAATCTTGTTACTAGCTACTCCAAGAAGTTGAGGATTACCTTTTCAATAGCTTTTTTTAAAGGGAAAACTTTGTTCCATCTTGTGAAGTATTCTATGAATGTAAGTATCCACTTATGGCTCATGTTGGATATGGGATTGATCATCGCAATGAAATCTAAGCCCCAGTATGTATAAGGCTTATTAGTCACAATTAGGGACAACGACATGGTTGAATTATTTCACTTGCTTGTGAAAATTGGCATTGATGGAATTTTTTAATCACTCGAAAGAAATTTGAAAATAAGGTCGACTACTAGTATTTGGCATGCATGATCTTAATTGTAATTGTACTTGCTAAGAAATAACCACCCAAATGGTTGAAATACATTTCTTGCAAAATTCTACTAGCTTGGGTATTGCTAACACATCTAAGTAGCAACCCATTGAAGTACCTTTTGAAGAGGACTCCCTAAACTAGCATATAACTAGCTGGTTATAACCTATAGAATATCCTCTTGTGCATGAGGAGAGTATTCAAGTACTAGCTAGTCTCCATAAAGTGGATCCTATCAGCAACCCAGGACTTGGCCTCTTCATACTAGCTCACTAAAACTATTTTTGGTGTATCGTGCTCATCTATCGGGATGTTCATGTATTGGACCAAATACTTGCAAAGTCCTCTTCCTCAGATCACCTTCGTCAATCCAACTTTGACATAATATTTTAGGATCTTAGTGATCCAATTGGCCTTCTTCTCAATGATTTCTCCCTCCATGATTTATTCTCTAACGCTGGAATGCACCACATATATCATTACCTTGCTTCCCTCCACTAGATGTCTGAAATTCTTGAGACCCTTAGTGATGGAGAAATCCTACTTTTCAATGTTGTATTTAGTCTCATATCCTCATAGGGTTCTTGAGTAAAATGCAATAATATTCTCACCATTTCTTTCATCTTCCTTCTGAGATAACACGACTTCCAAGCTATGTTCACTCCCATAAACATTCATGGAAAAATCTTTAGAGAAGTTGGGATTGACTAGCACTAGAGCAGTGGATATTATCTCCTTTATCTTTCCAAATGCTATCCTTCCTTTAGAGGTTCATTTGAAATATTGGTCCTTCTTCAACATTAATGTGATTGGTCTTACTAGCCTTGCAAAGTTAGATATGAATCAGCTAACGAAGTTGATCTTCCCTAGGAAAGACTAGACCCCCTTTTTATTAATTGGTAAGGTCAAGTCCCTGATAGCTTTCACTCTATCTAGATCAATAGAAATTCCTTCTTTGGATACTACATATCCTAGAATCTTTCATTGTGACACATCGAAGACACATTTCTTGGGGTTTAAAGACACTCTAAACTCTTGACACCTTTGAAAAATCCTCTCCAAATGGTCTTGAATAGTCCTCCTTTTTCTTAGAGAATACTATAACATCATCCAAATAGATGAGGATGATTATGTTAATCAGACCTTGAAAAGCTCTATCCATGGCACATTGGAAAGTAACTCTTGCATTAGAGAGGCCAAAGGGAATTTTTTATATATGCAAAGGTTCCCCAGTTTG
The DNA here is from genome assembly GCA_007115665.2 of Sequoiadendron giganteum. NCBI lineage: Eukaryota > Viridiplantae > Streptophyta > Pinopsida > Cupressales > Cupressaceae > Sequoiadendron > Sequoiadendron giganteum. Next base: position 641,188,168 of record CM021103.1, on the reverse strand, counting down.
TTGTGAATGTGGTTCTATGTTGATCCTCCTCTTTAATGCATACCTAGTTATAGCCTGAGAATATGCTAAGAAAAGAGAACATCTTTGGGCCCATAACTATTTGGAGGATCTACTCCATAGAGGGAAGGGGAAAATGTTCTTTCAAAAATTCTTTGTTCAAGTCTCTAAAGTCTATTTACCCCATTTTTCTTCCTTATCAGAACCAAGTTAGACACCCATGTTGAATGCTTGATGAGGTATATGATCCTTGAATTATTTAATTTCCTCATATTATAAGCCATGAGAGACTCAATTTTTGGATTTACTGGTCTTTTCTTTTGGTAGACCAACTTGGATCTCTTGACCATATCTATGGTGTGACAAATCACCTCACATTCATACCCCTTCAAGTCATCATAGGTCCATGCAATAACCCCTTCATAATTACTGCAAAAGGATACCAATCGATCCTTATCCTTTTGGGAAACTTTTTTCCCCACCTTCAAATTTCATCCATATCCTACATCAAGATCAGAGTAGTCACTTTTGTTTGCGACAAACTTCCTTTTTTCATTTCTTGCATCATCAGAATCAAATAGATTCTCTAGGGTGATCAGTCCCTTTGAAAAATTAGTAGACTTTAGTTGGATAATTTGGTCCCCATAGGATTCCTCAATCTTTGGTTGTAACTACTCTGTAAACTTGCATGACTATTGGAGAAACATGGTAATTTTTGGATTGCTCTTGAGAAATTGCTAGTTTTGATCATTGTTTGGGATAGAGGGTCTAATAATCACCCACATCTCATGCTTATTTGTTAGAAAATCAATCATTGGGTCAAACTAAGAACCAATTACTGCCATCATGTATGCTTGTGCAATCATAGATCTTGGGATGATCTAAATTTTGAAGGCTTCAAATTCTTCAATTAGATCCCATATTTGATGGAATTATGACCTCATGCAGACATTATTTGTAGATGCCAATCTTCTTACCTATTTCACTACTATTTTAGAGTCTCTAAATACTTTTAACTGCTTGACACCCATGTGCTCAACAATGCTAAGGTCATGGATGAAATTTGTGTACTCAAATTCATTATTTTAATAAAAAGCTAGAAGAAAAAATCCCTAAGGGTCTCTTTCCCATATGGAGACACCAATTGGATGCCAACTTCAGAGTTGATCTTGCTTTTCACACCATCAAAATGTAGAGTCTAGAAACTGGACTCATTTTTGGGTTCCTTTCTCTAATCTTCATTTTTCTTCATGACTTTATGGATAACATGGTCATCATCATGGATTACATAAGTCTTGAGGGTGATGAAATCAAATCTTGTGAATGGTCCATTCTTGATTATCTCATTTATGAGGACCCCCTCTTTCAGGCTCTTATTGTCCACCACTCCTTCCTCGAGCATTTATATGCAATACGTTCCTTTATTTGAGAAATAATTTTGTGTCACCTCAAAATTCATCATGGTGACATTATCTATGTGCTTTGGGTCCAACAACTCAAATAACACCTTCTTCTTTTAGCCGTATTTGGTCCTCGGGATCAAGTGGGACAAATCTAAAGACAAGTACCTATCGATCTTGGCTATGAAATATCTTGACAAAAATAACTCGAAGACTAGTGGAATGTCAATCACCACCATTTCTTGGGTCACTATGATACTAGGGAAATAGTATAGGTTCAAAGGAAGAGCCTTGATAACACCTATGGTTTGGACCTTCTTTCCATCTAATTACATTACCCCTTTATCTAAAGGTTCATATTGAAGTTACAATACATCTTCAATTTGTTTGGGCATCACTATAGTGCTAGTGCCAGAATAAATTGTGGAATTGTGCAACAACTTGTCCCCACAATGAGAGTTAAATAAAATGAGGTGGGTTTACTTATACTTACCCCTACTTTAGAGTTGATGAGAATCTAGATGGCACCTAGGGTTTCCCATTCCTACTGATTTATTTCTCCTCAACTTGCACTAGTTTTGTTATTGGATTACCCCATGTGAGTATTTCTTGGCCTTCCAATGCCTCCCATAGTAGATATTTTTTCTTAGGGATTGATAGGACATCCTAGAGAGAAACATTGGCTAGGGCCTTCTTCAACTACTCAACTACATTCAATGACACTTGAGGTTAGAACTCAAGCTCTTTTGTCTTGTTTTGTACTATTTCACCCCATTTTTATATATTGGGAGTGATGGTTGAGGCCTTGAGTTCTTCCAAAAATTTACTTTAGGCCTTGCAAAATTCTTTGGAATCTTGATCGACTTCTTCTTAGAGTAGGTGCACTAGTTTGATTGGATTTATGAGGCTTTCAACATGGGGATCTCATTTACATAAAATGTATTTTTTCCTTCCACCCAAGAGAACAATGCATGTTCTAAAACTATCTACTCTTCATTCTCGAAAGACATAACATACACTCAAGCCATCAGGACAGTATTTTCAACACTCAAGGATTGCTATTTGTACGAGGTTGAATCAAGCATTCTCCCTCATCTTCGTTTCTCGGTGACCCTCTACTACATATTTCCTCTTGGGCAATTTCAGGGTGTATGTGCATCATTGCATAGAAACACCATGAATTTGAATCATCCACCAAGTTGTTTTGGCTAGCAACCAATTCCCTATGTGATTTTGGTAGGACTATTTGCAAAGGAATAGGAACTAGGACTATTTGATTCACAAGTTACGTCTAGTGATTCGACCTCTACCCTTTTTAATTTTTTTTGTGTTGATATAGTAGCCTCCCACCCCTATAATTCTAGAAAGGGAGCTTCAAATACATATATTTCTACCTTTTTAGGTTTCTGATCTCATTGGAAAATTTTTGCAGAATGATTTTCATATCATTCATCTTTGTGGCCAATGTTGATTAAGTAGTTACACTTGTTTGAGCAGTAGGATATATGTACATCAGAGGAGATGCACGCTTGGGACTTCCTCTTGCAATGGAAATGATAGTTCTGAGAACATAGGCATTGGTGTCTATAGGGAGAACTTCTAGGAATATTTATATTATTCTCTGCCCTAAAAACTAGCTAATATCCATCCGACAACGTTTAAACTTCAAGAGAGTGAATCATCATAGCTATGTTTGAGTTGAAGGCCTTGATATTGAAGAAAATGACCATACTTGCAAGCGGTCAGGCCACTACCAAGAACCTTTGCCAAGTTTTATGGAACCTAGTATTAAAGTTAATAATAGCCTCTTGTGGGGCCCTTTTGATAGTAATCATTTTTTGGAGGAGAGATGACCGGTCCCCTTTCTCATTGAAACAATTAAATAATTTGTTGCTCAATTCATCCTAGGTGGTATGGAGTTTGGTGAAAAATATTGATACCAGTTGAGGGCTCTTCACTTCAAAGAGGCAACTAGTAACCTTAAGGCCACATTCTACTACATGACATGGTGTACAATACTATAGTTCATAAAAGTACACCCCATACAATTTCACACTCCATAACCTCCCCTTTAGCTTAATTAGAGATGATAATGCAATTCCCATTTCATCTAACTTTAATTATGTCCCTTAACCCATTTATTTTTTATCTTCAAGTTAATTTTGGTAGCGGATGCTAGCACAACATGTAGTTTTCTATGCGCCACATAAATGTCCTTAAAAGATTCTGAACTCTATGGTTGTTGGGACATTACACTTCTACATCCCCATTAAGTGTAACTCCTTTGTGGGTTGCAAAAATGTTGAAAATTCCTTCTTGCATCCATTTTATTCATTCAAACACTCATCATTTAATTCTATTCAATCTATCTCGCATTCCTTCAGCTTATTCTTGCATTCTCTCATTCTAGCTCTCACATTTTCAATATCATTCTCTCCTACACCATTTTTCTTGCAAGTTCTATTTCTCTTGGCTTCTACATCAACCTCCTGGCTCTCTTGAATCATCTAGAGTGTTGCATACTCTCCTTTGGTATCACAAGCTTGCTAAAGGGAGTGTAACTACACTCTCTTCATCACACTACCATCTTTATATTTTAGTAAAATATTGATATTATAACGTGCACATCTTATTTATCTTGTTAATCTATTTTCTATTTTCTACTTTCTTTTGTATCTATCTATCTGGTTGTTTGTGGAGGTGGGAACACCTATGTGGGGATTTGACTCAGCAAAACCCCTAAACAACCCCAACATCTTTCCTTAATTTTCGTGTGTAGGTTATTGATTTGGAGATTTGTAATAGGTTTCATAGAATTGGACCTCTTGTGAGTTACTTCTCTTCTTTTTCCTCCTGTCACTTCAATTTTGTTTCTCTTAAATCTATACATGTTAGCTTTCTTTATGTCATCCTTGTTATTTTAATTATTCTATTAGATTAGTTTATTTTCTAGATTTTAGTCTCTAAGTAGCTAGAAGACTCTTTGTGTTTTTGTCAGAAATTTTTGTTCTTGAACTATGCGAGACTACAATGCATTGCAGGGATGTCCACACACCGCATTGTTGTCCTTGGTTGAGAGCTATTCAACTTACTCAGGAGACCTCTGAAGTCTACTCTTTTAGTCTCTAAAATCCTTATTTCTTTAAACATCATAAAAAAAAAAATATTTAAAAAATCCCTTTGTCACCTTAGCTTTTCCTTTGAGGTAGTTGAGGACCATTTTCTTCTTGTAGAATCTTCTTGTCCTAGAGACTTGGGGGTAGTAAATCTTACATTTTGGTGAACCTAATGTGAACCTATTCTTACCTTTATCATTTAAAAAAAAAAAATCTTCTCTTGTGAGACACGTATTAGATAGATTGTTGTGATGATTTTTATATTTTTCACAACCCAAACCACTACCTCTAGACACGTAGTTAGAGGAAGTTATCAACATCTAGATATGAGATCTAGAAGACAGTTTAGTCCTCCCTGCCAGGGTCCTGACTTTGAGGAGTTTGGTACATTATTATAGTCTAGTTTTGAACCTCCTTTTGAGTATGTTCTTCCATCCACTAAGGTACATAGCCCTCCTTTTGGTGCTTCCTCTCCCATAGCTAATGAATCTACTATCATGGTTCCTACTGAGTAGATTCATTCTTTTAAAGAGAGACTTGGAGAGTTCAATGAATTTTTGTTAAAATAAAACTTATACTCTCAAGCTCCTCCTCTTCTTAATGGTTTGATAAATCAGGTTATTTCATATTACAAAGGTTTGGGGTTACTTAGAGGTATTTTTAATATAGTGGAAACCCATGTGCCCTCATACACTTCTATCTTTGGTAACCCTCAAGATGTCCAATCAAAAATCGTTGGCCACTAGTTGAATGTTCCAATACCAAAAGTATATGTGCATATGGTACAGACTGGTCCTTTTTTTCCTTCTATTAACACTACTGATAATACCAATACCATTCCCCTAGATGGTTTTTGGATTAGAGTGAATCATGTCCCTTTGGGATTCATATCCTCTACATCTGGAACCCAGGTAACCTCAACCATAACGACGACCATTGGCACCTCAACTAGTCACGCTTCGTCAACTGATCTCATCCTTAATGCTCTATTATGGAACATGGGATAGATGCAATCAAAATTGAACAACTTGAATAGCTCCACCTCTCAATCTACCTTGCATCCATATTATGGTCTTAGTCCTCTAGCTCTCTCTATTCTAAATTCTCATATACCCCAAGGGCTAGAAATTCCTAAATTTGATAAACTTACAATGGTAGGGGAGACCGACAAACACATGTCTCATCCTTCACCACCATGTGTACTAGTTTTCTTTATCAATATACTTTGTTAGAAAATCTATTACCATAGTCCCTTAAAGAAATTGCATTGGAATATTATTGCTCACTTCCCAATCACTCCATCTTTTCTTTCGACCAATTGGTAAATCAATTCTTGCAATAGTTCTAGACAAACATCAAACCTCACTAATCTTGTATATTGCAAGAAGGTAACTCATGAAAGGTAACTGATTTCATTGCTTGATACCAATCTATAGACACCCCAATTTTGACACAATTAACCTAATTAATTAAAATCTCAAAATTTAATTAATCATCCCTTTTCTTCCTAAATTAATTAAATATCACATTATTTAATGAATTAACTCTCTTTTGCCTATAATTAATTAAATTTCATTTGTTTAATTAATTATCATATTTCCCCTCATAATTAATTGAATATCCTATCATTTAATTAATTATGTCACTCCATATTCTAATGTTCATTCCAATTAATTAAATAATTAAACTATTTAATTAATCCCACATTTATCCATATTCCTCTAAAATCCCCTAAACCTTCTTAAGTTAATTAATCTATAATTAATTAACTTTATCCTCATCCTAATCATCATCAACCCATCCTCAAAAAAATAATTTTATCCTAGCTAAATAAAACTATGGTTTATTGACTCAACCCATCCCATTCAATTAAATAATTCCTGATTAATTAATTTAACCCTCATGACTAAATAACATAAAAAAATCTCCTAATTTTAAATTCACTCACCCCCCTCAAAATTGTCACCAAGTGACAATTGTCCTTGCCTACCCTCAGCTCCCTTCCTCTCACACATGTGTGATATCTCACCTACCCCACTATCTCTTACATTGTCTAACACAAATCCACTACCTCTCTTCACAAGCTTCACACATGTGTGAGCACACCTCATCATTTTCTCCTCCCACCCCTATAACAAATGTCACGATGCTAATGATCCTCACCACCACTCAATATTTTCCCTTGATTAAGTCAATTCATCTCAACCCTTCATTCCTCTCATCCCATTTATAAATCCAAGTCCACTCTCCCATTTCCAACATCTTGAGTTGAAATTTCCCATACTATGTTGGAATAGTGTTTGAGCAACCCACATATCCTTTAAGAGAAAATACATCAATATTTTGGGTGCATATTGGTGGGCTCTATCCATGGAGAGGAAGGTATAGATTTATTTATCTTTGAATTTATTTTTGTTTATGTTTGTTTTTATTTCGCACTTGGTTTCCCTCTCACACAATCTATTTTCTCCCAGACTTCTCACACCCTACCAGATGTTAATGTTCAATGTGTGTTCATTGGAAACTTTCTCCTGACATTGAGAGAGAAATTCATTTTGATAAAGTATCCTTCGCTTGACCATATGTGTGTTGTATTGTGAGAATATTAGTAGGAAGTGATGTAGTACATGGATTCCTCCTCATCCTCTCGTTTAGATAACCTATTATCTGTGTCTATTTATAGAGAATCAAAAAAGAACAAAGTAGTGGCGAGCGTAGTATCTGTTCCCACTAAAAATAACTTTGTAGGACAAAATAGAATCTTTAAAAATATATCAAAGTCCTACACTAATATTCTTTAGCAATTATTAAAATATGGTTTAATTTTCCTTCCAAAAATAAGATTGTTATTTGAACCCTACCCTAACTAATTGGTATGATGCACAAAAAATTTATCAATATCACCAAGTGTCCATTCATGATACCAAACTATGTGTGCATCTTAGGCATTTCATTCAAGACCACATTGACAATGGTACCATCTGACTCGATGGTAAGAAAAAAATTCTAATAAATCTATAACCAAGCCTAATAGCCAGTTACAGATATACAAAGATCCTTTCCCATCTAACTTGGTGCACCTGTGTTCAATATTGTTGCACTTGTGTCAGGTATAATTTCTATTTTCTAGTTTTTTACACTTCTATTTTGATTTACTATAAATTTGTGCCTAAATTTTATTTTTGGAGTTTTAAATTTTGAGCTAACTTGTTGAACTAACAAGTGGTGTAGTTATTAGACTAGTCTAAGGCCAATTTGAAAAAACTACTAATTTGTGGTTTTGTAGAAGACTTTGTTTTCCACTAGCTAGGTACCAAAATTAGAATAGTTGGTAAATGGACTTATGTGTCATGTTTGGAAGATTGAAATAGATGTATGCTCTCCCCTCACACTTAGAGTGATCTTGGGGATAAAAAATCTTTGCATTTCTTCATTTTTTGTTTTAGAATTAGGTAAAAGGGGTGTGCTATTTTTGTGTGTATGCTCTCCCCTTGCGCTTAGTGTGATCTTGGGAATCAAAACCACCTAGCATACCTTTCCTTTTAGTATGAATTACTAGGGATTTCATCACCCTATGGGACAACCTCAACCACATGTTATCAACATGGTATAAAAAGGAGGGAGAATGAAAGTTGTACCCCAATCTAGTCAGGCAATGTTTAGTGAAGCTTTGATGCTCAAGGTGATTCCAAGCTAGGAGTGTAGGGTTGGTCTGAGATTTCTCGTGAAAATTTCATAACCCACACTTGTGATGAGATAATGTTTATGGTTGTGCCTCATGCACCCTCTTGTTGTTTAGAGGATTCCCTAGAAAAACATTATGTAACCTGGATTAAGGCCTTTTTGAATGTAGCTTAGTGTGGTGCAAGGGATGTGGATCATACCCTAAAGTTATGCACCATGTACTCCCTTAGGTTGAGATAGAAATATTTGCATTGGCTTGAATTATCCCAAGGAGAGAGAGAAGGTGTGCTCATGGAAATATTGACCCTGTGTCACCAAATCTCTATCTATCTACCTTTGCAAAAAAGGGTGCTCCACCCAACTATCAAGGAGTATTAATCCAAGCATTTAGATGGTGGGCCTACACTAAGTCTATAATCCCACTTGACTCATTTAGGTTTGTAAATAAATTATTGGTGTATCTTTATTGTGCTAAATCAATATTAAAATGAATCAGCTCTAAGGTTGAGGATTTACTTTTACACTTAAAAAGGTTGAGTCTTGGCCATTATGTTTTATTGATTTATAAATCTCTTGCCAAAATGTTCTGATTTTAAAACTACACCTAAGACCAATAAAATTGTGCCTCTATAAAAAATCCATGAGCCTATGCTCTGAAAAGATGCACATGCACTCTAACACACTATCATAGCCATTATATGTCTCCATAAAAAATTGTACCTATTTCCTCTATAAAACCATGTCCGTGTTTGGCTCTATCTAAAAAGTTGCACTTATTTTTGGCTTGGAAACCTAAGCTCTCTAATAGTGACCTCGTAGGACCCCCTAAACAATCTAATATATTATACAACTCAATTTCCTTCTAAACATCATCAACCTCACCATTTTACACCTAATCAATCCTACTTAGACCTTTCATTTTCACTTTTTCCATAACCATCCAATTTGACCATAAACCCCCATTTTCCTAAACATCTCACAACTCTCCATCATTTGGACTTGTCATTTATATTTTTACTTAGTGGAAACCTTAAGATTATTATAATCCTCCCCTCATTCTCCTCATTTGGACTCACCTCCACTCATTTTCATCCCATCCTCAAATTTGGACTTGGCATTAAACCTTAATCCTCCCATCATTTTTCCATCCTAATCATCCCATTAGTCACCTTCATGTCCTCATTCCCACACTTGTCATCTTTAATCACTTTCATCTATTTGTCCCATAGGTAATCTCCTAGTCATCCTCTCAAATTTTGTAATATCATCTAAAATTTATCTAATCATTAAACATACTAACCTTTACAAATCTTCCACTTATCACCCAAATCATCCCCTTGTTGGCTTTCAATTGTTTATTTTGTTTTGTTTGTCCTTGATCACAAAACTGGCTTGGGTAATACATGACACATTTACATGATCTTGGTGGCACATGATGATTACAGTTAATTTACATGGGCTTTACAAGGCATGCATTTGCTTCAAGGCATGAATTTACTTCAAGTTGATTATGGCATAGGTTATTCAGGTTGATCAATTTCAAGATCATTTGAAGGCTCCATTTGAGGTTGCATGTCATAGGTTATTTGATCATATTCTGATTGATCATTTGCAGGTTCAGTTTGACAAAACAATCATTTCTCAGGTGACTAAGGTCATTTGGTCTTTCTTCTTAAATTTTAATGTGTTTGATTATGCACATTTGTATTGCATATCTCATGGCATTTTGACTTGACAATATCATTGTGTCAATGGTTCTTTGATTTCTCTACATGGGCATTATAAGGTGACTTCTCTATACATGCCTTGCTATGATAATCAACATTGAAGTGTCCATAAGTATCTTGATTGATTATTTAATGTGGCATATAATATAAACCTTAATTGGTTTCTTTTGGCACATTTTATTGTTTCTTATCTTGGCATATCGGGTGGTTATTTCATTTCACATTGGAGTTATCTTTGTTAAAGTCACATGGCAGTGACATCAATAATATAAGGTATCGGGTTTCATTTTGTGTGGCATATACATCAAACCCTATCGGGTTTCATCGAGCACATGGCACTAAATTGGAAGTTGACTTCTACAAGTCACATGAAAGTAATATAAATTGGTTTGTGTTTAATAAGCCATCATTTTGTCGACATCTTTGGCAACGACTATCATTTTGTTTCATTGATAGATATTCTGGATTTCAAAGGTTAATGATTTTTTTGATTGATTAGGTTTTCGGATTCCAAGTGACTTTATATTTTGGAAAGTATTCGAACAAGTTAGAAGAGTGTTTAGTAAAACTTGTCATAGGGTTTGGAACCCTAGCCGTCATTGGTATTCTTGTAGACTTTCTTTTTTTCAGTTAGCCAAAATGAAAAAGAGTTTGTTCTAAGGTAGAAGAGAAGTGAAGTTAGTGAGGATGGTCGGATCTACAACATGGTTGACTGTGAGCCAATTCAAGCTCAACAATGGATAAGGAAGTTTCAATGTTTCTTTAATTGGGCAGTTATGGTTGTCTTCAACGAATCTCTCTGGTATCTATTTGATTTATTTACACCTTGATCAAGTAATAACTCTATTGCTTTTGAAAAATGGTTCGAAGCAAATGATTGTGTGGTTGGGCTATAACTGAAATAGGTTGTTCATTTTGTTAAATGTTTTGTTTTTGAAAAAAAAAAGAGATTACCAGGTTGTAACTGAAATTTTTTTTTTAAAGGTTGATTTAAAAGAGATTATGTTAGGATTTCTGCTTTGAAACCCTAACTTGAGTTGCCTTTACAGTTACAAAAATTGTATACAAATATTATCATGCATCTATTTAATAAGGGTTTTTGGTGTTTCTCGGGTTATTGTGAAGAGAAATTTTGTGAGACATCATGTTATATTTTTACAGTGACAAAAGAGAGGAAAAATATCTTTCATGAATACTCTTTAAGAGTTTTTTTTGATATAGAATTTGTTCTATATTGAAAATTTGTTTAACACTTGAGAAGATGTTGACACACAACATTCTTCAATGTGTTTAATGTGAATATCTTCAGTGTCCTATTGAGATTCTAGGACTGCAGCAATTTGCACTTCTAGAGTGTTAATAGTATACTATAGTTGTTATGAAATGTAATTGAGTTGGTTCTCCTAAACTTTGTAGAGTTGGTGCTCTAAGTGAATAAAGAAAAATATTTTTTGAGTGGTTTTTATTCCCTAGGAGGGTTTTCCACTTAGGGCATATAATGTGTTATGTGATGAGTTTTGATGTGATTGTTTTTCATGTCTATCTAATACTCATAAGTTATCAGATGCATTAATGTCTATTATCAGTTCTTGTTTCTACAATGTTAATGTGATCTATTGTTACAATGTTATAAGTACTTTCACAGTCATATGTTGCAAATTGGTTTAAAAGTTCTATTTAACCAAACATGTTTTGCATGTTGTGATGAAAAGGATTTAGTCTATCATAGCACATGTTCATTCATGGATCCATAATTCAATATTGTTATGTTTCAATCTATCATAATGTGCTAAAGCTTTTTTTTGTCTCAATACTTATCATGTGTCATTCAGTTGCACAGTTTTTGTAGTTTCTCATAAAGCTACATTGAAATTTGGTGATCTTAAAGTGATTCAATGATGTTGTTCTTCATGTACATGGTCTTATGAGTTGCACCTATTTTTTCATCATGCTCTGATTGTTAAACTATGTCAGTCACATTTTTGGCAAGTGCAACATATCTTACATAGGTTATATTGGCATACATTGTCTAAATGAAATGAGTTAATGTTGGCATATCCTTGTTTACCTCTTTTCATGAATGCTCTCAAATTGATTACTCTGCTTTGTTATCAATAGAAAGGATATCTGAATTAAAAGTTTTTGCCAAAGTTTAAAAAGGTTTGAATTTTTAGGTCTATATGTTAGACACTGATTCACCCCTCCCCCCTCTCAGTGTTTATCCATACTCCAACAAGTGGTATCAAAGCCATACCCTTGAATAATTCTAACCAACTTAGGGTTTCCTGGTTGTGGATTATTTGTTATGGCTGAGTGCAAAAGAAACAAAGGTCAAAAGAAATCCCCTAGTGTCAAGCAAAAAGTTGATAAACCAACCCTCTTCAAGTCTAGTGAAGTTTTGTCTCGAGAAATACCCTTTCCATTTGATACTATAAGTGATCCTATAGTTGGAGAAAAAGGAAATCACTTAGTAAGTGACTTTGAACAAGAAGTTGGTGAAAAGGAATGTGAAGGTGATGAGTTTGAGGTTGATTTGGAAGGAGAACTGCTTGCTGCCTTAGATGAACTTAAGAGGCTTAGAATTGAAAATCAGGATCTCAAGGTACAGTTACAAGAAAGTGTTAATGCCAATAAAATTGTAATACAAAATCATAATGATGATAAAAAGATTATTGAATTTCTGAAAACTCAAATGATTGATAGAAAGAGGATTGAAGAGGGATTGGAAGTCAAGTTAAAAGACAAGGATGAATTGTGTAATAAACTAGAAAATGAGGTTGCTTCATTAAAGAAAAGTTCAGATAATGATTCCTTGTTAAAAGAACTAACTCTTAAAGACAACATGATTATAAGTTATAAAATTGAAATTGAAGAATGTAAGAGGATAGAAAATGATGTAAGGTCTGATTTGGAGGTTAAAAATATTTAGTGTTTAAAACTTGAAGGAGAAATAGTCTCTCTTAGAAAAGATCTTGAGACTATTAGGAAGCAGTTAGAAAAGAGTCAAAATTTTGATGACAGTGTCAACAAGTTGAATGAAATGCTAGGGAAGCAAAAGAAACATAAAGATCATATTGGTTTAGGATATGAGATAGGGAAAAATTCTTCAAATGAAAAGGAGCCAAAACTTGAGATAGTCTTTGTATCTGCAAATGGAAAAGTGTAGAATTTTTAAACTCCTAGAAAGAAAATAAACTTGAGTTATCATTTTGCTACTCTCGAGGAAGACAAGAAGAAAGTGGAAGAAAAAATTGCTGATGTTGGAAGAAAAAGAAAAAATAGATTCTCAAGACCTCCACCTTCTAGGTAGTATCATTCAATGAGGTACAATTATACTCATTTTCAAGGTTATTGTTATATTTGTAACACTTATGGTCATAAGGTTGCATCGTGTAAGTTTGTTGATAAAAGGTGGTTTTTATTTTCAAGAATAAATTCTCTTGTTTCAAAGGATCAAATGTGTTTCAATTTTCATAATAGTGGTCATAAGGCCACACATTGTAGAAGGTTTGTAGATTCTATTGAGAAAAGTGTGTTCTTAAAAGATAAAAATATAAAATGTTTCAAATGTAATCATCTTGGGCATATAGCACACTTTTGTAGAAGCAGTGTTGAAAGATTACTTAGGGATCAAGACAAAAAGAAAGGATCACATATGGTTTGGAGAAGAAAGAAAAGAATAGAAGAGAAAGGACCGAATCTTGTGCATGTTTCACAAGAAACATTTTTTAGCACATAAAAGGTCACATGAGGTAAGAGGGAGCAGATTATTGTTTTTATCTTTTAATCCCTTTGAGAAGTCTAAAAGAATGTGGAACATTTGGTAGTCATTCAGTTCACCTATATTGACATATTGTCTTAAGAGATTCTTGTAGCAAGTGGTAAACATGGTCAAATGTCCTTTGCTCTGTGGCATTGTTTGACAATGGGTAATGCTTCTTGTAGTGTTGTTTCTTAGTGTTTTTGACAACATCTCATTTTTTTGTGTGACACTGGTTGTTTCAATTACTTGAGAGCTTTGCACAAATGTTGTGACTTGTGTGAAAAAGCATAGTGAACTTCAAGGAAATACTCAAGACAGTGAACAATATCAATGGCATACAATTTTTCATTGATGTCAAAGCTTGGTATTCAGCGGATAGTTAAGGTGCATGAGATGCTAGAGCATGGTCATTGTTCAGGTCAAATTCATTGCAGTGGTAAAGGAATTTATTGGTAAAAGAAATTTTTTCATGATTTGATATTGATACAAAAGTGATCATTGCTCACAGTGGGTTTAAGGTAGTTCATTCATTGATACAAAATTTTAATGTTGTTGATGCCATCTATTTTGATAATGCTTGCAAAGGATAGGTACATGGTCCATTTTATTATTTCATTAGCATGCTTTGCAAACTCATATTGTAATTTTGATGATCTTTATGAGTTCATGTAATGAACATGAGATTTCAAGACGTTTTCATTCATGGTAAGTAATGATATTGGAACAAAAAGTTTATATCACAAGCATCTACATTCATACATCACTGAATTCTCTATATACTATGTTAAGTGATTTGTTCTGATAACAACATGTTGTTGGTATATTATTCAATGCTTTCAATGTTTGATGTTATGAAATTTCATAAGCATGGAAATGGAGATGTGTGTGTGAGGCACACAAGTATTGAAGAGTAGACACTTTGCATTGGGGCTAGACTACACTGTATTTGGGTTCATGATAACATATATAATTATTTTGTTAACAGTCAATTTAATAGTGTAATATCTTGTTACTAGTTGCTTCTTTGGGTTCAATAATGCTATGTTTGATTATTTCAGTGCTTTCCCAAGTCTATCTTTCAAAGATATGCGATTTGGTAAGTAATATTTAATGGAAAGACTATGGAGTCAATGAAGTGTTATATAGTTATCTTGCATAAAAAAATGGATAGTGTTGTTTTTAATTAAATGGTGGAAGTCATGCTTATCATTTGTAGTAAGTTATGGTTTTTGAAACAATGAATCTTCAGCATTACAATGATGTGCTTGACCATGTAGCTTCATGTTATTGACAGAGTATATCAAGCATATTTTGTTTATGTTTTGTGACATGAACAGTTGCTTTATAAGTGATGTTTTTTTTGTCATACACAGTGATAGTTAGACTTGGTTTGAGTTTTGGATATGGATCTTTAAAAGGTTGCTTGGATAGTGGCAGTATAGTGGAAGAGTTTTTTTGGTCTATCAATGACAGTGCATATTATGAATCTCTCTCAATGTTTTTTTCATGCTTAATCTTACCCCTACTGATGTTGTTGGTATAATTAGTATTGTTACCATATATTCATTCTTAGTTATCCTACAACATTGGTTAGATTTCTAGTGATTTTTGACATTGGATTATCAGGGGCATTGTAAATTTTTTTTTAGTGGTATAACAGTGAAAAATCTATTGAATAGTGACATAATTGAATTTGCTTGGTATTTGAAATGTAAAAATCACAACCTGATCTGACAGATTCTATAGTTTATAACAGGGTAGGTTATTGTGCATGGATCAGTGAAATTTTAGTACAGTAGCTTAGGGGGAGCAAGGCTACTTGTTGGTGAACATTGTTTATGCAATTGGTTAATGTGTTGGTTGGTTTCAGTTATTTATTTTCATGGAATCTCACATTCTCCTCTTTCATTCTTTATCATTGAGGCAAAAAGGGGGAGAGATGATACGTGTTTTTCCATCAAGGACAAAGGGGGAGTTTCTTGGCTTTCAATTGTTTATTGTGTTTTTTTTCCTTGATGACAAAACTAGCTTGGGTAATACATGACACATTTACATGATCTTGATGGCACATGATGATTACAGTTGATTTACATGGTCTTTACAGGGCATGCATTTGCTTCAGGTTGATTATGGCATAGGTTATTCAGGTTGATCATTTTCAGGATCATTTGAAGGCTCCATTTGAGGTTGCATGTCATAGGTTATTTGATCATATTTTGATTGATCATTTGTAGGTTTAGTTTGACAAAAAAATAATTTCTCAAGTGACTAAGTTCATTCGGTCTTTCTTATTACATTTTAATGTGTTTGATTATGCACATTTCTATTGCATATCTCATGGCATTTTGACTTGACAATATCATTGTGTCAATGGTTCTTTGATTTATCTACATGGGCATAGTAAGGTGACTTATCTATATAGGCCTTGCTATGATAATCAACATTGAAGTGTTCATAAGTATCTTGATTGATTATTTAATGTGGCATATAATATAAACCTTAATTGGTTTCTTTTTGCACATTTTATTATTGCTTACCTTGGAATATAGGTTGGTTATTTCATTTCACATTGGAGTTATCTTTGTTAAAGTCACATGGCAGTGACATCAATAATATAAGGTATCAGGTTTCATTTTGTGTGGCATATACATCAAACCCTATCGGGTTTCATCGAGAACATGGTATTTGTGTCGGTCACATGGCACTAAATTGGAAGTTGACTTTGACAAGTCACATGGAAGTAATATAAATTGGTCTTTGTTTAATAAGCCATCATTTTGTTGGCATCTTTGGTAGTAACTATCATTTTGTTTCACTGATAAATATTCTGGATTTCAAAGGTTAATGATTTTTTTGATTGATTAGGTTTTCAGATTCCAAGTCACTATTGTATTTTGGAAAGTCTTTGAACAAGTTAGAAGAGTGTTTAGTAAAACTTGTCATAGGGTTTGGAACCCTAGCTACCATTGGTATTCTTGTAGACCTACTTTTTTTCAGTTAGCCAACATGCAAAAGAGTTTGTTCTAAGGTAAAATAGAAGTGAAGTTAGTGAGGATGGTCGGATCTAGAGCATGGTTGACTATGAGCCAATGCAAGCTCAACAGTGGATAAGGAAGTTTCAATGTTTCTTCAGTTGGGCAGTTATGGTTGTCTTCGACAAATTTCTATGGTATCTATTTTATTTCTTTACAACTTAATCGGGTAATAACTCTGTTGCTTTCAAAGAGTAGTTTGAAGCAAATGATTTAGTGCTTGGGATATAACTGAAATAGTTTTTTCATTTTGTTAAATTTTTTGTTTTTGAAAACAAAAAGAGATTACCAGGCTGTAACTGAAATGTTTTTTGTAAAGGTTTGTTTAAAAGAGATTATGTTAGGGTTTTTTCTATGAAACCCTAACTCAAGTTGCCTTTACAGTTACAAAAATTGTATACAAATATTATCATGCATCTATTTAAGAAGGGTTTTTGGTGTTTCTCGGGTTACTACGAAGAGAATTTTTGTGAGACATCATGCTATATTTTTATAGTGACAAAAGAGAGGAAAAGATCTTTTATGAATACTCTTTAAGATTTTGTTTCATACAAAAGTTGTTCTATATTGAAAATATGTTTATCATTTGAGAATATGTTGATAGACAACATTCTTCAATGTGCTTAATGTGAATATCTTCAGTCTCCTATTGAGATTCTAGGACTACAACAATTTTCACTTCTAGAGTGTTATTAGTATACTGTAGTTGTTATGAAATGTAATGGAGTTGGTGCTCTTGTAACTTTGGAAGTTGGTGCTCTTGTAACTTTGGAAGTTGGTGCTCTTGTAACTTTGGAAGTTGGTGCTCTAAGTGAATAAAGAGAAAGATTTTTTGAGTGGTTTTTATTCCCCAAGAGGGTTTTCCACTTAGGACATATAATGTGTTATGTGATGAGTTCTGGTGTGATTTTTTTTAATGTCTATCTGATACTCATAAGTTATCAGATGCATTAATGTCTATTATCAGTTCTTGTTTCTACAATGTTATAAGTAATTTCATAGTCATATGTTGCAAACTGGATTAAAAGTTATGTTTAACCAAACATGTTTTGCATGTTGTGATGAAAAGGATTTAGTCTATTACATCACATGTTCATTCATGGATTCATAGTTCAATATTGTTACATTTCGATCTATCATAATATGCTAAATCTTTTTGTTGTCTCAATACTTATCATGTGTCATTCAGTTGCACAGTTGTTGCAGTGTCTCATAAAGTTGCATTGAAATTTTGTGATCTTAAAGTGATTCAATGATGTTGGTATTCATGTACATGGTCTTATGAGTTGCACCTATTTTTTCATCATGCTCTGATTGTTAAACTACGTCAATCACATCTTTGGAAAGTGCAAGATATCTTACATAGGTCATATTGGCACACATTGTCTAAATGAACTTAGCTAATATTGTCATATCCTTGTTTACCTCTTTTCATGAATGCTCTCAAAGTGATTACTCTACTCTATTATCAATAGAAAAGATATCTAAATTAAAAGTCTTTGTCAAAGTTTAAAAAGGTTTTAATTTTTAGGTCTATTTTTTAGACATTGATTCACCCCTCCCCCCTCTCAATGTTTGTCCATACTCCAACATCCCTAACCCTAGTCATTATCACCCTCATCAAATAAAACCATAATCCTTGCAAATAATTATTATTATTCGAGTTCTAATCTAGATCCTTACCCATCCCCCTAATCTAGTTTTAGCTTAATAACTTTCCTATCTTAAGTTACATCCTTGATTAGCCCATCCTCTTTTCTAGACTATTTAGCTTAAGGATTTAGATCAATTAAGTTAATTTTTTCAAAATATCATTTATCTAACCTTGCCTAGGAATTTTCCTATCCTAAGTAAGCAAAGATAAAATCCTAAAATCACCCCATCCACAAGGATCTAGGTTTTAATATTTGTTGCAAAATTGATTTTGCACATACCCCTGATCCAAGGGTTATCCTTATCATCATTCAATCCAATCCAATCAATCATCCTAAATTAATCCTAATCCAAATTTATAATCACATCCTAAACATCTCCATACTTATCAAATCTAACACCTAACACCTAAAATCCATCATCCAATTTTTCATCCAAACCTATATTCCAAGTCTCTTCATCCATCATCATTTAACTTTAATTCAAACCAAGTCCAAGGTCCAAATTTTCCAACACCAAATTCTAATCACCATCTACTCATAATACAACCATAATTCTAAACCTTTCAAGCATCCATCAAGCATCTAACCTTAACAAAATATAAGTCCAAAATCACCATCCAACCCTAATCCATCAATCATCCTCACATCGATCTAAACCCACAATCCTAAGTCAACTCTTCAAAAAAATAATCCTTGACTTGCATGCCAATCACTAGATTGCAAGCTAGGAGACTAATGGATTCTCAAGGAGAAGCCTTCTACGATACCACCTCCACCCAACCATCAACTCCCCATGAAGAGATGGTAGATGTATACCAAGATGAACACTCCCCTAGACTAAGAGAATTTTCCAAAGACCATTATAATCAATAAATGATGCAAAAACTCTTTGATGTTGGAAAAAATCACCTCCTAATAGAGATTTTAGCTAGAGGGGCCAAACTTCCCTCTAACTTTGATACTTCACATCTTAGGGGAGAAGACCAGCTTAATCCCTCATCATCTACCAACTTATTGTTAGAGTAATAAGTTATTACACTTAATTAATTATATCATACTAGTTAACTAATTAAGTCACTTATTCCTCTAGTTGTTTAAGCTAAACTTAGGCACATTAATAATTGATTAATTATTAAGTGTGCACACTAGGGTTTCATTTAGGGTTTCTTGATCTCCTTCATAAGGATTGATCTCTTTGTAATATTTGAGATTCTCATAATGCATTTTACACTTTGAGATTTACAGAACATCTTGTTGGTTTTGCATGTCTTTTGCATGTGATAGGTGATTGCATGCAGGTGATCTTGGATTCTAACATGGTATCAGAGCTCCAGACCTGCTATTGCTTGTTCGTGATATGAAGATATGGCTTCTCAGTGAGTTTCAAATGCAAGGGTTTCCATAGGCATCTTTTCTGCAAGATCTGGGGGTAGCCAATTTTTCGGCACACTATGGGCTCAAACGGACGTTGCCATCGTGTTCGCAACGCCTCAAAATCCTAGGAACACCTATCGTTTGGTTGATTTTGGTGAACTTGATTTGGGAGGCAAAAAACATTTACCAGGGAGGTCGTACGGCCTCCCCAACACACATTCTGAGGAGGTTTTCTGCATGAAAATAAAATAAAAAATAAAAAAAATGCCATGTTTTTGGATTTCGTGGGGTGCTCCCAGCGTAGACGAGATCTGCTACCGGGTGGCCACCGGCTCGCTGTCGTCGCCGGTGGCTCCCCCTCCAGCTTCGTCGCCTCCCCACTAGCCCCCGTGGGCTCATTCTAGACCCGCCCCAGTCACATGGATGACCGGGGGCCTCTACCAGCCCTTGAGGGCTCCAGCACCGGCCGCAAGTCCTATGGGGGACCAGACCCCTCGCGCTCGGCCCCTGGCCCATTGCAGCCCCCGCCCACGGTCATATGGCGACCAAGGGCTCCGCCAAATTTTTTATGCAGGGAGCCAATTTTTTGCGGTGATGGCCTCCAAGCCGTTAAATTTAGGCTTGTGAACCACTGACATCAGCATGACATCAGCGTCCGTATGGCAATTTGTCCCCCTAACCCTTATTTGCCTTAAAAGAGCATTTTTTTGTTTTTGGCATAACTTGGGCATACAGTATCAAAATTGGGCAAACGAGATATCGCTGGAAAGCTGGTTCCAAGTACTTTCATTTGCTGTAGTTTATTTTATAATATTTCTTTGTTTAACTACATTTATTGCTGGTTGAAGTTAGATGTTTATTTTATGTTTTCGAGCTCATAACTCTTTGCCACGATCTCCGATTTTCACTATCTTTGCGGCGTTGGAAAGGTATTGAGGAGCTTTATGTTGCTGTACATTCACTTTTTTCTGTATCTATCCTAGGTTTTTCATTATTCCAGATTTGACCCAATGGGTGTTTTGGAGATTACTTGGATATTTTGACAGTTGGGAGAGTGCATCTTGCATCTTTGCACTTCATTTTCAGTGATACATCATTCAATAATTGACTGCTGCTTCATAGATTCTAGGTTTGTTCCCGTTTAGAGTTTTCAAGTGTTCCATGGAATCGGGTCTGCTGTCACATTATGATGATTCTGATATGGTTTCTTGTAGACAAAAGTATCTTTCCTTGCTTTCCAGATTGCGGTTCTGGTGTTACTCTACAGTGTTCTTCCAGTGCTTCTTTGCAGCATATTATCTCATTGTAGGGGGGTTTTGTCCCACTGGGTTTTCCTCCTCTACCTCTTTCTTGCATTTGTAAATGGGTACCTGATCAGGCCTAGTTGTCGGGACCCATCTTTGCTTGCATGCTCTTCTTCTACTATTTTAGCTTCTTCCTAAGTTCATCTTAAGGGGGGGTGTTAGAGTAATAAGTTATTAAACTTAATTAATTATATCATACTGGTTAATTAATTAAGTCACTTATTCCTCTAGTTGCTTAAGCTAAACTTAGGCACATTAATAATTGATTAATTATTAAGTGTGCACACTAGGGTTTCTTGATCTCCTTCATAAGGATTGATCTCTTTGTAATATTTGAGATTCTCATAATGCATTTTACACTTTGAGGTTTACAGAACATCTTGTTGATTTTGCATGTGACAGGTGATTGCATGCAGGTGATCTTGGATTCTAACACTTATTTGATAATATCTTAGGAATAAAATCTAGTTCTACTCCCCCTCTTTTCATAAACACATCACAATAACTTGATCATTTACCCCCACTTTCTTCACAACTAAGGGTTAGTATCCCTCATAACCCCCATGTCACTTATACATCCACAAATCCAACTACCTTAACACAACCCCCTATGACATCCATCCATACCAAATTCATTAATCAAAAAGTTTAAATGTCTCTCAACCCCCCAAAATATCAAAATATTAATCCTTCGACCCCAAATCATTAAAACATCAATAATCCCCCCCACCACCTCCTAATCATCAAAACATCCACAACCCCCCAACATCAACAACCCTCCATCACATAATCAAAATACCAATATCCTCCTAGCATCAAACTACAAACACCAACATAACCTAAACATCAACAATCCTCCTTTAACACCCAATCATCAACAATACATCAAAAATCCTCCTCTAACACCTTCCCATCAACACCAACATTCTCACAATCAATATTTCCACAATCATTCATCCAAAACCTCAACTTGGCTCAATTTTTAAAAAATTGAAAGACATGATCCAAGGGATTCAAACTGGTCAAACAAGGAGGAATTATAGGTTTGAGGAAATTTTCACATATCCATTCGACTAATCCATCTATCCATTCCATTCCCCAAGGACTGAAATCCCCAAATTCGAAAAATACAAGGGGAAAGGGGATCCAATTGAACATCTCAAAGAATTTAATGTACAATGTCAAGAGGTTTCCTATAATCTAGTTTATTTAATGAGACTTTTTCTTATGAGCCTTGGGGGCTAAGCCTAGAATGGTTTACACACCTCCCTCAAGGATCAATAACATCATTTTCCAATTTATTTGAGAGTTTTTTCACCCACTTTTCTTATAGCATTTAACAAGAGGTAACCTTAGCTAAATTATGCATTACTAAACAAAATCCCAAGGAGAGTTTTTCCATGTTCCTTCAACGATGGAGACACCTTGCAACTAGATTCTCCCTCCAAGTTCTTGAAAAGAAAATGGTAAAAAAATTTATTGAAAACTTGCATCCTAAAATTTCCCTTAACTTATAATTGCAATGTGTAAACACCTTTGACGAAGTAATTGAAAAAGGCATAACTATTGAAAAATATTTAATTATTGAAGGGGTAATCAAGATCTATAAGTACCAAAATAATAACAACCATCAAACTAATGATAAATAGAAATTGTTATCAACAAAGTATGCACCTGAAGCTAAGCTATCAACTCAACTACTTGTTGATAAATGGGAACACTCCTAGGCCTGTGGGTTGCCTAAAACTTGGAATGAACCTCCAGAGAAGGTTGGTTCCTTTTGCTTGATCACCTAAAACTTGATCAATCCTACTTATTTTGAAGGAAAAGGGTAATAAGGAGACTGAAAATAACTTAAAATGCTTGAAAAATGATCAACTACGACTAACTAGGTGATGCACCAAATTATTTTCTCAGACCTATAACTTGTTGGTTTGGACTTACAATTGATTAAAAGAAAGTTATAATGCACAACCTATGTCTTTTAACATATCACCCATCAATATTTCATAAAAAGGGCACCAATTGATGATGTTCTAGAAGGAAAATGAGAGATTTCACAACCAAAACAACCCAATAAGTTTTGCCACAGTTTACAACCTATTTGAATATGCTTGAATATGTTTACAAGTGTTGTTTTTGGCCATATTTTGAGGTTTCGAGATAAAACACAACAAAATGAACCAATAAAACATATACAACCAACCACATAAAAGGAAAAAATTGAACTCAAATTGATTCCAGAGAAGCATTACACAAGTGTTGATCCAAAATAGATTGTCTTCATTGCTTTAAAATTGAAATTACATCAAAGAAATCCAGTCATATGCTTGACTAGTTTTTTGAGTTACAATACAGTGAATTTTTCTGAGAAGAACTTAGAAAGTTACAACCTATAGCAAAAAAAAATGCAAGAACTAACTGAAAAAAAAGGCTTGAAAGATGAGCCTTATAGTTGTGCAACAACTTGCTAGAAGATAGGAACATGTATTGAGGGGAAAAAGATAAGTCTTTACTCCATTTTGTTGA
Source organism: Sequoiadendron giganteum (assembly GCA_007115665.2). Lineage (NCBI taxonomy): Eukaryota > Viridiplantae > Streptophyta > Pinopsida > Cupressales > Cupressaceae > Sequoiadendron > Sequoiadendron giganteum. The sequence continues at coordinate 641,164,587 of CM021103.1, read as the reverse complement.
GTCAACCTTCTTTGGTCGTCCAAAACAATAATCCTTGCTTTTCAACCCTTTAAACTACTTGAAAAAGGTGTTTGAAAGCTGAAAAAGTCCTTCCTTGACCTCTTCTATCATCAAAACTCTTAAATCTACTTCTATATGCTCTCAACTACCCATAAACTGGGTTGAACAACTCCCTAGATATTTGCAACTACCCCTATATTCTCTCAACTTCTGTCTAAGTCACCCTAATTTCCTTTAATTCTTGCAACTGCTACTTTCAAAAGCTCCAAATGATGTCCCTTAACTACTCATAGAAGCCCAAATTGCTCAACCTCTTCATAAATTATTTTAAGACCCTTAACCACATGTGCTTGATAACCCCTTTTCCATACTGCCAAAATTACTTAACACCTTCATAGGACACATACAAAGCTACTAATAGTAACTAAGTATCATACATATCCTTCACTTAGATCCCACTTAGTTCCAGAGCATCATTCCAATTAAATGAACAAGTTTTGGAGCATGGAACCAAGATGCATTTAGAATTTTTTTATAACCATCATTAGTTTAGTGTGAAGATTGAGATATCTTATGAAGATTGCCACAATTGACTGTAAAGATCACCAAGGCTTTCATGTATGCTCATCACCAACTTGAAGGCTTACCTTGAAAGAAACTATCATCTTTTACTGGGAACTGACCTCTTGTGTGCTATCATGACTATATCAATACTTTTTTTTTGGTACTATAGGGGTATCCCACGACCCAACCCAGTGACTCCACCCACACACAAAAAAAACATAGGGGTTTATCTAGGGGCAAGATGAGGTGAGACTAATCCCCTAGGGGGAATTTGCAGTATGCAAGTAGTTTCCCTTCTTAAACCCGAGAATAAGAATCAAACCCAAAACCAATGGGGAACAGACCCATGGCCCAAGCCAACTCTGCTACTCGTGCATGCTAAGTTTTTAAAAGATATTAAGGTTTGGGCCTTGGTTGTTAGCACTACAAGAAAAAAGCCCCACAAGTTCACCAAGGAGCCTCCTCTTAACACCAGGGTAAGCAAAATCCATTGTTAATGCAGTAGAGAGCAACCCCATGAGGTTTCAACCTTGGTTGTTGGCTCTATAGGCAAGAAGCCCCACCATTTCACCAAAGGGTCACCCCTGACTATATGAGTACTTTTGATCACTATTGTCTTTGTAATTTTTTTATCATTTGTCATCCATATTTTATTTTTGCCTTTATCATGCTTTAATTTTTTCTATTGCATGTTAAGATAACCCTGCCCTTAACTAGCATGGTTATTGTAAGCTCTCAAAAATGAATGGTTCTATGGAAGAGAACCATCATTTCTAGACCTCAACAATGGAGCAGTTTCAGATTTAAAAGCAAAAACTAGAAATGAAACTATTCTAAACTACCATAATATAATCAAAATGCTTCCAAACAAAAACCAGTCTCCATTGACATCCTATCACCAAAGTCTTGTTATGTACTTTTGCTCTCAGATTTTTGCAAGCATAGATGCATCAAGAGGCTATTAGTGAATGGATTAAGAAAAGCTGTGAAGATATGTGTATGTGCAAGATTCGTGTAGGGGTCAAAATGAGAAGAGAGTGTTGTTTAAATAGGAATCTTTGATGACAAAGAGGTTGAAAATGAGAAATGTGGGATAAACAGATATTGCAATAATGAATTTTTAAAATCCCACATGGTGTAGTGAAATGAAATGCATATGAGTGGAAATGATAAAGAAGATAGATTAAATAAATGGTGAAGGATTGAATAAAATAATTAAATGCATATATTTTTAATGTGGATGAAAATGGTTTATTAATGTTTTATCATGAATTATTTTAATGTTTTTATGAGAATGATTTATGTAAGAATGATAATTTGTCGAAATGAAATTATTTAATTTATGAATGGTTGTGAAATGTTTTATGAACGATTTAATAATTTATATAAATGCAATATGAAGTGAATGATTTATGCAAATGATTTGATTTAAATGATAATATAGTTTTATTATGAAATGCTAGTGAATGATTATGATAATGAATTTATTATGATAATGAATGATAGTGCAAAATGTGACGTATGCAAATGATAATGCAATGATTTAATGATTTGATGAAATGCATGAATAGAAGAAAGTATTGAATGAATTGATCATTTTAATCAATAGACGAATAATGTGATGTGAGGATAAATTTGAGTGTCTACATTTTGCCCCTCTTTGAGACAATGCAGCTTGTTGCGTTGTTTCAAAGAAAAAGATTGATCAACTGATACATGCCCCAGATATATCTTGGTAAGGAATATGATAAGAATGATATGCCCCCTCGAGAGATTGATCAGAAAAGTTGCATGAAGATTAATCTCTTGATAGATGTGACCAAGAAAATGATCAGATACTTGATATTGCGCAAGTGATAAAGTAGTGGTGTACATTTGATGGAAATGCACAATTGATAGGCGTAACTGAACGATTGATGGAAATGATCAGTATAGCCGAGTTGATGAGCTGATGAAGCTGATTGAGATTGATGCTAGTGCAATACAAGTTGATAGAATGATTGATTGATTGATTGATTAAGGGGACATGAGATTTGGAGAGACAAGTTGATTGATTTCTCTGCGACAAGAAAGATGAAGAAAATGAAATGCAATAAATGGAAGATGCAGATGGGAGAAAATGAAGGTGATGAAGCCTCTTGTGCATTTTAAGTGCTTTTATCATCATCGAGCTTATTATGTCACAAATTAGTATAAGCGTCTAGATAACATGAACATCTAGACGACCTGAATACTGTTTGCGTTTTTATTTAGTAATGAAGCATAAGCATCTAGGTATAAGGAACCTAGATGACCTGAATACTTATTGCATGGAAGACACTATCAGACAATGAATGCTCTCATCCATACTAGACTCATAGGTCCTCAATGGTTTTAGATAACCATGTCTTAAGACGAGTCGTCCTATGAATAAGAAACAATCCACAGGCAGCAAATAAGTGAACATGCCCCATCATCGCCTCTCTAGTCCCAGACATCCTGGAGAAGCTAAAAGACATGCCACCAAAGATAAAATCATAAAATAATCAAAGACCAACAAACAAACATGCGTCATGCCTCGAGATGGAACTAATTCTTGGTACGATTGTGTGTGTTTGGTTGGATTTGCAAGATGGATTGGTAGGTATGCTGCAATATTTGCTTGATTGTTACTCGTGATGCAGTTTGATTTTGCTAAAGTTCAAAGCTATGTGGTGATCTGAAAGTGTCAGTGTTGAGGGATTTTTGAAGTTATTTGATTTTTTGGATTTTTGGAATATTTGACATTTTTATTTTATTTTTTCAAGACATTTTATGATTTTTATGGAATTTTTCAAGACATTTTATGTTTTTTATGTATTTTTTCAGGACGTTTTATGATTTTTATGGATTTTTTCAAGACATTTTATGATTTTTATGGATTTTTTCAAGACATTTTATGATTTTTTTGGATTTTTTCAGGACATTTTATGATTTTTATGTATTTTTTCAGGACGTTTTATGATTTTTATGGATTTTTTTCAAGACATTTTATGATTTTTTTGGATTTTTTCAAGACCTTTTACAACGGAAAGAGATGCATCGCAAGCAAGTAGACAGACAAAGAGGGTAGTTTCTCTGACCGCGAGATGCTCAATATCCTAACCCATGGCTAAGGTTGAGGAAATGCCCTTGTGAGGAATAGGACCAATCTAGTATGCATGACAAAGCAAGCAAGTGAGGGGATTGTCGAACAATTCACAAGCCATGGTGAGTGTGAAAAGGATATTGTGAAGTGGAGGGTGAATGAAAAATGGGATGAAAAGATCAAGTAGAGCTCCAAAGGAAGAAGAAGCAAAGCCTCTACACATGGTGTCGATTTCTTAGTTTTCACCATGGTACTTGCTCAAGACGCCACCGAAGTGGTTTTCACCATTGAACGAATTGATTCTCTTTACTATTTTCACTTTTTTTTAATATTTTTTTCAGGACTTTTTCCATTTTTTTTTGTATTTTCTTTCAGGACTTTTTCCATTTTTTTTTTCAGGACTTTAAAAGAGTGTACCCTCTAAAGCACTCAAGTATAAAACTTGTGAATGTGCATACTGTTGATGGGATCATTAAGCAATTCACCTTCTGGAGTAGATAACTGATATGCCCCAGATCCATACACAGCAGTGATAACGTATGGACCCAACCAGTTAGGCTCAAATTTACCCTTCTTTTCTCTGTCTTGTTGATTGTGAGGATTTTCACGAAGGACAAGATCTCCAACCTCAAATGTGCATGGTTTCACTTTTTGATTATAACTTTGACTCATTCGCTTTTGATATGCTCTAAGATGGTTAAAAGCAGTTTGTCTTCGTTCATCTAATAGCTCCAATTCCTGCAAACGGGAAACTCGGTATTCTTCATCATCGATGTGATTGCGCAAGGAGACGCGCAAAGAGGGTAACTCAACCTCGATGGGCAAGATGGCTTCGGATCCATAGACAAGGGCATAGGGGGTAGCACCTATAGGAGTGCGGATACTTGTGCGATAAGCCCACAAGGCAGGATTCAGTTGAATATGCCAATCTCGACCAACTTCATTGACCCTTTTTTTGAGAATTTTAAGAATGGTTTTGTTAGAGGCCTCAGCCTGGCCATTACCTTGAGGATAGTAAGGTGTGGAGAAATGATGGTGTATATGGAATTTCTCACAAAGTTCACGGACATCTTGATTTTTGAATGGACGCCCATTATCTGTGATGATGGATAAAGGAACACCATAACGATAGATGATGTAGTTCAGTATGAAAGTGGCTATTTGTTTTCAGTGATATGAGTGAGAGGAACAACTTCAATCCATTTCGTGAAATAGTCTGTGGCAATGAGAATGAACTTATGACCATTGGATGAAGGTGGATGGATCTTGCCCACGAGATTGAGTCCCCATTGATAAAAGGGCCATGGTGTAGTAAGAGACTGTAATTTCTGTGCAGGAGCATGTATCAAGTCTGCATGTTTTTGGCACTGCTTGCATTTTTTAACAAATTGATAAGCATTTGTTTCCATTGTAGGCCAATAATAATCCATATGCAAGAGTTTTTTGGCTAAGGTAGGACCGCTAGAATGTGCCCCACATATACCTTCATGTACTTCTCGTAAAGCAGTTTTGCTCTCGTCATACTCAAGACATCTAAGTAAAGTACCATCGAGACCTTGGCGGTAAAGGGTATTGGCTAAGATTACATAGTGAGAAGCTTGACGGATAAAGGTTTTATGAGATTTATTGGATAGATCCGATGGAAAGGTGTTATCTTGGAGATAGGTATAAATATCACCATACCATTGAGAATTAGGACCAATAATAAGGAAAATCATTTTAGATTTTGGTATATTGTAAGCAGGTTCCAAAAGAGGCTCTACCAAGAACTCACAGTAGACAACATTATGTGGCATTTCTACAAGTGAACCAACTGTTGCCATTGCATCAATAGCTCGGTTGCTATCTCGAGGAATTTGCTCAAAGGAAATTGATGTGAAATAGGCCTTGAAGTCATCCACCATTATTTTGTAAGGCATTAATTTTTCATCTTTTGTTTTGTAGTCATCATTAACTTGTTTAATCACTAGCTGAGAGTCACCAAGAACATGCAACTCTAGGATTTTCCATTGCACCGCCATACGAAGCCCAGAAAGTAAGGCCTCATATTCTGCAATATTGTTGGTGCATGGAAACTGTATCTTATAAGCTTTAGGTATACAATCCCCTTGCGGAGTGACAAAGAGATTTCTAGCACCAGAACCACCTTGTGTGAAGGAGCCATCAAAATATAAAGTCCACATATGTGTAGATTCCATGTTGAAGATTGATTCATCAGGAAATTCGGTAATAAGAGGATGATTATCTGTCATAGGAGCATTGGCGAGTTGATCTACTATAGCTTGTCCTTTAATTGCTTTTCTTTCTATGTACTCAATATCAAACTCACTGAGAATCATAACCCATTTAGCTAATCGGCCCGTGAGTGCTGCTTTGCTCAAGAGGTACTTAAGAGGATAAATTTTTGCAAGGAGCTTTGTCTGGTGTGTAAGCATGTAATGTCGCAACTTTTATGATGCAAAAACTACTGCAAGGCATGCTCTTTCAATAGAACTATAATTGAGCTCATATCCCACTAGAGTGCAACTAATGTAATAGATAGCACATTCATTTCCTTCAGAATCATGTTGTGCCAAAAGCGCCCCCAGTGTTGTGGTGGTTGTGGATATATATAGAATTAAAGGCTTGTCATCTGTGGGAGGTACCAATACTGGCGGTGTCATCAGATACTCTTTGATTTTCTGAAAAGCTTGTTCACACTTGTCATCCCATCTGAATGGAACATTCTTGTGTAGTAGATGTTGAAAGGGTTGACATTTATCTGTGAGTTGTGATATAAAGTGGCGAATAGACTGAAGTTTTCCTTGTAATGATCTCAACTGTCTGATATTCTTAGGTGGAGGCATTTCAAGTATAGCCTTTATTTTTGCAGGATCAACTTCAATTCCCTTAGATGTGACAATGTATCCAAGGAGTTTCCCAGAGGTTACCCCAAAGGCACATTTTTTGGGATTCAATTGGACTTTGTATTTTTCTAATCTTGTGAAAATTTTATCCATGATCTCTAGATGTCCAACTCTTGTGTAAGATTTTCCCAACAAATCATCTACATAGTCCTCTAGATATGTATGCATCATGTCATGAAAGATAGTTGTCATTGCATGTTGGTAGGTAACTCCGGCGTTCTTCAACCCAAAGGGCATGACATTCCAACAGAAGGTTCCCCAAGGACAAGTGAATGTTGTCTTAATTTGATCTTCAGGAGCTATTTTAATCTGATTATAGCCTGAGAAACCATCCATGAGGGATAACATTTCATGTCCTGCCGTCAAATCCACTATCATGTCAACGTTTGGAAGGGGGAAGTCATCCTTATGACAAGCTTTGTTTAAATCTCTAAAATCCATGCAAATTCGGATGCCCCCATCAGGATTTGAAACTGGTACCAAATTTGAAATCCAATCAGCATAGTCAACAGGTCTTATAAATCCCACATCTAGCAACTTTTGTAATTCGGCTTTTACCAATAAAGCAATATGTGGGTACATTTTTCTCAACTTTTGTTTAACAGGTTTTGCCCCCGGTGGCAAAGACAAGTGATGCATGACTAGATCTGGATCAAGTCCTGGCATATCTACATAAGACCATGGAAAGTTGACTTGTCTTTCCTCATAAAACTGTATATGCTCTATTCTCTCTTCAGGTGTTAATGATTCTGCTAGGTGAATTATCTTCGGTTTTTCTTCTGTGCCCAAGTTAGCTGGTATTGTCTTTTCCACTAGCATAGATGACTTTTCATGATATACTGCTAAGGGAAGTGTGTCAAGCCTTCCATCCTCGGGCACCTCAGAGAGGTTTTCACCCTTGGATACGTCCTTTATTTTTACTTTTTTCGAGTCTAATAGCGCCATAGGGTCGTTTTCACTAGAAGACCTATTTATATTTTCAATAATTTTGTGACTGAAAGGCTTGGCACCCTCCCCAAAGTAAGCCACACTATTGAGTTCTATGGTGAAACCTGTCTTATGATCCTCAAAAGGTGTATCTTCTCATGCTCCCAAAAAGTTTATGATTGCCTCATCATTTTGAAATACATCCAGTTGTGGCAGTCCCTTTTGGTCTAAATCAATGAGTTCAAGGTGAACCAAGGGTAAAGGGTCATGATTTGAATCAATATTTTGAATGGATTCAAGGGTACAAATGTTATGATCAAGTTCAGGGGTAGGGATACTATCATAGTCATAAATGTCAATGAATTCATCGATGGTACTTTCCTCGTTTGTCTGTGTAGCATTAGAGGACTCTACTTCCTTACTTGAAGTACATGTGGTACTCAAGGTCTTATCTTTCTGCGCATCATATCCTAAACCAGGGACTTTTTGCATATGAGTAGGTTGTATTGGTTCCAAGATACCCTATTTTTGTAAGCCAATAGGACTTTTACCATCATATCCCATTTGTTTCATAAGATCAAAACCTTTACCATATTGTCCAACAGGTATCTTTATTCTAGTTTGTTCCTTTTCTATATCCTCATCTTTGTATAGCCATTTCAGGAGATCAACTTCTTCTACTTCATTAGAGAGGACTCCCCATTTTTTGAGATTGGTTAATTGACAAGTCACTATAGACTGCATCTGATGTGGTCTTAGTCATTTGTGGTTTGCCATAGGTATGGGGAGATAAAGGTAACTTTCCAATGCAAAGGGCATGATTCAAAGTATATTCTCCCACCCCTTGTTCTTTTACTTGTAATTTGGTCTTAACTTCCATGGATTTTGAGGAGGATGCTTTTAGGGACTCAGGATCAACATATGCTTGGGAAGGAAATGACTCACGATTGCTTGGGATTGTGATTTTAGTTTTAGGACTTAGATTATGGCAGTACATGAAAGGGTTGGGATCTCCTTGTATTGTGATTTCAACACCATTGTGTGGGAATTTAATGCACTGGTGGTAGGTAGAAGGTATTGCTTTCATTGCATGAATCCAAGGTCTTCCAAGGAGAATATTATAGGTCAGTGGGAGATCAAGGACTTGGCAAACCACATCCTTTACCACAGGGCCGACTCTGATTGGTAGAGTAACTGATCCTTTAGAAGAGTGTTCCTCTTCATCATATGCCTTTATGGTAATCTTGTTCCTTGGATCAACTGCATTTTCAAAAAACCCTAATTTTGTGATCAATTCTTGGGTACAAATATTAAGACCAGCTCCTCCGTCTATTAGAACTCGCTTGATCTTGGCATTATTGATAAGGACATCAATGTGTAAAGCTGCATTATGCGATTGTTGAGGGGATGAATCATCACTTTCAGTAAAAGTGATAGTGTAAGGCGAGGTGATATGTCCCACCATAGCTTGGAATTGGTCTACATGTAGGTTTGTAGGCACTGTAGCAGTAGCAAGCGCTTTATCTAGGATAGCTTTATGCTCAGGAGATAGGCGTAGCCACTCAAGTATGGAAATTTGTGTGGGTGTTTTTCCTAAATGCTCTATGAGGTTATACTGTGAAGCTGGTGGAGTGGGTTTTGAATTAGGACCTTTAAGGGTGATTGTGCCTTTGCGGGTAGTAACCTTGCAATCAGGTGCTTTGCCTTTTATAATGAAAGTGTTTACATGATTATCAACCTCACTAATGTTATGTATGGTATAGTCATACTTAGTAGTAGTATAGTTTACACCATCACCAAATTTAAGGGCCTTTCCTTTATCCTTGTCATGCTTAGGGAAAGGGTTCTTAAACACCTCGCAATCAGAGTTACCGAAAGGAGTGTCTCCGTCAACCACTATCTTACCATCATCAATAAGGTCCTATATTAGATGTCGAAGTTTATTGCAACTATTAGTCTTATGTCCTTTATGTCTATGATAGTCGCAAAAGTGATTCTCATTCCACCATGGGGGTTTGACTTGTGGATTATATTCCTTTATTTCAAGTAGCATTATAATATTGATTTCAAGAAGTTCTTTTAATGTGGATTCAGGTGATTGTCCCAATGGTGTAAAATTTCGTTTAGGGAAACTTCTTTGTTTTCCTTTTCCTTTATCTGAAGATGAACCTTTGAGGTTATAAATAGGCGATGATGTTTTAGTTGTTTTTGCATCAACAACTCCGTCATTGACTACATTCTTGTTCTTTACCCAAAAAGGTGTCTTGTTGTTCGAATTTGATTTTTGATCTCTATCATTATTAAGTTTTATGGTTCCATCATCAATGAGAGTTTGTTCAATTCGGAATCCCATTTCTATGGAATCATCAAAGGAATCCAAACATTTGAGGCAAAGTTCCCTTCCAATTTCTTTGTTCAAATTTTGACAAAAGAGGTTAACCAATTCTTGATCAGAAATGACATAAGGTAATCGTTTTGTCAAATGTCTCCATCTTTGCAAAAATGACACAAAAGATTCACCTAGTTTTTGTTTGGTGTTGAAAAGGTTTGTCATGGTCACTTTAAAGTCACAATTGAAACTATAATTGGAGACAAATTTATCAGCCAATTCCTGAAAGGATTTGATGGTTGGGGGTAATTGTGAAAACCATTCCATAGCTTCTCCTCCTAGACTGCAGGGGAATAATCTCATAATGTATGAATCATCAACTGCGAATATCATGGTAGTTGCACAAAATTATCTTAAGTGATGTTTAGGATCCCCTTTTCCATTATATTTGTCAAGTTTTGGTATGTCCCAATGGTTAGGAAAAGGTGGCATTGGTATGCTTGGATCAAAGGGATAAGGACATATATCTTCAATGGAGAACTTATGAGATGATGATTTACGATTCTTAAGGGTGTCCAATTCTTGTCTCAATGTTCTAAGCTCATCTAAAATAGGATCATTTGTTGGTGTGGGTTTTGAGATCTTTGAAGATCGCTTGTAACCTGTTGTAGATAAAAGGGTCTATGATTTTTGATTCTACCATCGTTGTTTGTTTTGGGATGTTTGGATTTAGTAGATTCAGGTTGGTCATTCATCATGAGTAGTGACATGTCAAAATCAGGAGGCATTTTGATTCCTTCATCAACAAGGGCTTTGAAGTATTGTTGTGGGTTACGTTGGACTACCTCCGTAAGAAGTTTAGTGAATTTATGATCCTTAAGTGCTTCTTCTATATCGGATTTGGTTATTTCTTCATCATCAGTTTCATTTGTTTCTCTAGTTGTAACACTAATGTTATCTTCACCATCAAATTCTCTTCCCCAAGGGTTCTCTTCCTCGTGAAACATTTTTGCTCTTGTTCTAGGGGTCATAGTTGATTGTTTTGATTTTCAATCCAAGGTAATGTATGAGACCTAAGACTAGGATGCAATGAAAAGGATATGATTCTAAGATGAGATATGGAAGTGGTAAGGTATGGTATGACAAGCTAAAAGGCAACTCTAGGTCCAAAGTTGGTTATGATGTAAAGGCTTTACTTGTGTTATGATGGATAGACATAAGGACCAATGATCAAGAGAGGGTATGTAGGAGATGATGGACTCCAAAAGGATTTCCCTACTCAAGGATAATGGTATTTCCCCTAACTCAAGGATGATGAACCTCAAGTGATATGGGTGATAGATAGCCAATGGTTTGATTTCAAGACCTAGGAAGAGTAGCCTAAGTGCAAGCTAAGGGTTTTTTTTTATCGATGATGAATATGCAAATGACTAAATTCCTGGAACATGCAAAGGTTAGGTGAGATGGTTTTGATATGCAAAGGGGTTGAACATGCAAGAACTAGGTGGAGTGTTATCTATATGCAAGGACTATGTAGTGTCACCTATGTATGCAAGACTAGTAATATGCAAGGACTAGGATGAAAGGTATATGAATATGTATGGATATGCAAGGGCTAGGTGGAATGCAAAGTCTAGATGGAATGCAAGGATTGAAAGATCAAAACTGAAGGATGATGACCCCAAGAAATCCAAGTGATAGGTTCACGTTGTATGTTTGTGTTGTTGGACCCTTTGAGATTTGCAAAGTTTGAGATGTTGCAAGTTACTAGGTGTGATGTTTGTTTGAGGTCTATTTTGGAACACACACGCAAGACATAGCAAACAAAGTGTTTGAGTTTAACAATACAAGCACAAATCCTAAGGTTGGAAAGGACAATATCTGCTAGATTCCACGCGGGTTTCCCCAACCGCATATTCTTAGCGGGTGAATCCAGAAGCTTGGCTGCATGGGCTCCCCCTTACAGTGCACTCACTTCTCAGGCCAACCAAGCTTCCAACCCCCATGAAACTCCCATGGCAGATTGATCACCTCTACTAAAAACTGTGAAGATGTGGATGCCTTCACACCGACCAGTGTTGCGCTAGCAAATAGAAGGATTTTGGCAACTACACAAAGGTTTTTAATTCGGGACCCCCGTTCGAGTGGCCATACATGGGGCACAAGATTAAGCTTTGTTTAGGAGGCACTCTAGCCTGAAGAGGTTACGCTCAACAAGGTTTTGGGGAGTACTACTTGGTCCGTATGACATATCCACACTCGTAATCCTAGGCTTTCCCTTAGGATTCACATTTATATACCGGTCGGGGGTAGCTTGGCCAAAAAGCTCTGTTGCCAGTCTGAGTCGCCTTGGGGTGAGTACTTTTTCCCACCAAGGCAGGCCCAAGTTCTAGAGTCAATAACTGTTTCTCTTGCACCCAGGATCGCACAAGTGCGCAAGGGGAGAGGATACTTCGATTATTGAATCGGGGTAACACATAAAATAGATGGGTCTGGATTTTTGATCACCTAGTTTGCACAAGGTGAGAGCATAAGCACCTACCACCTTCAAGCATAGCAAACAGTATTCATTGATCCCCTAGTTAAGCTGATTTGAGAGAAGACAATTGTTCATTTTTAAAGCACCAATTGAAGTGTTTTCTAATTTAAAAGGCAATTGGTTTCAAAATCATGTCTTCGTCAATCATTCTGCACCAAATTTTGTTAGTAGTTTTGATTTCAATCTTTGTCAAGCGTATGTTTTGATTTTTAGTTCTTCAACGAAACGTCCTGCACAAGTCACAAAAAGATTAAATCAGCCCCCCACTAAGGCAAATCAAATCATGACCAAAATAAAAATAAAGAATTCTAAATTAAAATCTAAAAATTTATCCTAAAGTTAGAATGCAATCCCAAAATTAATCTAAACTAAAATTTAATCTAAGATTTAAAGTTAATCTAAATTAATAAAAAAACTAATCTAGATTAAAACCATTATAGAAATAATCTAAAATAAATAAAATCAAACTAAAGACTTAAATTTAATAAGACTAAATTAAAATTAAAAAATGAAAAACTAAATTTAAAATTAAAAATCTAACCTCAATTATAATCTTAACTAATTAGGAATTAGATTCTAAATTAAATTACACTAATCTAAATTTAAATTAAAAATTAAAAACTAAATTCTAAACTAAATTAATCTAAAAACTAAAAAGACTAAAAATCTAAATTAAAGTTAAAAACTAAAACCAGATTTAAAATCTACAAAATAAAATCTAAAAACTAAAAATCTAAACTACATTAAGAAATTAAAATAGAATCAGTAACTAAAATCTAAAAAAATAGAAAAAAGGAAAGCTAAACTAAAAACTTACGTAACTTAAACTAAAACTAAAGTAAACTAAGGTAAAAATAAAACTAAAACTAAGATTAAAATAAAACTGGAACTAAATTTAAAATCATGAGTTATTATGCTCTGCCATGCACCATGTTGCAGTAGTTTCAGAAATTAAAAACAAAAAAATAGCAAACTAGAGTATTTAATGGTGACAGTTGAAATGGGAAGCATTCATGCATCTTGGCCTCTGGCATATCAGAATATTAAAGCACATTCTGCCATAATTCATAAAATGCTGCCAGAAGCATAAAGAAATTAGGTAAATAACTATTTCAATTTACAGCAGACCATGAAAATCAAATTTGCAATCCATTCACAGTTCTCAGCAAAAGCCTTCAAAAATCTGCAGTCATGAAAAAAGACAACAATCTGTTCTATTCTCTCATGACGACAATAGTAGCAATGTAAGTAACCATCAACAATGTAGCCAAACAAATCATGCTTGAATGAAGAAAAAAAAAAATTGACTGGAAATATTTGAAGAGCAGTGATCACATTTTTTTTAAGTAAAGCTATTTTTTTAGAGCTTTTGCTTGCTGTAAATGAACTTTTTCACCTCAAAAACAATGTCTGGGACATTCTTCATGACCAGAGGGCAATTTTAGAGATGTTTTGGGCATTTCAAACTATCCAGTAGTGAGAAAAACGTGGCAGCAAAGAGAAAAACGTGATTTCATTGTTTCTCATACTTCTTCAACAAATTTGATATTGTTGATATGGTTTCAAACAACCCAACAACAGCAAAAAAATGAGACAACAATAAAAATGAAGAAACAAACAAATGATTGTTCGTTCACATCGGGTTCACCATTTGTAAGCTCTCAAAAATGAATGGTTTTATGGAAGAGAACCATTATTTCTTGACCTCAACAATGGAACAGTTTCAGATTTAAAAGCAAAAACTAGAAATGAAACTATTCTAAACTACCATAATATAATCAAAATGCTTCCAAACAAAAACTAGTCTCCATTGGCATCCTATTACCAAAGTCTTGTTATGTACTTTTGCTCTCAGATTTTTGCAAGCATAGATGCATCAAGAGGCTATTAGTGAATGGATTAAGAAAAGCTGTGAAGATGTGTATGTGCAAGATTCGTGTAGGGGTCAAAATGAGAAGAGAGTGTTGTTTAAATAGGAATCTTTGATGACAAAGAGGTTGAGAATGAGAAATGTGGGATAAACAGATATTGCAATAATGAATTTTTAAAATCCTACATGGTGTAGTGAAATGAAATGCATATGAGTGGAAATGATAAAGAAGATAGATTAAATGAATGGTGAAGGATTGAATAAAATAATTAAATCCATATATTTTTAATGTGGATGAAAATGGTTTATTAATGTTTTATCATGAATTATTTTAATGTTTTTATGAGAATGATTTATGTAAGAATGATAATTTGTCGAAATGAAATTATTTAATTTATGAATGGTTATGAAATGTTTTATGAATGATTTAATAATTTATATAAATGCAATATAAAGTGAATGATTTATGCAAATGATTTGATTTAAATGATAATATAGTTTTATTATGAAATGCTAGTAAATGATTATGATAATGAATTTATTATGATAATGAATGATAGTGCAAAATGATAATGTGACGTATGCAAATGATAATGCAATGGTTTAATGATTTGATGAAATGCATGAATAGAAGAAAGTATTGAATGAATTGATCATTTTAATCAATAGACGAATAATGTGATGCGAGGATAAATTTGAGTGTCTACAGTTATGACTATCCTTCAACCTTGAAATCATCCTTTACATTATTGAAGATGGTTGTCCCATATCAAAATCAAAGGATTGTCCCTTTGGTGACATTTGGTGATCTGTGTATGATTTATTTTTCTATGTTCATTTTGTACCTTCATAGAATCATCCTTCTGTTTGCATAGATTGTTTATTCCATTTCCCTAGGTCTTGTTATTAAAACCATAAATTTCCAAGTCATATATGATTGGCATACATCTCATAATCAAAGAAAAATCACTTAGGACTCATAGTCCTAAATAACTATGATCCCCTACATTGTGATCCAAAACATCTAATAGGTTTACTCATAGGACCTCTCCTCTGATAGCTTCTACCTTATGAAACAAGAGCATACATGACAATGGCCACTATCTTTTGTATTTTCCTTTAAATGCTTCATCAAATTTACCTTTGTAAATATCTCTGAGTTTTCATCAATGGAGGAAAATATTTGAAATCCTATTTTCCAAGGCAAAAACCCCTATTGTGTGACTCCATGATGTATCTCTAGTGCTCTGACTTTTATGATGGAATTCACTGCTATAGGAACTGTCCTCCATTATTACTATTGAATAACACTTTCAACTACTCATCTTCACTATCCCGGGCTAGTGGTTTTCTCTCAAACCACAAACTAGGTTTTTCACAAAATTTAATGGGTTTTTTCATCTATCTGTTTGCTAATTTCAGTCAAAAAATAATGAAAACCTAGTTCATGGTTTTAAAGATATGACTATTGGCTAGAATAAAGGAATCACATGCAAAGCCCTCAAATCTCTCAAAAAATGACAACTTGAGAGGTATCTCAAGAGCTACGTGTGTTCTTCAGGCCTCTTCAATGCCATCTCCATATCTTAAAGGTGAAACGTGGTGAAAACATAACCATTCAAATGTTGATTTCATGCCAAGAGAACAAATTTATCTCATGCAAGCAACAAAAAGCCCTAAATTCCTGCTATGTGGATCTTCATGAAAGAAAAATAAAAAACTTCCCTTTACAATTGGCACCAAAGACTTGATGTTTCATTTATTTTTCTATTTTTCCAGAACATGTCCTTTTCTATTTTCACTTACATTCATAGACTTAGTCAATTTGTACTACTTGTATCTCTTTGAAAAATTCCATTACAAACTCCTTTCACCCCTTTACATTTATTTAAGCTTATTTTTATTTTGACCCAAAGGAGAAAAATAAGCTAGCATAAATATTGGTCTAAGAAAAAAATATTGTAAATGATGGAGTAACTAATAACAAACATGTACAAAATGTCCTAATTAATTCATCACAAAACCAACAAATAACACAACAACAAGGCACAACTAATACCATTACTATCCCCCAAGGAAAAGGAAAATAAACTAACCAACCCAAATACAATTACACCCCCTTGGGAGAACCACTTGAAGTTGTATTCCATAAAATTGCACAAGAAAACCTAATAAATTTTCCAATCACTAAGCCCTTTAACAAAAATCAACCAAAACCACATGGTATAAAGAAAACGAATATTGTGAATATCATCGAATCAAAGGGCATAACACTGCAAACTATATGAAACTAAAAAATTGCATACAAGACCTCATTGATAAGGGAGAAATCAAGGCCCAAAGTCAAAACTTCCCAAATGAGAAACTAGGCATATTTACCAAGCCATTCCCACAACATAATAAAGGGAAAGCATCCACCTCTTATAACAACATATCATACTCATAAAATAACACCATCAAACCCTCATCTCATGACACAACCATTGGTCAAGTTGAAGAATGTAATACCATAACCATCAAAGCACCTGATTATGTTGTCACCACCCGTTGAGGCCGAGTGAATATACAAACTAGCATCATCCTCATCATCCACTCAAAACACTTCCAATAAATATAATAACATTGAAAACCTTAGAAAAAAACCTACACAAATATCCATCTTGGAGCTTCTCCAAACTTCACCTATGCTTAAAGAAGCCTTAGATAAAGCTCTTCTAGAATCTTGGGTACCAAGCGATATAAATGTTAACCAATGAAATGAATAAAAATAGGTGTTTGTGGTGTGTGAGTGAATTAATTTGAAATGTAGACCTATTTATCACTGTTTCATTAGGAAATGAGATCCACACAAAGAATTGACTTACAAACCTTAGGTGAGTCAACTCAGTGAAGGAATCTACTGATTTCCTTATGCTTGATGATGGAGGTTTCAGCCTGAACAACACTTTTGGGAGAAAAATTAAAAATAGTAAATCAACTCAATTATGCCAATTAAAACTTGAAACATCAATATAAATCTCAATATTGGCAGAAATAGAAAACTTTTTGCAGATCTGACATGGGTAGAACACTCTTTACTAGTAACCAAAAGGCAGTTTTAGGAGGTTGTCTGGGACTTATTCACCGATGGGTGAATGGGTATTTTATCAAGGATTTCAAACAACTTTAGGGAGCCTTTGATATCACTCTGTAGCTTCCATTTGATCCAAGTTGTAGTGTCAAAAATTCAAAAATCAAATCTGTAGGTGAGTTTTTGTGGCTTAACAACAACTTTGACAACTTTTCTAATCTTGCTCTCCAAAAGATCCTCAATCCTTATTCAACCTAAAATCTGCAACACAAACACAAGAGGAATTTTTTTTTTTTAGTGAATTGGGGTTTTCCTTGGTCAAACCCTGATTGGGTAATTAAACCTTGAATTGAAATAATAAAATGTGAAAGGAATGATGAATGAACAAGCTATGTTGCAACTCACCAAACCCTTGAATAAGTCTTTGGAAGTTTGCAATATTGATCTTGATCTTGCATGAAATGGATTCAATGGATGTGGATCTTGATGCTTGAAATATGACTTGAATGCTTGACTTGAATCTTTGAAACCTACATCACAATGTTGGCTTAAAAAATATGCATGATGCAAGAAGGCTTTCACATGATGCTTGAGATCTTGAATGCTGCAAAAAAATTCTTGATAAATTTTCTCTTGAATGCCTTTGATCATAATATTTTCTCTTGTCAACTTGCACTCAAAATCTCTTGAAAGTCTAGCTTGCTTCTAGGATTTAAATTGATGAAATAACCTCGTATTTATAGGTATGTATCCTTAATTTCTCAAAAATTATACATTGCAAGCTAACATCAAAATTTGACTAACATCAAAATTTGAATTTAGAGATGTTAAAATACTGTCAAAAACATTATTTAAATTTAGGTTCAAAGGTCTAGGGTGGACCCATTCGCTCATGGCTGAATGGGTCCCAGGTCCCTATTCTTGGAACACACATTTCTCAAGGTAAAGTGTTATGTGTTGGCATTAATTATTGATGGGTTTCCCATTTAGAAAATGTATTTTATTAGGCTTGTAGATGTAAAATAGGGCTTTTTAAGGAATAATTAAGTCCAATTTAGTTAAGAGGGCCCAAACAAAGTGTGGAAATGTAAAGGAATACATTTTTCTACACTAAATTTAGCCCCACTTTAGTGAGAGGATAACCTTACATCAAACTCACACTAAAGTAGACAAATATACGTCAAGAGGGGTCCAAGTGTACAAATGTTAGTGAGATGGGATGACAAAGATCAAAGAGGTTATTCAAGCCCCTAGGATCAATATCCCATGGAAGACCAACATAAGCACAAAGGGACACACAATATGTATGATACGCAGCAACAAGAAAAGATATAGAAATATACAATATGAAAGACTAAAAGAAAGAAAAATAAAATAAAATAAAAAGAAGAAAGGGGTGGATCAAGCCTCAACAATTTTTCCAACTCAAAGTGGATCAAGCCTTAGCTATTTTTCCAAAAAAAATTATAAAGTGAAACCTTCTTTCCACTATGCAAACAAAAATACACTCACATGGGCTACTGAAATCCATTGTCTACTAGCTAAGCCCCTAGAAGTGGCCAATGAGAGAATCTTATTAGGCTCCCATAACCATGTAGAACAGTCTAGATAACTCAGAGGGGGGTTGAATCAATTATTATAAAACACTTTTCTTATCCTTAATTAATCTAGAGCAAACTCAAATCAATCAGATAGTAATTAAATAGATATGAACATGAAAGCATTTAACAACACCATGCACACAGAACACCAGAATTTACGTGGAAACCCAAGCTTGGAAAAACCATGGAGAATTCTAACTCTCAATTATAAAACACCAATTAAGGTGATATCAATTAAGGTGATTTTTATAAGGGATCACTACCAAAGTGCTCACTACAGGTAAGGCTCACTTCCAATTGGGCTCATTGCTCGGCTATTATAGCCAAAGATAAAACGGCTCATTGCCAAAAGAGGAAGGCTCACTGCTAGAAGAATGATGAGAAGGGAATCCATCATAGGAATGACTATCACCAATAGTCACACTGGAAGAAGCTCACTTTCTACTATCTCTGGTATACTTTTGCACAATGTCTATATTTTCAGATTTTCATTCACCACACTTGCTTTCATCGAATGGAATCAACTTTTATTTATACCAATCCATGCCTTCATAATCTTCCCAATTCATCCAAGCACAATTCCATTCCATGCTTCCATAAAATCCTAAGTCATCCAAACACAATTTTAATTAGGTCACCACAAAGACATTCCCATGGTGGAAGGAAATGAAACATGTACCACACATAACCTCCTCGCTCAAATCTACATGCTACATATTAACCATAATATTTGGAACCAAGGAGTAGGATATACATATTATAATGCAAGAAATGTTCTAAGACATGCTAACCACTTTCCAAATAGGTCCAAACCCAAAAGAGTGTATCTCATTATATTACAAAGTGTATGGGACCAGGACAAGGACAATCAAAGATAGATCATCACAACACAACATCTAGAGCATGTCGATCCGGATCACCAAAACATCAAAGTTGAACCTTAATCAATCAACCAAGATATGTTGACATCAATGACAACCATTAATGACAACAATCAATAACATCACATTCCAAACATCTCCCCCTTTGTCATTGATGAAAAAATTCATCAATGAAAATCCAAACAACTCAACAACGGAATCAACATCATCAAGGAATCTCTTTTCTTCTCTCCCTTTGACATCAAGGACAAAGGGAAAATACTCCCCGTGAGAAACTTACTCTGCTCCCCCTATGAGGAAGCCACCAAGCATTGAGCTAGGTAAAAGTGATCATATAATACCTTGGACCAATGCACACCCTAGTGTAAATTATTGTAGACTCAGAGGAGGTAGAACCCTTAACTTCTACCAGAGATACTGAAAAGTATCTTTGCCCAATGGTTTTATGAAAATATCTACAATTTTCTCTTTTGTGGATACATATTCAAGTCTCACCTCATTATCCAATACCTTCTCTCTCAAGAAGTGATATCTAATGGATATATGCTTCATTCTGGAGTGTTGTACCAGATTCTTGAAAATGTTTATTATGTTGGTATTATCACACATTATTGAGACCGATTCATCAAATGATATGCCAATGTCCTTCAACATTTTTTTCATCCACAGTACATGAGTGCAACATGAGGATGCTACAATGTATTCAACTTCAACAGTAGATGAAGATACATAATATTGTTTCTTTCTCCACCAAGAAACCAATCGGGAGCCAAGGAAATAAGCTCCACCACTTGTGCTCCATCGGTTATCAACACACCCGACCCAATCAGCATTAGTATAGGTTGTCAAAGTAAAATTTGAATCCTTAGAATACCATAGCCCGATATCTTTTGTACGCTTCAAATATCTAAATATCATTTTTACTGCAAAAACATTTGACTCCTTTGGTTCTTGCTAAAATCTAGCTGCTAAAAAAACAACATACATAATGTTTGGTCTATTAGTAGTCAAGTATAAAAATCCTCCAATTATTGACCTATACATACTTGCATCGGCTTTAGGTGACTCATATTCTTTTGTCAACTTACATCCGATAACAATAGTTTAAAAACTGGTTTGGAGTTTTCCAACCCAAACTTCTTCAATAATTCTTTGGTATAATTGGATTGGGAAATGAAAATTCCTTTGTTGTTTTGGTTTACTTGCAATCCAAGAAAAAATTTCAACTCACCTATCATATACATCTCAAATTATTTTTGCATTTCATCTACAAATTTTTTGCACAAATCATCATTTCCTTCAAAAATTATGTCATCAACATAAACCACAACAATCAATATTTGGTCTGAGTGAATTCTAAAGTATAGATTATTGTCAATAGATCCCTTTTGAAATCCTTGTCCAATCAAGTACTTGTCTAATCTTTCATACTAGGCTCTAGGATCCTGCTTCAATCTGTATAAAGCTTTCTTCAACTTGCAAACAACATCTGGGTCGCTTCCGGACTTAAATCCCTCTAGTTTCTCAATGTAGACTTCTTCCTTCAATTCTTCATTCAAGAATGCAGATTTTACATCCATTTAATAGACTTTGAAATCCTTAAAAGCTACAAAATATAGGAATATCCAGATCAATTCTATCTAGGCAACAAGGGCATATGTCTCTTAAAATTCAATACCTTCGATCTGAGTGTAACCTTTGCAAACCAATCTTTCCTTGTTTCTCATTACCCTTCCATTTTCATCCAGCTTGTTTCGGAGTACCCACTTTGTTCCAATTACATTTTTGTCTGCTAGTCTAGGCACAAGTTCCCAAGTCTATTTTTTCTCTATCTGATCAAGCTCTTCTTTCATTTCCTTCACCCAATTATGATCATTGCATTCTTCTTCTTCCACACTCTTTGGCTCTGATTCTGAGAGTAGACATAGTAACACTTGCTCTTGGGTTTCTTTGCTTCTTTTCATGATTCCTTTATTCATATCTTCAATAATTTGATTCTTTGAATGGTTTATCTATACATACCTTGGAGTTTTGGTTGAGGTTGTCGAAGCCTCCTTTGTCTCTTCTTCTTCTTTCTTATCCTTTTCTCCTTTGTCATCTGAGTTATCTGATTTATATTCAATATGTCTGTCAAGATTTCTTTGAACATCTTCATCTACTTTCAAATTCACACTTTCAACTATCTTGTTCAGTCTCTTCTTGTAACAATGATACACTTTGTTTCTTGTAGAGTAACCCAAAAATATACCTTCATCATCTTTGTTGTCGAACTTTACAAGATTGTCCTCATCTCTCTAGATGTAGCATTTTCTTCCAAAAATTTTGAAGTACTTTACTATGGGATCTCTTCCATGCCATAGCTCATATGATGTATTTCCATATTTCCTCTGAAATAGTAATCTATTAAGAGTGTATACTATTGTGTGTATTGCTTCTCCAGTAGACCTATGGTAAACCTTCTTCCATGATCATTGTTCTAGCTCCTTCTTGAACTATCTGGTTCATTCTTTCCACTACACCATTCTACTATGGTGTTCTAGGGGCAGACAACTTCCTTTTAATGCCATGTTTCTCATAGAGATTTTTGAATTCATCATAAGTGAACTCTCCTCCTCTATTAGATCTTAAACACTTGATTCTCCTGTCAACTTCATTCTCAACTCTTGCCTTGAAAATCTTGAATTTATCTAGAGCCTCTGATTTTTCTCTTAAAAATGTAACCCAAGTTAGTCTAGAATAATCATTTACAAATAGCATGAAATATTTCTCACCTTGCAAGCTTATTGTTCTAGTTGGACTACATACGTCAATGTGTACAAGGCCCAATAATCTGGTAGATGATACTTCTTTTCCTCTAAATGTCCCTTCAGTTTGCTTTCCTTTTTGACATCCTTTATAGATAATGTTGTCTAGTTTGGTCAGTCTTGGAAAATCTCTGACTTCCCTTGTTGAACTTATCCTTACCAAGTTTTCAAAGTTGATATGACACATCCTCTGATGCTAGAGCCAACTTTCATTACTCTGAGAAAATAGGCATTTCTTTATATCTCCTTCCAGTTGATACATATTCCTAGTTGTTCTTTTTCCTACTGCAATAACAATTCCATAACTCTTCCAGATCTCACAACCATAATCCTAAAATACAACATTATAGCCATTCTCACACATCTGTCCAACACTCAAAGATTATGATATAAAACCTTCACGTAGTAAACATTGTTAGTGTTATGTTTTCCATCAAAGGTAATAGAACCTATTCCAACAATTTGTGCTATTTTATCATCTCCAAATCTAACCAACCTCCATCATATTTCTCAAGCTTCACAAAATTACTTTTATCACCGATCATATGATTTGAATATCCACTATTTTTTTATTTTTTTTGGACTGCAAGAATCGGGTAGATTCGAATATCCACTATCAATCAACCATTAATCTTTATTTATTTTGATAAATAATGCAGCTTCAGTGTTATCATTAGATTCTAGACATATATTAGAGATATAAAATCTAGGTTCAACCTTTTCTACCAAAGACAAGATATAGAAACATAGAATGTCAAAAACTAAAAGAAATAAAAATAAAAGAAAAAGAAGAAAGGGGTGGATCAAGCCTTGACTATTTTTCCAACTCGATTTGGATCAAGCCTTAGTTGTTTTTCCAAAAAAATTTATAAGTGAAACCTACTTTCCCCTATGCAAACAACAATATGCACATGGGCTAGTGAAATCTGTTGTCCACTAGCTAAGCCCCCATAAGTGGCCAATGAGAGAATCTTATTAGGCTCCCATAACCATGTAGAACAGTCTAGATAACTAAGAGGTGGGGTGAATCAGTTATTATAAAACACTTTTCTTATCCTTAATTAATTCGGAGCAAACTCAAATCAATCAGATAGCAATTAAACAAATATGAACATGAAAGCATTTAACAACACCATGCACAAAGAACACAAAAATTTACGTGGAAACCCCAGATGGGAAAAAACACGAAGAATGCTAATTCTCAATTATAAAAGATCGCTTAAGGTGATTTTTACAAGGGCTCACTACCAAAGTGCTCACTGTAGGTAAGGCTCACTGCCAGTTGGCCTCACTGCCTGGCTATTACAGCCAAATATAAAAAGGCTCACTACCAAAAGAGAAAGGCTCACTGCCTTCATAAAATGGCTCATTGCCAGAAGAATGATGAGAAGGGAATCCACCAAAAAAATGGTTTTCACCAATAGTCACACCGGAAGAAACTTATTTGTTTTGTTGTCTCCAATATACTTTTGCACAATGTCTGAATTTTCCTATTTGCATCACCACAGTTGATTTCATTGAATGGAATAAAATTTTACTCATACCAATCCATACCTTCATAATCTTCCCAAGTTGGCCAAGCACAATTCCATTTAATGCTTCCATAAACTCCTAAGTTGACTGAACACAATTTGAATTAGGTCACCACAAAAACATTCTTGTGGTGGAAGGGAATGAAATGTGGACCACACATAACCTCCTCACTCAAATCAACATGTTATATATTAACCATAATATCTAGAACCAATGAGTACAATATACACATTGCAATGCAAGCAATATTTCGAGACATGCTAACCACTTTCCAGATAGGTCCAAACCTAAAAGAGTGTATCTCGTTACGTTTCAAAGTGTATGGGACTAGGACAAGCACAACCAAAGATAGATCATGATAGCACAACATCTAGAGCATGTCAATCTGGATCATCAAAGCATCAAAGCTAAACCTTAATCAATCAACCAAGATATGTTGACATCAATGACAACCATTAATGACAACAATCAACAACGACACATTCCAACAAACCATACCAAAGTTGCACCTCCTAATAAATTTGATAAGGCACCACACAATATGAACTTCAAGCTTCATAAGGCTTAGCAAGTTGTGTTATGCTAAGCACTCATGAACAAACATGGCCCTACTAGAAAGCAAGGTGTGTTATGCTTGGTGGCCATAAAAAAGGTTGTAACTTGGAGCTCCACAAGGTTAGAAACTTACATTATGCTAAGTACTTATGAACAAACATGCAAATAGGATATTCAAAGGGTTTTTTCTTAGTTCATGTAAGGTCTACTCTTCGGGAACATCATGTCTAATATCTCCAAGAGAGTACAAATCAAGGATACAATATTTACAACTTAGGGAATGCAATCTGTAGAATCACCACTAAGAGGAATTTCATATGCTTAGAAAGGTCTCAATCTTGGAGGACATCAAACCCAATGAAACCACTAAGAAGAAGAAACATGGCATGAAATAAGAAGACCACACTATGAAACATGAATTATAGTAAAAAATTAAAAAAATGATAATGCCAATGTATGCCCCCACTTTATAGAAATTTCTAAACACCATGTTGTGAGAAATTACTTTAAAGAATCCAATGATAAATTCTAAATAGGACATGAGAGCTTATTTGTAAAGCCCTATGTCAAATATATATTTCCAAATGAAGCTATGTCATGAAAAATGGGTTGGCCCCAAATAAAAATTCCAAACACATAAGGGATACATGGATTTGGGGTTAGCATATTTCTTTGCTACAATATTATTATAGAGTTCAGAAATGTCATCATTCCCCAAATACTCATAGAACTTGGAGAATGACACATAGATATTGAAAACAAAGAAAATATTTTGGTTCAACATGGAAGACACCTAAATGTCTCAACGCCTAGTTTTATCCCCAAAAGGAAAACACAAGACAAGAGAAAATATAAAGGTTTATGAAATATAGAAGAATGTAGGTACAAATAGAGGAATGAACATAAAGACATGTCAAATAGAATGATACGGGGATCACATTACACACATGCAATCACACAAAAGAACATGGAAAGAAAGAAAAATAAAACACTAGTATGGCACATGCGAGTTAACCTATAGCAGGCTATCTACATCCCAATCTCATTCGTCATATCCAAAAGGTGAATAACTAGCCAAAGAAACAACACCAAGTATTGTACTAGGAACATCACTAGGTTCAACACGTGGTGAGTCACTCATTTTAGGAGGATCATCACGGTTGTTATTATCCAAGATCATGGAAGAGGAGAACAATAAATTCAGCTCATTATGTGTTTCCTCATCAATCTTAGTAGTCTCATCATCATCATCATCATCATCCAATTTAATCACAATAGGAGGTCTAATGATAATATCCATCGAAGTTTCTTGTGCTTTTGGTGGTTGAGATATAGGATTTTCTTTTTTTGATGAAGGTGGAGAATCATCATGCATTTCTTGAGTTGTTGATTCATGTTTTCTTGTATCAAATGAGCAATAGTATGATGTCTACACCTATGCTATCTAGAATTTTGGTTTCTTATTGTTTTGTTTTCGAGTTGTGATTGTGTAGGAGTGGGTTTATCAACCATACGTTTCTTTTCTTCCCATAAGGTAGGAACATAATGAACCATGGGAGGTTATTCAATCACTTTCTCTTTGACTTTATAAACTTGTTTGATTTTGGGAGGCACAACATGACTTATTTGATTATCTCGTGTTCTCTAATAGGAAATAGGTGAAGGATTTTCTATGGGTTGATTTTGGTTAGTTGGAAGGGATTTTGTTTCAATCATGGTCTCATCAAGGATAGGAGGCTCAGTTGTGGGTTGAGGCATATTACTAAGGGATAATTCTTCTATGTGCTTTTCCTTTAAATTTTGATAAGATTTGAACAAGAAGTCCTCACAAGGCGTAATAGGTTCCATAGGTTCAGGCCAAAAGAAATCCAATGAGAAAATTCCACAGGAAGACACAAGATTAAAGCCACTATGACACACAATAAATATTTCTTTGTCAAATGGAGAATTTAAACATTTATGCACTATCTAAAATATGGATTTCACAGAGTGAAGCCATGGGTAGCCTAACTTCACACAAAATTGATCTGACATCGGGATGATGGAGAATGAGACATTCAATCTTTTTGGTCCAAATTGTAGAGGAAGAGTTATCAAACCTATCAGAGGGCTAGCAAAACCATTATGTCTTTTGATCCATGCTTTAAATTGTTCATAAGAATGATGGTAAAGTTCATGCACAAATAAGAATTCGTCAGCTATCACATTTTCTACACATATAGGATCAATTAATATCCCATTAGTAGGCTTGTCATTGATTCTTCTAGCAATGTAAAGAGGACCATCGGGTGTATGTTTAAGTATGTCATTTTGCAAGAAAGAAATATCAAGGGACATATTGGTTAGGCCCTTACTAGGTTGAACTTTAATGATTCCAATCATACTATCTATAGGATTATCATTCAAGTTGTCATTATTCATGTCAATATTCATCACATCATTCTTTTTTTCAATAGTTTTGACAAAGGAGATGTTATGATTTGGCATAGGATTGTTAAATATTTACAAATTTTGGTTAGGAGGGGCTACAGACTTATTACCTTGATCATTAACACAACCAATTTGAATGTGATTAGAATCAATGAGGTCTTGCATAATATGTTTAAGATTCTTACAAAGTTTCATATCATTTCCATTTTTTTGGTGAAAATGGAAAAATGCATTTTGTCTATAGTTTGGAGGTAAAGGCTTAGTAGGATCAAGAGCTCTAACAAGAGGTAAGGAAATTAAGTTCTTGTTTAAGAGTTGCAACATGATGGAATGAAGGCTATCAAGTAAAGGGGTAAATTGTTTATTCTTCTCCCCAAATTCTTATGGGTTTTTTGTCTTTATAGCAACCAATTGGGTGTCAACATGTTGAGCTAGTTGAAGGGAATTTAGTTATAAAAGTTCCTTATTTTATTTCTTGAATGGTTTTTAGTTGGTTTGAGGCATGGATTCAAATTTTTTAGGACAACTAGAGGTATTTTTTACTTCATGACTACTAACCGGGTTTTGGTAATCACAAAGGGTTGTAATCAACCTTTTTCTTACATCTCATTAAATATTTAAGGTCATCTTAAGACCCATGTGTACTTAGAAATTTTTCAGAAAGGCGTCAAAAAGTTCATTGAATGAACATATTGAATTATTTGGTAAGGAACAAAACCATTCCAAGGCAGTTTCTTTCAAGGATCTAGGGAAGAGTTTAGCCAAGAGTTTATCCTAAAAATGAAGTCACTACATAAGGTTGTGTATGCGGAAACATGGATAATAGGATCTCATTTCCCACCATATTTATTAAATCTAGGAATCTCTATACCTTGTGGAATTTGTGTTCTCAATATCTTTGAAGATAAGGGGTTTCTTTTGACATATTGTGAAGGTTGGCCATTTTGATTTTGATTCAATGTAGCAATTTTTTGTTGGACTAGGGATGAAATTGTAGACACTTAAAAATATCTTAAATGATATTACACAGTTGAATTTGATCACTCACATCCCTTCATCCTAAATTTTATCTTATTTTCACCAGTTTGATTAAATAATCCTAGTTATTTGATTAAATGCATCATTTTCATCTATTAATCTAATTTGGTTAATTCAACCCCCTCACATTCACCTCTCATCATATTTAATTAAATAAATCAAATTATTTAATTTAAACACCTCATGTCTTCTCATTTAATTAAATGTCATTTGCATCCCCTTTTCATTAAATAAACTAATTATTTAATGACAATCTTCATATTACACAAATTGCACAATTCAAACTTAGTTTTAATTACTAATTTCTAATTTTCCTCACCCATCCACTTGCATAGGAAATATTCCAAAGGAATATTCTCCTATTTGGCTCCAAAAATGGAATGATTCCTTTCAAAAAAACTTTGTAACAAACTTTCAAAGTTGTTACAAAGTGTGTTTGAATAATTCTCATCCATTGATGCTTTATTTGATCCATGTGATCTTTTATTCTCATCCATTGATGAGAATCCTTGATCCATGTCTTCACCCTTCTTTCCATATTGACCATTGATTGATCAAATCGATCTGATCCCTTGATTCTTCATTTTCTCTCCTATAAATACTTCACTATTTGGAGAGAAATGGATCCATCTTTTGATAGAAATGTTATGTTATTTAAATTCATACTCACTTGCATCCATATTTAGCATTTGTTAGCATTTTAGATTAATCTTCATCCATATTAGCTTCAACATCCATTAATGGCTTCCATTTTAACTTAGTTTGCATGCATTTCAGCATAAATTTACATCCATGACTTGCATCTTTGAACCTTTTTTCCATTTAGCATAGATTGCATCCATATCCATCAAGAACTTTAGCATTTAGCACTCATCTTCATCATGTTAAACTACTTTTACATCCATATTTCATTCATATTTCATTAGTTTCATTAGTTTTCATCAAAAAAATCGATTGGAACAACTATATTATCCAAGGGATTGGGAAAGGGTCACCATTCCACATCAATGTGATGCCACTCCCCCATTGGGATAAAATTTGAAGTCTTAGAATAGGTTTTTATTATGCTTTCGTGTTGATTTCATGTTAGTTTAATGGCTTCTTAGTTTCTTTGATAGTTTTGAATATCTCATTGGGATCATGGCTTAGGGGATTAAATATAATTTAAATTCATTTGGATCTAGCATATTTAGTTCATACTATGACTATGGTAACATTTTGGTGCTAGAAGGAGGGTTCTCCTAAATTCGTTTGATGAATTTATCTTAAGTTTCCATGAGTTGTAGGTTTAGATAAATGGCGATGCTTTTGATGGCTTCAATGAAATTAAGGAGATGTCTTGCTATACAACAACGTAGTTGATTTAAATATAGTGACACATATTTCAATTTTTTCAATGCTTATTTAATATAGTGATGCTAATGTGTTTTCAACTAACAACAAGATTTTCATTATAGTGACCCATTTATTTTGGTGACACAATTGATGTCCCTGTTGTACTGCAAAGCGACACATGCAATTTTCACCAGAGTAGCACACTTCTGATATAGCGACACTTTTGAAGGCTATAGTGACACATTTGATTTTAGGAATGCTTTTAGTTGGTAAAGAAAAAAAATAGCCAATTTTGGCACGTGCTTTAAATTTTTACCTTCATATGCCCTCTAACATTCTAATAACATCTAGTTTTTTGTTTTTGAGGCTATCTAGTTTTACAAATTTGGGAAAAACTAGGAAATTATTTACCCCAACTTGTTGGGGTCACAACTTTCTACTTAGTGCTCAAATTTTGAATTTGTTTGCACCGTTGGAAAGGTCCCTAAGAATAATAATTCAATCACTAAAAAAATGTGCCTTTGATAGCCAATTTTAAGGGACCAATGCAAGTTTCAACCCCAAATTCCACTTCGAAGGTCTATGGAAACACAATTTACTAGAACATAGAAAAAACTAAAAAAAATTGAAAATTTTGAATTTCAGTTTTTCTTAGCTCTAGTTATTGTAAAAGTGTTTTGACACTTAGGGGATGGTATAATCCATCATATGTTTCTTTGCTTTATGTTTTAGGACCACTATATTTATATTAGGCTTAAAATTTACTTTGAAAGTTGGTTAAAATTGGACAAAACAAACAAGCACTTCCATTGGTGCTTAAAATGAAGTAATTTTGCTTTATGGGATTAAAATGAATGAGTGCTTGCTTTACTTGAATACACTTTTAGTGCGTATCCACTCCCCTTGTGCTTCATACAATCTTGGGTGAAGAGAAACACTCAAGTGTACTTTCATTGATTGTGTACGCTTGTAGTACATATCCACTCCCCTTGCACTTTGTGCGAACTTGGGTGAAGATAAATAATCAAGTGTACTTTCCTGCTTTGAGTCACCCTTAAAGAGAGGGATTTCCATGATATACATCTCACAATGGAGAACTCATAAGTAAGTTTATGAAGCATGTTTATTGGTGGGCTATATCAAAGGTTGTAAAATCGTGAGAAAGTAGCTTCTATCTTGGGTGACAACATGTTGCACCTAATCCCTCTCCTTAATTAGAAGGGAGCAATTGAAGAGATTTAAGTGGCCAGTGAAAAATAGTGTACATATGGTGTTCTTAGTTTTTTTTCATTAAAAACCTTTGTTTTTAGTGGCCAACTTTGTCCTTCCAAAGAGTTCTTTAAAGTGGTGCATTGGAATTTACTTCCAAGAAGGTACTTGCCATGTCTGATTTTGGTTAAATTGTAGAGATTAAGAGTTCATTCTTAACATACCTCTACACTCTTCCCTAAATTGCATGTAAAATCATCTCTTCTACTATGAAGGGCATGAGGCAAGCCCACCAAGAAGAATGTACCCAATTGAGCTAGGAATATTATATTTTTTGTGAGTTAGTTTGACACATTGCTTTGTTCCAAAACAGCTCAAACACACATCAACATGTTCATAAAATTTCAAACCCTTTAGATTAAGTGTGAATACCTTTGAAAATTCCTATATTGTTGCTTGTCCCTAAGGATTTTATGTTTAGAGGCTTCTAAATATTTGGAATTATATCTTCATTTACACTTTCTAAAGTTAACATAGGGAACTATGGCCTTAGCTTCTTGATTTTCATATAATGGACTTTGTGGAATGAAAGTTGCTTAGACATGGACATTTCAGTTAGAACATTAATTAAGACTTTCTTGATGTTGTGATGAAAAAAACTCACTTAAGAAAAAACTAAATCAAATGAACACCCCACATTGACGTATGTTCAAACATTGAATCCCCAAAACAAGCAAATTGAGACAAGGAAAGTATTGCAAAATATTGAGTCCAAGTTCTATTTTACCAAATCATTGATTTCTTGAGGTTTTATCACTTTAGAGGTAAAGAATGTTCCTCACCATCTTGGTCTTGTAAAACAAATTTCCCTTTTAGTTTAACACATTTTGCGGTCAAACATTTTATCCATCTTCATCACATTTTACATTCCACTTCACAAACAACTTTAGAAACTTTTGGACACATCAACACTTTAGAATTAGACAAATATCAAACCAATCCCCTAACTTAGCTATTTTTTTGTGAAATGAATCATTTTCCATACACTTAGTTAAGTTATTCATTGTTGTGTTATGGAGACCAATCATACTCAGATAAAATCTTCATCATTATCTTATTAACTAATTTTCTACATGTAATAAATATTTTTTTATATTTGTATTTAAAATAATAGTTACAAAAAACTATTAAATAATGGAAATGATTAGTTACAATATTTATTTAAAAGACATTTGCAAATAGTTATTGGTAACCACCCAAAGAAAATGTTTTATTGGGTGCATGAGTCAAAACCAATGGACACACTTCATTTATAATTAATGGGACATGGATGGGAACATATTCCAATACTCATATTAGAGTTTGGATGGAAGTGAATCATGAAAAATGTTAGCATAAAATCACAAAGCAGTGGTTGAAAAACATAGGAAGCATCGTGGGTACTCGTAGCAATGGTTGTGTAAGGACAATAGTTGAAAAATGTGATAAAAAATGTTGTTGCAGGTTGCAGATGTTGTTGCATGTCTTTGTAAAGGTTTTTCTGGTATTTTAATATATATTGGACTCTTTTTTGGCAGACATAGCCTGAATTTGGGTGAGCCATGTTAAATAATTATGTTGTCTTCTTGCAGCCCAAATTTGGGTGAGCCACGTTAAATCGTTATGTTGTCTTCTTGCTGTCCATTTTTCTGGGTTTTATAAATCTATTGTGTTTTCATATTTTTCTGCATTTAATTGATAAGTTATTGCCTCCAATCCCTATCAAGTGGTATCAGTACTATTTGTGGTCAGTTATCCTTTGTTGGAAGGTCTCACAGTTGAATGGGAGTTATGGCAGAAGAGGGCAAGTTGAAGGTAGAAATATTTAATGGGCATAACTACCAATTATGGAAGACTATTTTTAAGCAGGACTTATAGCAGCCATTGGAAGGGAAAGCCAAGAAAGCCTCGACTATGTTTGATGAGGACTGGGATATTCTAGATAGAAAGGAACTTGGCAATATTTCTTTATGTCTAGCATAATCAGTGGCGTTTGATATTTCAACAACAAAGACAACATAAGATTTGATGAAGACCCTAGAAAAAGTATACGAAAATACTTCCACTTTGAATAACGTATTTCTTATGAAACATTTATTTAATATGAAAATGTTAGAAGGTGGGTCAGTTGCTGATCATCTAAATGAATTTAACACAGTTACTAGTCAATTGATTTTTGTTAATGTAAACTTTGATGAAGAAGTTAGGGCTCTTTTCATTTTGTGTTCTTTTCCTGAAAGCTAGAATAGATTGGTAATGGTGGTTAGTAATTTTGTTTTTGGTTCAAATACACTAAAATTTCATGATGTTGTTGGTCTTATTTTGAGCGAGGAAATTAGTAGGAAAAGCTCAGGTGGTACATCCACATCAGGTAGTGTTTTGAATGTAGAAAGCAGGGGCAGAACAAAGGAGAGGAAATAATTCTAGAGGTCATGGAAAGTCACTAGGAAAATCAAAGGAAAAGAAGTCACAATGTAGAGAAAAGAAGGATTGTTGGTATTGCGGTAAGCAAGGTCATTTAAAGAAAGATTGTTGGTCTTGAAAAAATAAAGGAGATAAAAATGAAGGCAATAAAGAGGAAAATGTGGTAAGTAATAAATCTGATGAGGATACTTTGATTATTTCCCTTGATAATGCTATTGATTATTGGGTGTTAGATTCAGGGGATTCATTTCATGCTATGCCCCATAGAAGTTATTTTCTTGATTATGTCCAAGGGGATTTTGGGCTCGTTTATTTGGGAGATAATGAACCTTGTCAGAGTGTTGGAAATGGAAGAATCAAGATTAAGTTGCAGAATGGGAATAATTGGCTACTACATAAGGTAAGGAACATTCCAAAGTTAAGAACAAAATTAATTTCAATAGGGCAACTAGATGATGAAGGTTGTGTTATTACATTTAGTGATAAAAATTGGAAGGTTACAAAAGGTGTCTTAGTGGTAAAAAATGTGTGAAAGTAGGAACCTTATATATTTGTATAGGTCATATTGTTCCTTCTACTTTAGTTGTTGTAGAGAAAAGTCAATGTTCAGGAATAGTTTTTGTAGTTCAACAGGCAAAAAATTAGACAGTTGCTATGGGTTCTTAATCAACACTGGGGCATAATATGGATTTATGTGAAAGTTGTGTGTATGGAAAACAAAAGAGAGTTAGTTTTCTCAAGGGTGGGAAGCAAAAGAAAGATGATAAATTGGAGCTTGTGCATACAGATGTATGGGGACCAACTCAGGTATCTTCTCTTGATGGATCTCAATATTATGTCACTTTTATTGATGATGCAACAAGAAAGGTATGGATTTATTTCCTTAAGAAGAAATTTTATGTATTTGAAACTTTTAAAAAATGGAGAAGCTTGGTTGAGAATGAGACAAGTAAAAATTTAAAATGTCTCAGATCTAATAATGGCGGTGAGTATTGCGGCTAAGATTTTGAAGATTATTGTTCCTCAAATGGTATTCGTAGGCAGAAAATGGTTCCAAGGACTCCACAAGAAAATGGAGTGGCTGAGTGCATGAATAAACATATAATGAAGCATGCATGGACTATGATATTGCATGTTGGGTTACCTTTAAACATGTGGGAAAAGGTTGTAAACATTGTTATTTATTTAATTAATAGAGGACCCTCTAATCTTTTGGGTTGTGATATTATAGAGGAAGCATGGAGAAGTAAGAAGGTGAGTTATTCTTTTCTCAAAACCTTCAATTTTGAAGCATTTGCACATGTAGATTCAGAAAATAGAACCAAGCTTGATGCAAAATCAAAGGAATGTATATTTTTTGGATATGGCATTGATGAATTTGTTTTTAGGCTTTGGAATTTTGAAAATTAGAAAATTGTGAGAAGCAGGGATGTCATCTTCAATGAGAAAGTGTTGTACAAAGATTAGTTATAGCAGCATGAGAAGAAAGAAAATTATTATATAGAGGTGGATGATACTCCAAAGAGTGATGTTCCGGTGGTTCCTCTTGCTCTGCAACAATAGAAAAAACAAATACCACAAACTCTAGTGAATGTTAGATGATCTTCAAGGATAAGTAAACCTCCAGAAATATTTTCTCCCTCTTTGTATTCTATTTTATTAACTGATGTTGGTGAATCAAAATGTTATGATGAAGATATGCATGTGGATGCCAAGATTTAGTGGGAGTATGGAATGGAAGAAGAAATGGACTCCTTGTTGAAAAATCAAACTTGGGAATTATGCAAGTTGCTTGTAGGTAAAAATGCTTTACCAAATAAATGGGTTTATAGGCTGAAAGAGGAAGATGGAGGTAAGAAAATATTTAAATCCAGGTTAGTTGTAAAGGGATTTGCACAGAAAAAAGGCATTGATTTTGATGAAATCTTTTCTTCAATTGTTAAAATGATTTCTATTCATATTGTTTTAAGTATTGTGGCTATTGAAGACTTGCATTTAGAACAACTCGATGTTAACATAGCCTTTCTCCATGGTGATTTAGAATAGGAAATATATATGGAAAAACTATGAGGATTTGAGGTCAAAGGTAAGGAGAAATTAGTGTGCAAATTGAAAAAAAATTATATGGCTTGAAGCAAGCACTTCAGAAATGGTATATTAAATTTGATAGTTTTATGGCTAAGCAAGGCTACAACTGATGTAATTCATACCATTGAGTTTATTTTAAAAGGTTAGATGATGATAGCTACATTATTTTATATTTATATGTTGATGATATGCTTGTAGCGGGGTCTAACATGGATCACATAAGGGAGTTAAAACAACAGTTAGAAAATTCATTTTCTGAAGGATTTGGGGGCAGCAAAACAAATCCTTGGTATGAAGCTTACAAGAGAGGAAAAATAGAAAATTTATTTTATCTTAGGCCGATTATGTTGAGAAGGTGTTGCAGAGATTGCATATGGAGAATGCAAAAGTTGCCAGCACACCTTTGCCTAGTCATGTCAAATTGACTAAGGATATGTGTCCAAAGACAAAAGAGGAGGAAGAAAAAATGTCCAAGGTACCATATTCTTTAGTTGTAGGCATTTTAATGTATGCCATGGTGTGCATGAGACCGAATATTGCACATGTTGTAGGAGTTGTTAGTAGGTATATGAGTAATCCTAGAATGGAGCATTGGAATGTGGTAAAATGGATTCTCAAGTATTTGAGAGGTACATCCAATAAATATTTACATTTTGGGGGATCTAATACTAATTTAAAAGGCTATGTTGATTCAGATTTGTTAGGGGATATTGATACCAGCTGGAGTACCCCAAGTTATGTATTTACAATTGATGGGATAGCAGTGAGTTAGATTTCTCGGTTACAAAAGGTGGTTGCTTTATCCACCATGAAGGAAGAGTATGTAGCTACAACAAAGGCAAGCAAATAGATGATATGGTTGCAAATTTTCATCGAAGAGTTGGGAAAACAACAGGTTGAAAGTTACTTGTTTACGAACAACTAGAGTGTTATACATCTTACAAAAAAAAATTACTTGCACTAAAAAACAAAACACATACATCTAAGATATCATTTTATTTGGTCGATGTTGGAGGATGGATAGGTAAAGATGGAAAAGATGCATACAAATGATAATCTAGCATATATGTTTACAAAGGAAGTGACAAGGGAGAAGCTGAGCTCCTCTTCAACTTTGGTTGGCCTTCAAGGTTAAATTTAAACAAAACAGAATAGCAGGGTCCAAGGTGCTTATTTCCAGTGGGAATTGTAGGGGCGGTGGTGTTATGATTAGTCTCCAAGTGGGAGATTGTTGTGTTATGGAGACCAATCAAACTTGGATGAAATATTCATCATTATATTATTAACTACTTTTTTGGACGTAATAAATATTTTTTTGCACTTGTATTTAAAATAATAGTTAAAAAACAATTATTAAATGTTGGAAATGATCAGTTACAATATTTTTTTAAAAGACAACTACAAATAATTATTGCTAACCACCCAAAGAAAACATTTAATTGGGTGCATGAGTCAAAACTAATGGCCGCGCTTCATTTTTAATTAATGGGACATGCATGGGAACGTATTCCAATACTCGGATTAGAGTTTGGATGGAAACAAGTTGTGAAAAATGTTAGCAAAAAATCATAGAGCAGTGGCTAGAAAATATAGGAAGTGTTGCGGGTACCTGTAGCAATGGTTGTGTAAAAATAGCAGTTGAAAAACATGATGAAAAATGTTGTTGCAGGTTGCATATGTTGCTGCATGTCTTTGTAAAGTTTTTTTTTGGTATTTTAATATATATTGGACCCTCTATTGGTGGACATAGCCTGGATTTGGGTGAACCACGTTAAATCTTTGTGTTGTCTTCTTGCTGTCCATTTTTTTGGGTTTTATAAATCTATTGTGTTTTCCTATTTTTCTGCATTTAATTGATAAGTTATTGCCTCCAATCCCTAACAGTCATCACACTTTTGAACTAGTCTATCTTAAATGTCATAAGTCTACCTTGATATTTACAAGTTCATTATCACCTTTTATCAAAGACATCAAAACATCAAAATCTTTAAGTCTAAAAGTGTTGTCTAAAAGTTTAGAAAGTTCATCCCCCATATCACTCACCTTTTTTTATCACCCACTCAAATCATTGGTCCAAAACACCTTAGAGGTTCACTTTTTCAACAATGTCAAAACACAAGAAAAACATGGAATATAAACTCAATTCATACATCATGAGTGATCTAAATCAACTAAAATATCAAAGCCTTACAATACTAATTGATTATCAAAACTCACATTTATACAATTTACACATGGTACTATCATTATATCCTACAAACCTCAATGCTACAACAAATGTGAGTATGCCTAATATAAATTTTGGAACACCTTTCCCTATGGTAGGTTTAAATCAAAGTCAAAACCTACAAATCTATCAACCAAATGATCAATCTATGAGTCTTCAATAAAACAACATTATCCCATCAAATCAATACATGCCAAATGTGAATATACCAAATATAAACTTACCAAGCATGAACATATCAAATCCACACGGTGAACTATGGGATGCATATGTTTGCGAATCACACCAATGTTATTCAAAATACAAACAATATATTGACAACTCAATGTATTGATCCAAATCAAGGTAACACAATGCAAAATCAAGGCTACCTAAATCAAATTAGTGTGTTTCCCAACCACAATAATTTTCAATGCTAACCTATGATGCAAAATCTAAATATCATCCCAAATCAGAACATTGTCCAAAATCAATATGTGCAGGATCCCATACAAATACCAGAAGTGTATATTCTAAATATGCTTGACCAACAACCAAATCAACTATATCAAGGGTGTCAAAATCAAAATCAACATCAAATTGCTTCACTTACCAAAATAGTTGATTCATTGTGCCAAGAGACATCTCCACCCCAAAGTCAATACACTCCCAGGCTGGTTAAACCATGTCATCAAAATATTGAGTTGTGTCCACAACCACATCAATAACAACATCTTCAATATCAAGAAGTTGGATATCAAAATCAACAACCTCAACAACAAGAGCAATCACCACATCTCCAAGATCAATCACAACTAGATGGATCTCAACAAGCATAAATCTCACAAGATGAAAAACATGAATACACTCCTTTAGGGGAGCCAATTGAATCAACATTAAACATGTTAGTACATGCTAGAATTATCAATCTTCCAGAGTCATTAAATGGGGTGAACTTAGCATTAAGTTCTCATGGTATGATGATAATGCTTATTGTGAATACCATCACACAAAAGGTTGAAGGGGAAGAGAAAGGGGACTAAACAGTGTGGAATACCTTCCCTTAACACTAATACAACAGAGGAGAAGAGAAAAAATGAGTTCTATAGCTTCTTCAAACTACTGAGATGAATACATACAACATATAAGAGATATTAGAAAATAAGCATTCACAGATTGACACAAGTATTTACGTGGGAAAACCTTTTTAGGTAAAAAACCCACCACACCGAGCAAAGACAATTTTTATTACAGTAATGAATAGATTACATACAAAATTCAGTCTTCATTCTGATCTGTAGCTCACAACAGCACTCCAGTTATCTCATTGTTACAATACTTGTTTCAAGTATACAATGAATGCAACTCTCACCATTTTTTAGGAGTTCAAATTACTTCTTACAATTTTGGCTTGACTTGCATCTCCTTTTTTTTCAATTAACTATCACCTCTTGGTTTACATATATAAAGTGTACTCAACTACACAAGTCATACATTTCATTCAATGTCTTAACCAATCACAGACTTCAGGTTCATGCACCGATCACCCAATCACACAATCTAATCTCCTCTGACTGATCTACTTTGTATTGAGCCGCCCAAGCATTTATTTCATTGCCTAAAAAGTCAATTATGTCATCAGCCAAACACGTCATGCATTTACTGCCTTTTACTATTTTTGGCCTTTAGCCAATTAGATCGCTGACACAGAGCCACGTGTCCAATTTCTATTCACCTGCTATTCTGACTTTTGGTCCAAGTCGGTCAAGCTCAGTTGACTGAGCTTTGAGCTCATCCGAGCTCTCTCTCCCTCCACCATGCCACTACCGAGCTCATTCTAGATCATCCTGGTATGGTGTTGAACTTGCCTGAGATCTCATTTTGGCCTTCCCATGCTACCACCAAGTCCTTCAAGTCTTACCGTGGTGTGGCGGTAACTGCCAAGTAGACCACAAACGATCATACCGTGCTACCACGGAGGCCGCCAAGCCACCCCATAATAGGGTGGTGACTACCTGGTAGACCGCCAGTGGTCTCGTCACCTGTGGTGGGGTGATAATCGTGAGGCTCATTGCTAGCGGCTTATCTCCACACAACGGTGAGTACCCTCGCCGACCGCGGTAAGGTAGTGGTGGTCAGGCAAACCACTAGCCTTACTACTAGCAGCTTACCACAACCACCATTTTCGGTCTGGTTACCATCCGTAGTGCAGCGGTAAGTGGCACGATAGACTGCTAGCCACCTACTGCAACCACCATGGTGAGGGAGGTCAATGCACATGGTAAGGCAATAATCGCCAACCCTTTCATTGTGGTACCACCAAGGCTTAAATTGACCACCACGGTAAAGCGGTAGGGGCAGAAACAAATTATTTTTCGCCAAGTTATTTTATCTAAGGCTCAAAACTAGAAGTTGAGACATGATTTCCCAACAAGCTCCCACTTGGCGAAGACTTCCAACTTCCTCTTGGTTTTGAAAAATTATTGATGGTTATAGGCCCTACGACCCATCGATTCTACGCACCATCTGAACTTGTCTATGCTCACTAGCTTTTCAATGCATATGCAACATTCTTCAAAGTGTCAACTTTTTCAAGACAAACCTTTCCATCTTCCACCATGTCCCTCATGAAGTGATACTGCACATCAATGTGCTTTGTCCTGGCATGGAAATTCAAGTTCTTTTCCAAACAAATGGAACTCTGTCTATCACAACATATTGTAATATGCCCTAGATTAAAACCAATATCTGAACAAAAATGACTCATCCAAACTACTTCCTTGTAGGTGTGAGTTGTTGCCATGTACTCTGCCTCTGTAGTGGATAAAGCAACTACAACTTGTCGCTTGCTCATCCAACTAACTGCTCCACCATTTAACATGAAAGTGTATCCACTGGTGGATCTCCTCCTGTTAGTGTCCCCTACCCAATCAAAATCAACATATCCATGAATACTGAGTGTCCTTTGTGATGCAACCAAACTACCATGGTAACACAGAGCATAGTTCTAAGTCCCCTTCAAATATTTGAACACTCTCTTCATAGCATCCCAATGTGATCTTCTTGGATTTTCCATAAAACGACTTAGAGCTCCCACTGCTTGAGCAATGCCTAGCCTTGTACATACCATTGCATACATTAAACTTCCAAAAACACTTGCATACAGTACCTTGGTCATGTCCTCCATCTTAGTAGCATATTTTGGATAGTCTTCAATAGATAGTTTCATTCTCTGCATGACTAGAACAACTAGCTGCTTGTAGTCATTCATACCAAATCTCTCCAAAATTGTATTGACATACTTACTGTAACTTACCCAAAGTTTTATGTTCATTATGTCCTTGGTTATCTCCATTCCCAAAATATACCTTGCTACACCAAGATCTTTCATTTCGAACTTTGCAGACAACTGATATTTAAGATCAAAAATCATAGACTTGGTATTACCTATGAACAACATATCATCCACGTACAGGGTAATAACAAGCACACAATAATTTTCAGACTTATAATAAACACAATGATCAGACTTTGATCTCATAAATCCTATAGACAACAAAAATGTGTCAAATTTTTGGTACCACATTCTAGGAGACTGATTTAAACCATACAGAGATTTCTTTAACTTATAGACCATATTTTGTTTACCTTTTTCAACAAAGTGCTTAGGCTGGGACATATAAATTTCTTTCTCCAACTCACCATGGAGAAAAGTTGTCTTCACATCCATTTGCTCAATTTCTAAGTCATATGCAGCTGCCATTGACAACATAAATCTAATTGATGTCAGCTTTTCTACAGGGGAAAAAATCTCTGCATAATCAATTCCCTCAATCTAGGAGGACCCCTTTGCAA
Organism: Sequoiadendron giganteum; assembly: GCA_007115665.2. Classification (NCBI taxonomy): domain Eukaryota; kingdom Viridiplantae; phylum Streptophyta; class Pinopsida; order Cupressales; family Cupressaceae; genus Sequoiadendron; species Sequoiadendron giganteum. The sequence goes on along the minus strand of CM021103.1, from coordinate 641,123,278 downwards.
CCAATCTAGCCTTATACTTCTTAACACTACCATCAATACCCACCTTCTTTTTGAATACCCATTTACAGCCAACAAAATTTCGTACTTTAGGCAAAGGTACCAAAACCTAGGTTTCATTCTTCTTCAATGAATCCATTTCTTCATTCATGGCTTCCAGCCAGGAATTCAAATCAAGCATGTTGATTGCTTCTCTTACAGCCCTAGGCTCATCAGTGCTAGTAATTAAGGCATAGGCACAATTTGAATCTGACATTGAGAAACCATACCTTTCAGGTTATCGTTTTTCTTCATCTTCAGAACTCTTAGAGCTACTTGAACTCTCATCAGTCTCAGGTACACCATGCAATTCTTCCTTTTCTAGAGTTTGAGGAATCTCAACTACATCCTTCTTCTTATCTCTCTGATCTGTCTCAAGTTGTTGATCACTTACTAAAGGTTTCAACTCATGAAATATCACACTTTTATTGTACAAGACCTTCTTAGTAATAGGGTTCCAAAGCTTGTATCCATTCACACCAACGCCATAGCCGATGAGAATAAATTTAACAAACTTGTTATCCAATTTGGATCTTTTCTCATTTGACACATAAGCATATGCATCACATCCAAAAACATGAACATGTCTAAGAGAGGGCTTCTTACCGAACCATGCTTCCAAAGGTGACTTATCAACAAGAGGAGAGCATGGAGAACGATTTACCAGATAACATGTTGTAGCCATAGCCTCAGCGCATAACTTCTACTCCAAACCAGCACCACTCAAGATAATCCTCACCTTTTCTATTAGCGTCCTCTTCAACCTTTCAGCAACTCCATTCTGTTGTGGAGTATAAGGTGTAGTTTTATGACTTTTAATTCCATGATCTATACAATACCTTTCAAAATCTGCAAAACAAAACTCACCACCATTGTCTATCCTCAAGCACTTAATTTTCCTTCTAGTTTGATTTTCTACCAAAGTTTTAAATTCTTTAAACTGACTGAACACTTTTGATTTACTTTTAAGAAAGTATACAAATTCCCTTCTCGAATTCATCAATAAAAGAAACATAATATCTAGACTTTGATAATGAAGGAACATTAACTAGACCAAACACATCAGAATGAACATAATCCAGTACACCAGAAGATTTATGAGGACTCGAGTAATATGAAACACGGTGTTGTTTTCCATAAATATTGTGTTCACAAAAACCGAACTCAAGGTTACAATCATCAAGCCCTTCTACAAGATTTTTATTCTTCAAAGTTTTTAAACCTTTCTCACCTATGTGACCAAGTCTATGATGCCACAATATAGTCTTCTTTGTTGAGAGTCTTACCTCCAAAGCATTTGTAGATAGAGAAGAGTCTTCATCTTCCTCTTCAAGAACAACTTTGCTTGAATTTACAGAGGCTCTATTACATTGAACAAGATGTGCATCCAGCTTGTACAGAGTGCCAGTACAAACACCCTTAGCCAACACCATTGCACGTCTAGTCATTTTACATCCTTTGATTGAAAAAGAAACTTCTACACCAACATCATTTAACTTACTAACAGAAAGAAGATTACGAGCCAGACCTGGTATGTGGAGTACGCCACCAATCCCTTTGACTCTACCATCAGGAAACTGAATTCTGAATCTTCCTCTGCCAACAATCTCTAGTGTTGAATCACTTGCCAGGTACACCTTTCCACCATCATACTTCTCATACTTAGATAACAACCATTCTCTATGGGATGTCATGTGAAAGGGTGCACCTGAGTCAAACAACCAAACATCATCTGATGCCTGAGTTGCCAAGGATGCAATGAAGGCATCTGCATCACTCTAAGAAGAGTCATTGTATGAAGTGTTCTTCTTCTTCTTCTCCTTATAGTCCTTTTAGATATGACTAGGTTGCCCACAGTTCCAGCATTTCGCCTTCGAATTTTTATCAAGAGACTTTGATCTCCCTACAAATTTGGATTTGGAATTCTTGTCCTTCTTCTTTCCTTTCTCCTTTGGTCTACCTCGAACAACAAGGGCCTCTTTGGCCATCTCTAAAGACTTCCTTTGCATCTCTTAAAATAACAATGAGGCAATAATGTCTTCGATCTTGAAAGTAGCAGTCGCACTTCCAATAGCCATCACAAGATGATCCCAACTATTAGGTAATGAAAACAATAGGTGCATGCAACAATCCTCCTCCTTGGTATTTACACCTACAGATGCCAGCTAAGTGACACTCATGTTAAACTAGTTCAGATGGTCTACAACAAATGCACCTTCTTCCTCAGGAATAACTTATTTACCAAAGACTTTCTCTGATAAATATTACCAAGCTTCTTCCATAATGAAGTTGCAGACTTCTCCTCATGGACGTTTAGGAGTACAAAATCAGCTAGACTCAGTCTTATCAGACCTCTTGCATTTCTATCAACAAGATCCCAATCCTCTTGCTTCATAATTTGTGGCATAGTTCCAAACACTACTACCCAGAGGTCTTTATCCACAAGAAAGTCTTCCATTTTGAGTTTCCATAAGTCAAAGTTGCTGCCATTGAATTTTTCAATCTCTAATCTACTTGATGTACTCACCATCTCAAACAAAAACAATTTTTAACAATGCAAGACTCCCACTGAAATAGTATTAGCACAAAAAACTGACCTTTCTATCAAGGATAACACAACTGGCCAAGCTTTGATACCACTTGAAGGGGAAGAGAAAGCGGACTAAACAATGCATAATACCTTCCCTTAACACTAATATAACAGAGGAGAAGAGTAAAAATGAGTTCTATAGCTTCTTAAAACCACTGAGATGAATACATACAACATATAAGAGATAACAAAAAATAAGCATTCACAGATTGATACAAGTATTTACGTGGGAAAACCTTTTCAAGTAAAAAACCCACCACACCAAGAAAAGACAATTTGTATTATAGTTATGAATAGATTACATACAAAATTCAGTCTTCACTCTGATCTATAGCTCACAACAGCACTCCAGTTATCTCACTATTACAATACTTGTTTCAAGTATACAATGAATGCAACTCTCACCATTTTTTAGGAGTCTGAATTACTTCTTACAATTCTAGCTTGACTTGCATCTCCTTTTTTTTTCAATTAACCATCACCTCTTGGTTTACATATATAAAGTGTACTCGACTACACAAGTCATACATTTCATTCAATGTCTCAACTAATCGCAGACTTCAGGTTCATGCACTGATCACCCAATCATGCGATCCGATCTTCTTTGACTTATCTACTTTGCATCGGGCCACCCAGGCATTTATTTCATTGCCTAAAAAAATGATTTTTTCATCAGCCGAACAGGTCATGCATTTAATGCCTTTTAATATTTTTGACCTTTAGCCAATCAGATCGTTGACACTAAGCCACGTGTCCAATTTTTATCTACCCGTTGTTTCGAATTTTGGTCCAAGTCGGTCAAGCTCAGTTGACTGAGCTCCGAGCTCATCCAAGCTCTCTCTCCCTCCATTGCACCACCGCTGAGCTCATTCTAGCTCATCATAGTATGGTAGTGAACTCGCTCGAGCTCTCAATCTGGCCTTCCCATGCTACCACTGATTCCTTCAAGTCTTACTGCGGTGTGGCAGTAACTGCCAAGCGAACCGTAGGTGGTCATACCGCGCTACCACAGAGGCCACTAGGCCACCCCATGGTAGGGCGGTCTGGCAGATCACCAGTGGTCTCACCATGGCCACCATGATGAGAAAACTCCCTGCTCGCGGTGGGATGGTAACTACCAGACTTACTGCTAGCAGCTTACCGCCACAGCATGGTGAGTGCCCTCACCGACCATGGTAAGGCGGTGGCAGTTAGACAAACATCTAGCCTTACCACTGGTGGCTTACTGCGGCCACCATGATTGGTTTGATCATAGCCCATGGTGTGGTATGATAGACCACTAGCTGCCTACTACAACCACCATAGTGAGGGTGGTCACTCCATGCGATAAGGCAATAACCACCAACCCTTTCATCATGGTACTACCAAGGCTTAAAAAAACCACCATGGTAAAGCGATAGGGACAGAAATAAAGTATTTTTTGCCAAGTTCTTTTTATCTGAGGTTTAAAAATGGAATTTGAGACATGATTTCCCAACAAAGTTCATGACACATCAGATTGTATCGAACACAAAGATCTCATCCAAGACCTTCTTGATCAAGGAGAAATAATTGTTGAGGAAAATTATCAAGATTCAACCACTAATGATAGTAGTGATAATCTCTCCACCGTAATTGTTGAAAACAATGATCAAGATCTATCCAACAATGAGAACCTTGAAGATGTTTCTACCACATCCAATGATCAAATTAACATACATCAAGACTCACTTTTTAATCATGATCAAAACCTATCAACAATCTCCAACAATGATCCATTTCAAGAAGCGTTAGCACAATTTGATCCTATGATTGAAAACATTGAAAATATCTCCACCACCATTTTTTAGGACAAAATTCAAGATCCATTCACTAATGATCATGTCAAAAATATCTCTACATCACTTAACAGGTTGGAAGACATATCTCAAGAATTTATTCCAAAGAATTATGAACATCTTTGACCAAAGTCTAGCAATGGTCCTTTCCAAGACATATTGACATCCTTTGACCCTATGGTTGCAAATATTGAAGTAATCATCAACTCAACACTTGATCCAAATCCACTCAAAGATCAAGATGATATTGAGCCACTTCCCATGCCTGATGAATATCTCCAAGAACCCTTTGTAAGAAATCCATCCTTTGAAATTGACCCATGTCAAGAGCTTGATCCAAAGCATGTCAAAAGCAATTCCAAAATTGATCAACATCAAGAATCTATATCTCCAAGATACTACCATGGGCTAATTGGTATTCTCCAATCCATACAAGATGTCACAAATAATGATCATATCCATATATCACATACTCCTCCATCCACCCATGAGATGCTTACTCCTAATGGACTTGTAGATAATCTTCATCCAAAATAAGAGTCTCATACTCTTGATATCATTACCAAGGAACAAGATTCTCCTACTCTTAATGCCTTTACACATGATCAAGGAATAGTAGAATCCATAGACATATCAAAAAATTGACCATGAAGAAGACCTCTAAATGGATGGTGAATTAGAAACATTCTTTGAAGAGAAAGCAAAAACATATCATAGGGAAGACCCCTATCTAAATTATAAAGCATCAACACCTTTTGAAGAAGCACAAAAATTAGACACATCCTCCATACATATTGAAGAAAGTAAGTATGAGGATATCAAGAATTATCGAAAATCAATAAAGCTAAACAATCTTGAACATCAAGGAAATGGTTTGTTAGCAGCAGAATCAAAGTATGTTAGTAATTCTCCCATAATATTGGGGGAAAATTTATCTAGTGTAAACACCAACATGGGGAGCATGAAGAGTCCTTATGATGAAATGGCTACCAACACTCCAAACATTCATATCATGAATCATCATCCACACATCTTTTCACCCACTAAATGGGACCAACCATAAGAAAGAGGTCTATGTCAAAGAAAAGAGAAAATTATTGAAGCAAAAGGATCGACAAAGAAAAATGGACAAGAAAAATTCAAATGGATACCAAAGAAAAATAAAGAAAATCATCCCTGTCATACCCCATTAGTTAAAGCAACTATGGGGCGAAGTCAAAAAGGGAAACATATCCATCAAAAATTTTCATCGATACAAAAGAAATCTTCAAGAGCGACCTACAAGGTATATCGAGAAGTTGGCTCCAATCAAATCTCCATATCCACCTATCATTGCTCATCATCCCAAGTTTGGAGAATCAAAGATTCCAAACTCTCAACCAATCCATCTACATCTCATATCCTTCAACGCATTCCACCATCCACTTCAACTCGCGTATTGACCATTTATTGTAAGCGACTCTTTATCATAAGGACTCTAAGGGAACTCTATCGCAATGTGCGGATCTAAGTAAGGTTAACTTCGATATCAACAAAGAAGATGAAAGAATCTAGGGGTTACATGAGAGCACTCATATCTTAGCAAAAAAAATCGTCCATGTAAGATATCATTGGCACATCATGATAGCAACAACATCTATATCAACACCAACAACATCTACATCAGCACCACTAGGTGGTTCAACATGAGCATAAACTTTCAAACAATCAAAAAAATCAAAAAATAAAAAAATTAAGAAAATATTCAAGAGAAAAATCATCCTCTAGTGAAAGCCACTTTGGTGGTGCTTTGGATAGGTACCATGATGAAAACCTAGCAAACAGGTGTCATGGGTAGAATCAAGCATCTATGTGCACCATTTCAAGTGTAAGAATCTCATACCATCCATAATAAATCCCACATTCCATCCATCTTATCCATAATAAGTCCATGATTCATTATCTAATCCATTTTCATCCAATCTAACTTATCTTAATCTTGGAAAAGGTTTAGTATGTACTTCACTCTTGCTTATGATGAACATCTTGACATAGGTCACTGTCATTGATCCTATCCTAATCAACATTATCTGATCCATGAGGCATTGTCCAAAGAGGCATACTCTATCGAAACATGTTATCCTATCACAAGATAATCCTTATCATCCTTCACATACCCATCTATCAATCCATTCATTTATGTATGCCTCCAATCATATCATTCCATACATTGATAGAAAATGGGGGTAAATACTTACATCTTGTTTCAGGAATAAATATTGAGCTATATCCTATAACTTGTCTTATGATCTAAACATTTGTTAAATGAAAAATCAAATTGGTCAAATAATTTGTAAGAAAAAATCTAAATCGCTAGCCCATGGCGCATTTTGATGAGAAGATGTTCCTTATCAAGCTTTATCTTTTATCAAACATCAATCCAAACAATTAATTTTAGTTGCATCTACCTTTCACCTCAACATCACATCAAATCATTCCAATAGATTGTATTCCAAGCCTACCTTCAAAATCTTGGTCTGTCTTATCCAATCAATCCATCATCATCTCGGGATATATCATTTCCCAATATTTATGTTGTTCAACACTATCCTTTCATTGTTGAGCATCCTCAACAATGTTATCACTATCGATAATTTATTGATCAGATCAATCAATCCTAGCTTGGATTTCAACAAAATCCCAAATAGATCACTGATATCATCACACATATCCATATCAAAATTGTCAAAATCTCATCAAAACTCCCAAAAACATTCATAAAATCTCATCAAAAAATCTAAAACATTACCATGTCAAACTATGATTCTTTGAGCTTGAATGTAAGCAAGGCCATCATTGATGTTCCCCCCTTACACACCTTAGGTCAGTCCATTAGGAGTTTGTCATAATAAACAAACAATTCATCAAGTGTTCATATCTCAACAATAATAGGTCAAAGTCATCCAAACTACATGGTCTTTGTGTGTATAACATAGGAAAGGACAATATTTGATAAGCCCCCAAGACCCTAGGCCAGTCCCTTTTAGGTCTTGGTCAAAACTCAGAAAACCCAAAACAAATTGAAAACTTGAAAACCCAAAAACAACCTCAAATAATCTGAAAACATAAACATTCACATAAACCTTCGAAAAGATCCAGAACAACCTCAAAACATTAGAAAACGTCAATTTTTTTGAAATATTCCAAAAATTCCAAAACCACCCATCCCATTTCGCTTTCACCTACAATAAAATTTCATCCACAATAAACTAGTTATCACTCTCACCCTTTCATAACGAAAATAGAAAACAAGTACAACAATCAGCAAAAAGTAGAACCTTTAAATGCAAAAATCAAACTCTTGATTATTATCAAACATGTCAATCAAACCTTATATCAATATCCTTTTAAACAACCTATCAACCTACCAATATCTGATAACACGTCCTAGGATGCATCCTTCCTAAAATGGGCATTATCATTGGAAATCACTTTGGATACTTATCCTAAACACATTACACCTTTGGCAAGAGATATAGATAACATTGACTGTTTGTTTTTTTATCTTTTCTTATGATTTATCTTATTGACCCATTTTGAAGACCTCTCAATGATGTCTCAATGATTTAGAGAGAAAGGAATGGGGCATCGATCATTATCTTTCGTTTGATGTGCTTCTAGGGTATTCTTGTAAAATAATCTTGGCACATACTTTCTTAGTTGTGTGTAGAGAGGTCATTAAGAGTATATTGTTGACTGCTACCTATGCTTTGGCCCAAAATATTCTAAACTTAAAACTACATTCCAATGAGGTTTTCGTATGTCAAGGTGTTAACAAGGACTATCCTACCTATTTGCAGAGTCAAATTACATTGCACTAGATACAATGTCATCCTGGTTATCAATACCTTGATGCATCGTGTCTATGTGTTATATAAAAAATAAGGAATGATAGAGAGTCCCAATCCCAAAAATGATCAAATCATCTATCTCATCACCATAATCTAATAAAGTATCGATGATCATAGGCTTGTTGGACTTCTGAATCAACCTTGAAATCAATGGTTAATCCATCCATCTTATTCTTCTTATTCTTCTATCTTTACTAATAGTTCTATCCAAGTGTCAAGTATGTGTGATATATCAAAATATACATGAGGCTACCCATGGCTGATGACTTTCTATACATCATTAAATCTATCTACATCAAACATTTAAGATTTCTCGTCCTCTTTGAGTTGAACCTATGTTAAATCTTTATCGCAAGATCAACAACAAATTCCAATTTTTTTCCCAATCTCTCGAGGAGGCAGGGTACCAGCTTAATTCCTTCCACTGGGGCAACAATAGGGCATCCAAAAATTTAGGAATTTTTAAGTTTTTGATTTGATTAGCAGTATTAATCTAAAAAGCGTCAACCTTTGAACCAATGTAATAAGTACCTCACTTCAAAGAGGGGCATAATGTAGACACTTAAAAATGTCCTCTGATCACTAACATCGCTTCATTCTAGATTGTATCTTCTTTTTTCCAGTATAATTAAATAATCTTAGTTATTTAATTAAATGCAACATTTTCATCTATTAATATAATTAATCTAATTCAATTAATTCACCCCCTTCACATTCACCTCTCATCCTTTTTAATTGAATAAATCAAATTATTTAATTTAAACATCTTATGTCTTCTCATTTAATTAAATGTCATTCGCATCCCCTTTTCATTAAATAAACTAATTATTTAATGATAATCTTCACATTCCTCAACTTGCACAATTAAAACTTAGTGTTAATTACTAATTGCTAATTTTCCTCACCCATCCACTTGCATAGGGAATATTCCAAAGGAATATTCTCCTATTTGGCTCCAAAAATGGAATGATTCCTTTCAAACAAACTTTGTAACAAACTTTCAAAGTTGTTACAAATTGTGGTTGTTTGAATCATTCTCATCAATTGATGCTTTCTTTGATCCATGCGATCTTTGATTCTCATTCATTGATGAGAATCCTTGATCTATGTCTTCACCATTCTTTCTATATTGACCATTGATTGACCAAATCAATCTAAGCCCTTGATTCTTCATTTTCTCTCCTATAAATACTTCACCATTTGGAGAGAAATGGATCCATATTTTGATAGCAAAGTTATGTTGTTGAAATTCATACTCACTTGCATCCATATCTAGAATTTGTTAGCATTTTAGATTAATCTTCATCCATATTAGCTTAAGCATCCATTAATGGCTTCTATTTTAGCTTAGTTTACATCCATTTTACCATAATTTTACATCCATGGCTTGCATCTTTGATATTTGTTTCCATTTAGCATTGATTGCATCCATCTCCATCAAGAACTTTAGCATTTAGCACTCATCTTCATCATGTTAAAATAGTTTTGCATCCATTTTTCATTCATATTTAATTAGTTTCATCAGTTTTCATCAATAAAAACGATTGGAACAACTCATATTATTGAAGGAATTGGGAAAGGGTCATCATTCCACATCAATGCAACACCACTCCCCCAATGGGATAAAGTTTGAAGTCTTAGAATAGATTTTTATTATGCTTTTGTGTTGATTTCATGTTATTTTAATGGCTTCTTAGTTTCTTTGATAGTTTCAAATATCTCATTGGGATCATGGCTTGGGGGATTAAATATAGTTTAAATTCATTTGAATCTAGCATATTTAGTTCATACTATGACTATGGTCATGGAAACACTATGCAGGAGTTGGCTAAGGACAAGATCATTGTTTATGTTTTGATATGGAGCTAAATATGGTGGAGGTGTAAGCTTGTGAGGGGAAATAGATTAGTAGATATGAGATTTGAATGCACAAAGATAAAGGGATTCCTAGTGGAAACACCTAAGGTAGTATGGATATTGCTAGTAGGTTTTATAGTTGTAGTAATAGTTGGATTAGTGTATGTTGGAATAGAGATCATGGTTGGGGAAGGAGGAATTGGATTTCCACCTTGACTTTGAGTATACCCAAAGCTTGAGCACAACTAGTCATTGTAGGGATATGTTGATTAATTATATGAGATAGGATACACACAACTTCCTTTCCTTATTCATTTTTAATCATTCTCCTCATGTTATCTATAACACGAATCACAATACCAACAATATGTTCAAAACTTAGAAAGATTCAAAATTTATTTAATTCTTCATCCATTTTTATTAGGTTCTCTTGAGGGACATTAGCAACCATTGATTCAACATTAGTAACAGTATTTGTTGCTAAGGAGGTCATAGGAAATGAAGTGTCAAAGGTATGATCCATAGTGGGTTGACTAGTTTCAACACTATGAGTGAAGGAGTTAGAAAACCCAAGATCTAAGACGAGTGATGTATCACAGGATGACACGAGTCTCAAACTACGTCTCACTACAGTATTGGAAATAGGACACCAAGTTGTGAATCTAATACAAGTTTCACAAACCCAAGGTGCACCCAAAATAAATAATAGGCAAAATGAAATCAAACACCCTAGAATATAAAGTGCAATGCAAGTATGTAAAAATAAATTTCTAGATTTTAAACAAGATAAATTTATGATTATTCTATGCAAAAACTTGAAAATGATGTCTTTTAATTCCAATTTTGATTTTGAAATGCACAAGAATTTGACTAATTAAACTTAATATGAATGATTTTAGAAAACAAAAATTCTAGAAACTGAAACATAGATCTAAATGCAAAAACACATAATGCAAACTAAGGGTTTTTAATGCCTTGAAATTCAGAAATGAGCCTAATCAGGGACTCATTCTCCCATGGGTGAATGGGTTTCACTTCAGGGTTTTGAAAAATAAAATTACAGAGTTTTGAGTTGATACTTATGTTCTTTAGATTCAAGTTGCAAATAGGTAGTTACAGATTCATATTTATGGAAAATCATATCTAAATGCAAGTGTGAAATGATGTTAAATGACAAGAAAAAAGGCCTATAATTTGAAATGCAATTTTTATTTAATTTTTTTATTTAAGTTGTTGATCATGCAATGTAATGAAAATACTCTGCAAAATTGATGGAATTTTTAATTTTTCAGATTTTAAAGAATGCAAAAATGTAAACCTAGAACCCTAGATGAGATGCAAAGTTATACAAGTTATAAAACCTAAATAAGATGCAAATCAATGCAATGCAAATCCTAGATCTAGGGTTTAAATGGACTCCAAATTTCAGAATTTTGAAGTACAAATTCAGGTTCACCAAAATGAAATGAAGAAAAATAGGTGTTTGTGGTGTGTGGTTGAATCAATTTGAAGTTTAGATCTATTTCTCACTATTTATTTAGGAAATGAGATCCACACAAAGAATTAACTTGCAACCCTTAGGTGAGTCAACTCAATGAAGGAATCTAGTGATTTCCTTATGCTTGAGGATGGGGGTTTCAACCTGAACATCACTTTTGGGAGAAAAACTAAAAATAGTAAATCAACTCAATTATGCCAATTCAAACTTGAAACAACAATATAAATCTCAATATTGAGAGAAACATAAAACTTTCTATAGATCCAAGAAGCACAAAACACTATTTACCAATCACCAAAAGGCAGTTTCGGGAGGCTATCTGGGACTCATTTTCCCATGGTTGAATGGTTCTTTTGTTAGGGATTTCAAACAACTTTAGGGAGCCTTTGATGCCACTTTGTATCTTTCGTTTGATCTAGGTTGCACAGTGTCGAAATTCAAATATTAGATCTATAGGTGAGTTTTCGTGGCTTAACAACAACTTTGAAAACGTTTCCAATCTTCCTCTTTAAAAGATCTTCAATCCTTCTTCAACCTAAAATATGCAAAACAAATACAAGAGGATTTTTTTTTTGTTTTTGGTGAATAGGGGTTTGCCTTGTTCAAACCTTGTTTGGGTAATTAAACCTTGAGTTGAAATAATGAAATGTGAAAGGAATGATGAATGAACAAGCTATGTTACAATTGACCAAACCCTTGAATAAACCTTTGAAAGTATTCAATATTGATCTTGATCTTGCATAAAATGGCTTCAATGGATGTGGATCTTGATGCTTGAAATATGACTTCAATGCTTGACTTGAATCTTTGAAACCTACATCACAATGTTAGCTCCAAAAACATGCATGATGGAAGAAGAATTTTCCATCATGCTTGACATCTTGAATGCTGCAACAAAATGCTTGATAAATTTCCTCTTGAATACCTTTGACCATAAAATTTTCTCTTGTAAACTTGCACTTGAAATCTCTTGAAATTCTAGCTTGCTTCTAAGATTTGAATTGATGAAATAACCTTGTATTTATAGGTATGTATCCTTAATTTCCTAAAAATTAAATATTACAAGCCGACATCAAAATTTGAATTTAGAGATGTTAAAATACCACCAAAAACATAATATAAATTAATATTGGGCCTAGGGTTGACCCATTCACCCATGGGTGAATGGGTCCCAGGTCCCTACTTCTAGAAAACACATTGCTCAAGGTAAAGTGTTATGTGTTGGCATTAATTATTATCAAGTTTCCCTTTGAAAAATGTAATTTATTACGCTTGTATATGTAAAATAGAGCTTATTAAGGCATAGTTAAGTCTAAATAAATTAAGAGGGCCCAAAAATGTGTGAAAATGTAAAGGAATATATTTTTCTACACTACAACCAATTCCAAGCCATAATTGGACACTTATCATCCACACACCACCTAACATTTACCAATAAAGACCTTCATTTAAAATTTCCACATAGAAAACCACTTCACATTGAAGTCGTACACAAACATAACATCAAAAGGGCCCTGATAGATATTGGATCAGGAATCAATGTATGTGTATAAGATTGAATTTGTACCCCTCTTGAAAATTCCCTTTTACACCCTCTACTTTAGAAAAATCAATGCCGACTAAGAAATTCCACATCACCTATCTATAGTGCATCCACTTGGCACTTGTCCTTTGTGTCAATGGGGGAATTTATGTCGAGGATGTATGTGCGACATGTAGACATTCATGTGGCATGCTGCCATCCCTAGCAGATTCCTACCTCTAGAATCTATAGAGACATTGCATTCCCCATTGGTGATGAAGCGTAATGCCTCTTCACCTTCCTACCTTCTTGCCCACCTGAAAAAGGCTCTTTCCCTCCATTTTCATCTTGAAATGGTTTTGTTTCACACTCACTTTATCTTCTTGAAAATAATTCATCTCTTTATCATTTTCTTGAGCAATTTGATCCATCTTCTACACACTAGTTGAGTTCATACAGATCTTCTTTGCATCTTGTTGCACTTTTTCCACCATTGGAATTGCAACTTGGTGTCATGAGGGACTGCTTCTTCATTGTTGTAGCAGTGTAGAATTTACCAAGCTTGCATCCTCCTCTATGTGCTCGAGGGCACCTTGGTTGAGAAGGTGATATTTTTTATTGATTTACTTAGCATAGTATTATTGTATTGTTCAGTATCCTTTCTATTGTTCTCTCTATTGTATTTTCTATGTCATGGCTTTTTGGCTATTTGTGGAGGTGGAAACACCAAAGCAGGGGTTTGACTAAGCCAAACCCATATACAGTGTCAACAATTTTCCTCTCTTGGCTATGTGTAGGTACGCCTTCAGGTGGAGCTTGCTAGCAAACTGGATTCTTCATAAGTTAATCTCCATCACCTTTATTTTCGTCACCTCCTTCATCACTTTTTTAGTTATTTTCTTTATTCTGTGTATTATCATTCTAGTTAGTATTCTAAACTTCAACTCCTAAAAACATGGTAGGTTTTTTGTGACTTTCATTGTAATTTACACTTTATGCTCGTATGGACATCAACTCCCTAGAGAGACACTAATGCATCGTGGTGTTGTCCTTGACCTGCACTGTTGTACTTAGGTAGAGAACTGTCTAAGGTATAGTTTGGGTTCTAAAAAACTACTCATTTAGTCTCATCAAACCTCTCGGGTTAGTAGAGTGACAAGCATTTGAGAGTCCTCTTCATTCTCTATCCTTGACCTAAGAAATCCTATCCAACTTGAGGTAGATTAGGGCATCCCTCTGATCTCGGTTCTCCATGACTTGGAGCCTTGGTGTGGTTGGTCTCCCTCTTCTACACTATGTTCTTTAAAATTTATAAAATAAATGGACTATTCAGAAGATGTCATAGATCCCAAAAATAAGATAACAATAGAAGCATATGATGATGCAAAAAGGGAATCAGAAGGTACCATAAAATTTCCCATTCAAGTTGGCCCAACTATTTTGGATATAATATGTCGGATCCTTGACCTTGATTTACCATATAACATCGTCTTTGGGCATCCTTTGATAAACTTTATGCAATTTGTTCCCTTTACCTATCACCAATGCTTAAATTTTTTATAATGGTAGAGAAGTCACTATTCCCATTGATCCACAACCTTTCCAATACTATAAATTATTGGTGGGTAAATACAAAATCTACCATCACTACCCTATTCATGATGCAACATCCACCTCATCCACCTATGTTAATCCATTCACCTTACAAGATTTATCCACATCACATTCCATCCCCAAAATCAAGGTCAAGGTGATTGACAAGGGATGTGGCGAGTATGGGATCCAAAATTCCTTTTACGTAGGACACCTCCCTTCTTCACCACAATCATATGTCCGAGCACTTAACTTGAAATCAAAATAAACCTTTAAGAAATTTAAAAAATGGGGACTACTAGATAAATAATATCTAAGCCAAGATATCTCCTCGTGGCTATATAAAGATGAAGAACAACCATTACCTACTCTTGAAACATATTGATATCCTAAAGGGTATGATTTATGCAAGAATATGTGCTACAAAGGAAAAGGACTGGGGGCACATGAACAAGGAATAATGGAACCCATTCAGCTGAGAGAATATAAATATCATCAAGGACTTGGCTTTCAAGCCACTGAATTGGTAATCATAAGACCTAAATGCACTCATAATAAAGGTGGTAAGACTTCAACTACAATTCAAAGCTCTCAAGAATATCTCATTGAAGAACACTTCGAAATCATCGCTAAAATTTTTGATACCGATCACATCTATACTATAACACCATCCATCAACCTCCCTCTTGTATATCCTAAACTAATTGATTGGGACCAACAAGTACCTCTCATACTCGATATATTCCAAAATGATGAAGAAATAGCTAAAATCACGGGATTTAGTGATTATATACCATAAGGAAACCATAAGAAAGACCACCAAATCAAATTGAATAAGGATGCTTAATTTGGGGAGAAAATCACCTGCCTCTGTCATAAAATTTAAAAAAGGAAAAAAGAAAAAAAGAAAGATCCCTTAGTGAAAACCTCAATAAGGCACTTTTAGATCATGCAAAAGTGAAAATAAAAGACATATCCTCTAGTGAAAACCTCCCCAAGGCACTAGAGGATAGGGAATTTGATTTGATTCCCAGACATCATGAGATATCTACAATGTTGATTGAAGACGCCACAAACATCAATTTGGGAACAACTGAGGAACCTAAAATCACTTACATAGTTGTTGAATTAGAAGATGGAATTAAACAAAGATTAGTATTCCTTAAAAGAAGATCCATCAACTTCACCTATATATATGTAGACATACTAGGCCTAGATCCATCCCTTGTGGTGCATCACTTAGTAGTGTATCCCAATGTAAAACCTATTAAGAAAAAGCTTCAAAAAATACACCCTCAAATCACCCTTTTGGTGAAAGTGGAGTTATAAAAGCTCCTAGAAGTCATCTTCATCAAACCTACTGATTATCTAGAGTGGGTCTCAAATAGAGTAGCAATTTCCAAACCCATTGGGGGTATCTATATATGTACCGACTTTAGAGATCTTAATAAAGCCTATCCAAAGGATGATTTCCCAATGCCAAACATCAACCTTATTGTTGACCTCACAACAAGACATGAAATGTTGTCACTCATAGATGGATTTTCTAGCTATAATAAAATCAGAATTATAGAATTATATCAACATAAGACAACCTTTATCCCTCCATGGGGAACATTTTGTTACCAAGTAATGCCTTTCAGAATGAAAAATGAAGGGGCTAAATATCAAAGGTAAATGACCTTAATTGTTCATGACATGCTACACAGAATCATGGAAGATTGCATAGATGACCTTCTTGGGAAATCCAAAATAAGGGATGGACACATTGAAGTATTGGAGAAAATATTTCATGGACTGGAAAAATATAAATTTTGCATCAACCCAAATAAGTGTGTGTTTGGGGTTACATCATGAAAACTATTGGGCTTGATTGTCTCCCACAGAGGAATTAAGGTTGATCCAACAAAGGTTAAAGAAATAATGGAAATGCCTCCCCCAAAGAACATCAAATAATTAAGAATTCTATAAGGAAAACTTCAAACAATTAGACAATTCATCACATAGTTGGTTGAAAAATTCCAACCATTCTCCCACCTTCTTTAAAAGAATGTTCTCTTTAAATGGGATAGTAATTACCAATAGGATTTCCAACAACTCAAGGATTGTTATATTGCTATTAGGATTCAACTATGTAGTTTTATGATTCAAACTCATTGACCCATGTTTCATGAGTAGTTGTTCACAAGAACCCATCTCTCATGATAATAAATGGTCTACTTAGCACTTATTGCATCTAGGTGATTCTCACAAAGGTGAAGAATTGGGCCTTCTTGAGAGGTCACCCATCCTAATACTACTCCAGCTCAAGCATGCTTAACCATAGAGTTTACCCCAAGGTTAATCCCCCTTATCTTGCAACAACATTTGCAAAACCTTCAGCAAGTGTTATTCCTTATGAACCATTCATTAAAGATCCCATTTAGCTCATCAATTAATAAGTAGGAGGTATTTTCTACAGCGTGTCAAATTGCGATATTGCTATCAAGATTCAACCGTGTAGTTTTATGAGTCAAACCCATTGACCCATGTTTCATGAGTAGTGGTTCACAAGAACACATCTCTCATGATAATACATGGTCCACTTAGCACTCATTGCAACTAGGTGATGCTCACAAAGGTGAATCACTGGGCCTTCCCAAGATTTCACCCATCCCAGTACTACTCCAGCTCAAGTGCACTTAACCATATATTTTCCCCCAAGGTTAAGCCCACTTAGCTTGCAACCCCATTTTCAAAAGCTTCAACAATTTTTGTGCCTTATGAACCATTCATTATAGATCCCCTTTAGCTCATCAATTGATAAGTAGAAGGTATTTTCCACAACGTGTCAAATTGTGATATTTCTATTAGGATTCTATAGTGTAGTTTTATGAGTCAAACTCAAGGATTATCTTGCATCACCACCAGTCCTAGTGCCACCAAAACCAAACAAACCACTCCTCTTGTATATATCAACTACTGAAGTGGAACTAGGGGCATTATTGTCTCAACATGATGAAAAAGGAAAAGAAAAGGAAATATACTACATATCTCACATTTTCTAGATGTGAGTTAAACTATTTTCTAATAGAATGAGTATGTCTTACTGTGGTATTTTGTGCTAAGAAACTATGAAACTACATACTAAATTATAAAACACAACTCATTTCTAAGGTGGATCCATTAAAATATGTTCCCTCACAAGCAACCGTTATAGGTAGAATGGCTAAATGGATCATGATCTTAAGTGAATTCAACATCAAGTATGCAGACCAAAAATCCATTAAAGGGAAAGTAGTTTCCAACCAGATTGTTGAAGCCCCATTTCTAGATAATCATCCATTGTTGATATAATTTCTAGATGAAAACATTCTAATTACATAAGGAATCACATGGTGGAGTTTACATTTTGATGGATCTTTCACACAACATGGTTCAGGGGTTGGGATAGCATTCGTCACACCCTAATGAGACTATATCCCCAAGTCCTATAGAATTGATTTTCCTTCTAAAAATAACATATTAGAATATGAGGCATTAATTACAGGTCTCAAAATTTCTATTCAATGGAAAATCCTAAAACTACAAGTCTACAATGACTCTCAACTAGTCATCAAAACAAGTAAATGATTAATACCAAAAAGAGGATGACATTTTTTTTCCCTAGAAATGAATGGAGGATAGCTACAAGCAATACTTCATTCAAATATAGTTTGATAAAATTTCTAGAATAAACAATAAGGCAATAGATTCCATGGCCACCATCGGTTCCCTTGTTGATGACACATAGAATAGTCAGTAATAAGAGTTCTTGATTGAAAAAATCTTTGTTCTTTCTTATGATATTCCAGAATCTAAAATGATTTGTGACATCATTGGTCCCAAATCCCCTTTCTATCAAGATATATATGAGTACCTACTTAATAATACTATCTCGCCTAATCTATCATCTTCACAATGACAATCCTTTATTTGTAAAACTACTCATTTCACCCTTCTTGGAAACACCTTAGGTCACCACTCTTTCAATGGCACCCTCCTGAGATGCTTGGATATGGAAGAGGCTCAAAATTCCTTAAGTGAAGTGCATCAAGGTATTTATGGAGCCCATTCTATTGGACCTTCATTAGTCAAGAATTTGTTGCATGCTACATACTACTATCCTATAATGGAGAAAGATGCAAGAAATATGGTGAAAATTGTTGCAAGTATGAAAGAGTATGGTGGTGTTGTCATTAATATTGTCATTGATGTCAACACAATACAGGTTGTTGTAGTGAAAGGAAACAAATGATTGGAGGTTGTGAATGTATAGTTGAGATACAATAGAGATTTTATGAGTACATGGAGCTATCTTTATGGTGTTCTAGGTGTTTTGATATGAGGAGTTACAAATTGCTTGTGAGAAAATTAATAAATAGTGAAGATAGAATTGTGTGTGTGTTTAGAATGTGCTCTAGTATGTGCTTCACATTTCTTAAGTGTTGATCCTATACTTATGTGGATATATAGTGTTTTTTAAGGGAATCCTTGGATGATATATCCTAGATTATAGCTTTTGTTTTGATGAAGAGTGAAAGTTGTGTTCACCGTTTTGTGAACCAGTCTGGCAAAATTGTTTGTCTGTAGACTGGGAGATTTTTTTTTGCTCTGCAGTCCTGCACTGGTTTGTTTTAGGTCTTATAAATCTGAAAGAAGGCTTGTAATAGTGTTATATATGTTCTATAAAAGTTTTTCATGGTTTAATGCTCTAGAATACTAGTTCTAGAGTTACCATATGTGTCTATATAGTCTGAATGGACTGATGGAAAGTGTTCTTTGTATGAAGTTTTTTGTATTAGTTGTGGATGAATTTGAAGGAATCTAAGGTGTGTTCTAGAGTATGGTCAAGCATGTTATGTGGTCTACACATTATCTTCTTTTTGAGGATGCGTGTACTTCAAATTTCATTGGTGTTTTCATTGGGTTTGGCCGACTTGGTGTTTACACATTATGCGAAGGATAAGTATCAATTAAGGAAGCATGTGGTTGATCCAAGATGTTGTTTTGGGTCTTAGTTAAGTATTGGTTTGGTATGCTCTCTTTCTCATCCATTGCAGGAATGTTTAGTTGCGAAAATTATTTGAATTTTAAAATGAAGAGTGTGTAGCCAACCTTGGAGAAAGTTTCTAAGATTAAAGATGGCATAAATACAGGACAAGATGTTGAGTTTTGTATGCCACAAGTGTGAGAAGTGAGATAGATGCGAGAGATTTTGTGAAAGTGAACTGAGGAAGCAAGGACTTCAATGTGTTAGACTCTTGAAAGTAGTGAGCTAATGGTGTTTGCAATTCTATGATCAAAGCTATGGATGTGTACAAGTTATTGTGGTGGATCTTCTGTTGCATTGAGATAATTTTCTCTATGTAACATTCTTCTTTATATGTTTATATATCTCTAGGTAGTGAGCCTCCCATCTAGAAAGTGAGTCTTATCTTGGGCATTGAGCACTTTGGTAGTGAGCTCTTTGGTAGTGAGCCTCTTGCAATTAGTTTTTTAATTACAATTATATTGTGAGTTAACCCTCATTGTGGTTTTTCCCTTATTGGGTTTTCCACATAAATCTGGTGTTTCTTATGTTTGGTTTATGTTATCTACACTTCATGCTTATACTAAATAATAGATTAAAGTGAATGTGATTATATACAATTGATTCACCCCCCTTCTTAGTTGTCTTGTGCATTTCAACAATTGGTATCAGAGCTTAACTGCTTGAGGTAGATCCGATGGTGCACCAATTGGCAATCCCTGTGTTTGATGGATCTGACTATAGTTTTTGGAAAGTGCATATGAGAGGTTACTTGATCTCTCCTGGCTACAAGACTTGGAAAGTTGTTGAGACAAAATATGTTGAGCCAGCAAGTGGTCCTTCTTCTGTAGATGAAATTTCTACCTATGAAGAAAATGAAAAAGCAAGTTATGCAATCTATAGTGCTTTATCTAAGACTGAGCTAACAAAATTTATTTCATTAGGCATTGCCTATGAAGTTTGGGAAAATTTGAGAGATACCTATGAAGGAAATGATAGAGTCAAATTATCAAAGAAGTTAATAGAAAAGCGTAGATATGAGAACTTGAAAATGGAAGGTGGGGACATTGCAAGCTACTTTCAGAGGGTTGAAATTGTAGTAAATGAAGTCAAAAATCAAGGGGGTACTCTAACATATGAAGATGTAATGGAGAATATTTTGGTGACCCTACCAAAGAGCCACAGTGACAAGGTCTCAACCATTGAGAAAGTTTATGATCCAAATAAATTTACTAAAGAGTAGTTATTTGGCACCTTGACTGCATTTGAAATGAGGAAGTTTGGAAAAGAAAAGGAGAAAATAGAAACCACCTTCAAAGCTACAAAGTCAGAAGATTATCCAAATAGTGAAGGTTCAAAGGAGTTGGAAGTAAATTTTACAAGGAAACTGAAGAAAGGTACCGGTAAGCACAAAGATATGTTACCTTTTAAATGTTTCACTTGTGGAAATATTGATCACTATGCTTCAAGATGTCCAAATAGAGCCATACACAAGAAGAGAAAAGACAATAAAGACAAAAAGTTCAAGAAATTGTATTATGTTAGAGAAGATGTTGGAAT
This sequence comes from Sequoiadendron giganteum, assembly GCA_007115665.2. NCBI lineage: Eukaryota > Viridiplantae > Streptophyta > Pinopsida > Cupressales > Cupressaceae > Sequoiadendron > Sequoiadendron giganteum. The sequence goes on along the minus strand of CM021103.1, from coordinate 641,101,865 downwards.
TTCTGATGATAAATCTGATATTGAGGGTGATAAAGATGAATGCATGTTTCTAGCCTTAGAGAATAAATCAATATCTACTAACCATGGAATATGTGCAAGGCAATGTGGTTTGAAAAATAAGAAGGAAGAGATGGAAGGTACTCTGGTTTCTACATTTCATGGTAGACAAGACAAATACTATTGGATAATTGACAATGTCTGCTCAAATCATATGACTAGAGAAAAAAGTAAATTTACTAAACTTAAAAAGTATGATGGAGGAATAGTCATGTTTGGAGATGATTCTGGTGCAAAGATTGTTGGAAAAGGAACAATTAGTTTTGATGGAAAATATAATAATTAAGATGTCTATTATGTTAAGGGCTTAAGTCATAATATCTTGAGTGTTGGAAAAATGTGTAGCAAAGGATTTAAGCTTGTGTTTCAAGATAATATTTGTGAGATCAAAAAAGGGTCTAAAACTGTGGTAGTTGTAGGAAGAAGAAAATATGGAAACATTTATCAGCTTAAGGGTTCTAATGGTCAGTGTTTTGTGTCTCAAGTTAATGAAAGTTGGCTATGGAACTAGAGTATGGGACATGTAAACTTTTTCAACCTGATCAGGATTAGTTTAAGATAAGTTGTCAAGGATTTGCAAAAATCACAAAGCCTACCTATGCTATTTGCAAAAGTTGTCAGTTGGGAAAACAGACAAGGTGCAGCTTTAAAGGAAAATAAAAATCAGCTACCAAAATGTTGTAATTGATTCATATAGACCAATGTGGTCCTACAAGAACAATAATTCTTAATGGTGACAGGCATTTTATGCTTTTCATTAATGATTATTCTAGAATGAAATGGGTTACTTTTCTTAGGGAGAAAGCTCAAGCTCTAGATAAATTCAAGATATTAAAGGATATGGTAGAGAATGAAGTGAATCTAAAAATCAAATGTTTAAGGTCTAACAAAGGTGGAGAATTCACCTCCAATGAGTTTAATATGTTTTGTGAAGGGCATGGTATAAAGAGGCATCTTTCTACTCCTAGAACTCCTTAACAAAATGGAGTTGTTGAAAGGAAGAACCGAATAGTTCAAGAAGTTGCAAGGACTAAGATGAGTGATGAAAATGTTCCTAAGGTATATTGGAGAGAATAAATTCACATTGTTGTCTATATTCTTAACATATTTCAGATCAAAGGTAACAACACAAAGACTCCTTATGAACTGTGGTATGGGAAAATTCCTACTGTTAAATACTTTAAGGTGTTTGGAAGCTAATGTTATATTAAAAAAGATGATGAGAATCTAGGAAAGTTTGATACAAGATGTGGTGAAGGTATTTTTCTTGGATATGCAACCAAAAGAAAAGCATATAGATTCTACAATAAGAGATTGAGAAAGATTATTGAAAGTGAAAATGTAAAATTTAATGAAAATATGCACAGTTCAGTTCAAATAAGTGAAGATGAACCAAATGAAGTTTTTTGCAAACAAGAGAAAGACAAGGATAAGGAAGAAGAAGAAGCTCTAGAACCTTCTCCTAAGACTCCAAACTATATATAGAAAAATCATCCAAAAGAATAGATAATTGGAGACAAACGAAAAGGTGTAACAACAAGAAGAAAAGTGGTAGCAATTGAGGTAAATTTGTGTCTACTTTCCAAGATAGAGCCTAAAACAATCTATGAAGCATGCAAAGATGAAAATTGGGTTAGAGCCATGAAAGAGGAATTACAGTAGATAGATAAAAATAAAACATTGGGAATTGGTTCCTAAACCGGTAAACAAGAATATAATTGGTACAAAATGGGTATTTAGGAATAATTTGAATGAGAATGGTGAAGCAGTAAGAAAAAAAGAAATGCTTCTGAGGCTATTCACAAGTTGAAGGATTAGACTTTGAGGATACATTTGCCCCAGTGGCAAGAATGGAGGCTATTCAGATGTTTTTGGAATTTTCTACTCACAAAGATTTCAAGTTATACTAGATGGATGTTAAATTTGAATTCTTGAATGGAGAATTGGAAGGAGAGGTCTACATGGAACAACCAGAGAGATTTCAATTAGCAAACCAACCAAACATGGTCTATAAGTTGAAAAAGGCACTATATGGACTTAAACAAGCTCCTAGAGCATGGTATGCAAGGTTGGACAGGTATCTGACTCAACAAAGGTTCAACAAAAACCAAAATTTGATAGTAGTAGTGTATTTTGATGATATTATCTTTGGAGGAAATGAGGGTATGTGCAAGAAATTTGTAGAGGAGAGGAAAATAGAATTTGAAATGTCAATGATTTGTGAGTTGAATTTCTTCCTTGGACTTCAAGTGAATCAAACTGATAAGGGCATATTCATTTCACAATCAAAGTATGTTAAAGAATTACTAAAGAAGTTTGGAATGGATGACTCCAAACTAGTTTGTACCCCTATGGTGACAAGATGCAAACTAAGTAAGGATGATGAATCCCCTAATGCTGATCAGAGCACGTACAGATCTATGATTGGTGGACTACTATATCTTACTACTACTAGATTAGTTATCATGCATGCAATATGTTTGGTTGCTAGATTTCAAGAAGAACCAAAAGATATGCATGTTACAACTATGAAAAGGATATTCAAATATCTAAAAGGGACTTTGGATTATGGTTTGTTGTATCCCAATGATACTGATTTTACTTTAAATTCTTACACTGATGCAGATTGGGTTGATTGTGTAGATGACCGAAAGAGTACAAGTGGTGGTGCATTCTTTCTTGAATGTAGGTTGGTTTCATGGTTAAGCAAGAAACAGGATTTAGTCTCTTTATCCACTACTGAGCTTGAGTACATTGCAACAACATCTTGTTGCACATAGGTACTATGGATGAAGCAAACATTGAAGGATATAGGAGTGATGTGTGATGAGCCTATCCCTATCTTCTGTGATAATACAAGTGCAATAAATATTTCAAAGAATCTGGTAATGCATTCAAGGACAAAGCATATATCTATCAGGTATCATTTCTTAAGAGAGAAGGCATTGGAGAATGAAGTCAGGCTTGAATATGCACCTACAAAGTATTAGATTGTAGATATATTTATTATGGCTCTTCCTAAGGATACTTTTGAGTATCTCTGAGAGAATTTGAGGGTTACTACCCCTCCTTCTTTGAACTAGATGCATATAGAGGTGCATTAGTCCACTGGATCTATAGATTCATCATTTATTTGGACTGAAGATTGGGATCTACTCCTTAGGGGGAGTAGGAAGTATCATTGTTGTTGTATGATATGTGTGTTGTCATGGGTGCACTCCTAAGGGGGAGTGATCAGAATTTTATATGATTGAAGAATTATGTAAAAAATTATTTTCCATTGATGTTAAAGGGGGAGAAAGAGTCATGTGAAAAAGTCTATCTATATCTGAAAAAGATGAAAGGGGGACAAAGAATCTTGTAAGTAGGAGAGATTGTAGGAATATTGTGTAGGCTATCTAATCTAAAAAAAAGGGGGAGAGTGTGTATGTTGTTTTTCATGGTTTTTCACATCATGTGTTTCCATCAATGACAAAAGGGGAGATTGTTGCAAGTATGAATGAGTATGGTGGTGTTGTCATTAATGTCAACATAGTACAGGTTGTTGTAATCAATGGAAACAAGTGATTGCTGGTGGTTCATGTATAGTTGAGATATTTTCAAGATGTCATGAGTACATGGAGCTATCTTTATGGTGTTGCAAGTGTGTTGATATGATGAGTTACCAAGTGCTTCTGAGAAAAATAATAAATAGTGAAGATAGAATTGTATGTGTGTTCAAAATGTGTTCTGGTATGTGCTCCACATTTCTTCTATGTTGATCCTATGCTTGTGTGAATCTATAGTGTTGTTTAAGGGTATCCTTGGGTGATATATCTTGGATTATAGCTTCTGGTTTGATGAAGAGTGAAAGTTGTGTTCACCGGTTTGTGAACTAGACTGGTAAAATTATTTGTCTATATACTGGGAGAAATGTTTGTACTCTATAGTCCTTTGTTGGTTTATTTCAGGTCTTGTGGATCTGAAAGAAGTATTTTAATGGTGTTCATGGTTTGGTGCTCCATAAGACTAGTTCCAGAGTTACTATGTGTGTCTGTATAATTTGAATGGACTGATGGAAAGTGCTCTTTATATGAATGTTGTTGCAGAAGATACAGATGAATATGAAGGAATTAAGATGTGTTCTAGAGTATGGTGAAGCATCTTACGTGGTCCACACATTATCTTCTTTTTGCAGATGTGTGCACTTCAAAGTTCATTGGTGTTTTTATCAAGTTTGGATGACATGGTGTTTACACATTATGTGAAGGATAAGTATCAATTAAGGAGGTGTGTGGTTGATCCAAGATGTGTTTTTTGGTCCTGGTTAAGTATTGGTTTGGTCCACTCTCATTCTCATCCACTACGAGAATGTTGAGTTACCAAAATTTGAATTTTTAAAATGAAGAGTGTGTAGCTGACCTTGGAAAAAGTTTCTAATATTAAAGATGGTATAAATACAAGACAATATGTTAAGGTTTGTACACCGCAAGTGTGAGAAGTGAGATAGATGTGAGAGATTGTGTGAAAGTGAGCTAAGGTAGTGAGGACTTCAATGTGTTAGACTCTTGAAAGCAATGAGATGATGGTGTCTTCAATTCTCTGATCAAGGCTGCGAATGTGTACAAGTTGTTGTGGTGGATCTTCTATCGCATTGAGATAATGTTCTCTATGTAACATTATTATTTATATGTTTCTACATCTGTATGAAGTGAGCCTCCCATATAGATAGTGATTCCTATCTTGGGTAGTGAGCCTCTTGTAATCAGTTTCGTAACTACTCCTATATTGTGAGTTAACCCTCACCGTGGTTTTTCCCTTATTGGGTTTTCCACATAAATCTAGTGTTTCTTGTGTTTTCTTTTTGTTATCTGCACTTCATGCTTATACTTAAAAATAAATTAAAGTGAATGTGGAATTGTTTAAGATCTGTGGTGAATGTGATTAGATACAGCTTATTCACCCCGCCTCTCAGTTGTCTTGTGCATTTCAACAAAATTTTGTAAACTTATCAACAAAATGGTGATTTGATTCATGCACCATCACAAGAGTTGTAGCCTATTGTTACTACATGACCTTTCTCAAGATGGGGACTAGAAATCATTGGCAAGATACATCCCCCTTCATCAAATGGTCATAAGTTCAGGGTGATCCCACAATAGTGGTTTACAATTTTTTGCCAAACTGGACACTAAAACTATTATTTTTAACTAAATCTTCACATTCGAGCACCAATAGCGGCTAAACCGTGAGGAATATGAAGATTCTGCAAAATAGAGTCTCATTACATTTTTCTATAGATTCTAAAAATATTTTTTTCAAAATTTTTGGAATCAGATTCCAGTTCTTTTTCCATCTCCCACGAAAACTGGTTTTTTTCAAAAAACAACGTTTTTAAAAAGTGACGCACACCGTATAATGCATAAGTTTTTTTCCATGAAAGATAAAATTATAATTCTTTAGAATTTAGATTTTCTACATTGATATCTTGTGCTTCCACTTGGTTAGATAGTTTTTATTGAATATTTTTTCTTTAATCAAGTTTTGAAGTCAAACCAATTACAATTGAAACATAGCGCGATCGTATAACACATAACTTTTTTTGTATATATCGAAATTCAAATTTTTTTTTGATTGGATCAAGGACTTCAATATCTGGTGCACTCATATTTTTCAAATTTCTTTTTGATAATCTGCTATTTTTCCACATGTGCAGAACATAGACCTTCATTTTTGATGAAAAACCTATGTTTAATAAAACTAAAAAGCAAATACATAATAAAACCAAAACATATTAAAATTATTATTGTTGGATAACTCATTCCAAGGACTACCATAATCATTTCAAATAAATTTTAAATGAATTCATTTGATCCCCCAAGAGGTAAATCAAAAGTGATTTTTTATCATCATTTTGATAGGTGTAAAGGAGACTCATTTATAGGTATGGTTTAAAACTAGAAAGGTTCTATCCAAGGGGGCTTGATCTAAGGTGGTTTGATCAAACCCTCTTCAATTAGAATACTTAAAAAGGAACTTTTTAAGGTTTAAATCATTATATTTTCTAAAAATATGTGATTTCAACAAAAAAAAATTCATCTCAGAAATTATAAACCAACTTTGTGGGATCACCCTTCATAATAACTACCACTAAGTACTTTACTAAGTGGGTTGAAGCCATACCTATGACCTATATTCCAAGGAAACAAATCTCCAAGTTTATCGTCCACTACATCATCTATCACTTTGGCATTCCATCCTCCATCATCACAAATAATGGAAAACCATTCAAAAACCAAGACATCTATAATCCATGCTTACAATTCCATATCCAAAATCATTTCTCCACTCCATATTATCTGTAAGGAAATGATCAGGTTGAGGTCACAAACAAAATAATTCTAAAATTCTTGAAAAAGATAGTCAATGAAGTTGATCAAGATTGGCACTTACAACTCAATCCTACCTTATGATCCTATCACACCAACATCTGCACACCCACATGAACCACACCATATTCCCTTGTATACAATATCAAATTTATTTTTCCAGTTAATTTTGAACTTTCCTCACTGAGAATCTCTTTACAAAACCTCATTAATGATGAAGAGTATCATGTGGCATGCTTGCAATAGTTGGAAATTTTGGAGGAGAAATGCTTAAATTCCCTTTAATCATCTCAGAGCATACCAAAATAGGCTCTACAAAATTATAATAAGAAGATCAAGCCTAGAGAATTTTTCATCGGTGACCTAGTTCTAAGAGAAAATCAACGTAAACTACAGTATCATGTAAAGAAAGACAAGTTTGAACCTAATTAACTAGGTCCCTATATTATTATGGAAAAATACAAATTGGGAGCATGTAAGTTGGCCACTATGAAAGGAGAGCCACTTGAGGAGCATATGAACATCATACATCTCAAAAATCCTACACTTGAGAAGAACCAAAAAAATCAAAAAAATAGAAAAAGGAAAATAAACAATTAAAAAAATTAGAAAAAAAAAAAGAAAAAGAAAAAAATTTATAAAAATCATAAAAATACTAAAGAGAAATAATCCATCCAATATTGAAAACCACTTTTTGGCATCTTGGGCAAGTACCATGGTGAAAACCTGGCAAACAGGTGCCATGTATAGTGTCATGTCCACCATCTATTAGGTCACTTTTTCCATTCATACATTCACCATCCATCCCTGCACACCACCGACTATGGCTTGGTGCATATGTCACTTCCCCTAATTTAATAACTAGAGATTTTTTCCTATCATGGTCTCAATCACCATATTCTCACTTGATCTCATATATCCATGAATCATGCATAAACCATGCTACAAACTCATATACATGACCCATCCCAAATGACCCCTTATTGTCACTTGGCCATCGCTTGCATCCATCCATGACATCACTAGCCATACATAATCCCTACATACCACTTTCTTCTATTATGCCTAATGAGATAGCCTTCATGAACCAATTCACGAACACATCTTTCCCCCCACCCTTCATGTGTAGTGGGGAGCTCAGTATTCTCCATGTCTATTTTCTCATAGTAAAAACACCACACTTCCTTTTTTATTTTACCACTTTTGTCCACCCTACTTCAGCCCACTCTTTGTATTTAGCTCAATTAAATAAATCATGTCTACTCTATTTCATAAAGCTTTGGGGATGAAGTCACGACAAGAACCCTCCATTACATAATTAGGGTTTACATTTCTTTCACCATCTTTCATTTACCCCAAACAAATTTGGAATCACAAAGAGGCGACCTCAAATACCAACACAGAGCATCTATACTAGTAAAATCCATGACACCCCAAACTATACTTCCATTAGAAGCTGGTATAAAAAAGATGATAATTTTGAATCCATAAGCTGAAGAATTCATTCCTCTTCCACCATACCCATAATAAAATTTCATCATCCTACAATCCCACCTAACTCCAATAGACAAACAAGACAAAGAAAATAAAGAACATGCCTATATATGAGAATTAATGCAAAATAATCAATTGGATCCCTAAGTACCTCCACTTGCCATCAATCACAATCCCCACCCACCTTTGCCTGATAGGATGAATCCTTCCTTGGTCTTGTTGGAATCAAAAACCCACCTTTGCTATTTTTTCATTTTTCAGTTTCACCCATCCTCCCACACTCACCATTTGCTTCATCTCCATTTCACTGATAAATCCTCATATATAAACCACCAAATAAGGCCCTTTTATCATAACACTAAAGTGAATTCCCTATCTGAAATATCCTCATAGCAGCACATGGCATGTCACCAAGATAGTGCCATATCGAAGAGAGTCTCACCATAGTCTCTTTGATGTGTGCATGAAGGGCCAATGAAAATATAGATGAGACCTTCAAATTTCTAAAATATATATTCAAATATCTTCTCACCAGCCTAATGAGTGACATGTCTAAGAGACTCGAACATGTTGAGGATAAAATCTAACATATCTCATCAAAAAATCATGTGGAGTATTTAGCATTCAGGATAAATAAAAACATCTCTCAGACATCAAGAGATTATCATAAAATAAATGATAAATCACTGGTAAAACAGTGTGGAAAAATGGCAATATCGAGGAGACATCGGTATATTGAGGACAAAAGTATGGGAGTCTCTTCAACATTCAAGGACAAAAATATCAGTGAGACATAAAGACATCGAGAAAACATTAACAAAGGTCTCCCTAACATTCTGGCACAAGTGCAAACACATAATTTCGATGAGACTAAGTGACATTGGAGAGAGGTGACCATGAGTCTCCTCAACATGAAAAAGTCACATAAAGATTATTAACAAGTAATACCATTGAGGGGAGAGATAAGAGTATGTCGAGGAGACATAGGCTTGTCAGTAGGAAAGATCCACCAGTCTCATTGACAAAAGGGGTCCACAAAGAAAGAGCCTGAAATATAAATATCGAAGAGAGAAATCTAAATGTCTCCTAGACATTTTTAAAAAATTGTCAAGGATACATCAAAGAGAAATATAGGCATCATGATTAAATTCTCTTTGATAAAATATGAAATAATGTTCACCAGATTGATTTGACTGATAAATCCATCAAAGAGACAACTACTATTAATGTGCAAGTTGATCGGAAGGGTGGTGTGAGTGTCATTTATGAAGTAGATTTGGTTCAAGAGTGCTGAATTTCGATAAATACAATCTCTAAATCACTATGGATTGTGGTTGGGTATTCAGAGGATGAAATTGGATGACGATGAGCAGCTCAAAATTTCTAGCATTCATCTAAGTAATATTGGCTCAATTGAACATAATCTTTTATAAAATAACTCAAAGTACAACATAAGTAGGCTTAAAGATGGATAAAAACCTAGAGAAAGCAAGGGCAAAAAAACAAAAAATAGAGATTAGGCCACTAAGCCAAGACATAATAGACCAGTGTCCTGGGTTTGGGCCAGAAGCGAGAAGAACAACTTAATTAAACCCACCATGTGAGACTTTAGAAGACAAACCCAAGAATTTAGGAGATGTGTGGACTTCGCACAGGGGTTATGACTTGTTCATATATCATTATAGGAAGAAGTACATATACAAGCTAGTTCCAAACCCATGGAACTTGAATTTAGGGAAGCTTGTGATTCCCAACATTTTTGTGAACATAGAATTGATTAAAACACTAGCAAGAAATTATAATCCAAATATGAGGGAAATTCACTTACCCAATGGGTCAGAGTTCATGATTATAACATGAGACTATATTTGTATGGTTTTCCAATTGGATACTTCCCTGAAGACAAAAATGCAGATGAGATATTTGTTGGAAGAATGTTGCATTATGGATACGAGCTATAAGAGGTGGAAACTACCTCTCCATAGGCCTAAAGGCCTAGAAAATCAACTTGGGAGGTTTTCTATTAATGAAAGGCCCATGTTCCCTATAGATTTATTCGAAGAATACTATTAATACACCTACTATTCGGGTGGCCAACTATTGGGAGTTGATGCCCCTGCTAACATGACTATATCTCCCATGATTCTAGTCATGGACATTAAGAGCCAAAATGTCAAGCCCTATGACTATGTAGAATATTTTTCTGAGGCCATTAACAATGCTCTTAATGCTATCAAGAATAATAGTGAAGCTATTAGCTTCAAACACTATTCACTTCTCATGCACATGATACTGTATGAAGGGAAAGTGATGGGGATATGGGGAGAAGAATTGAGAATAAAGGATTTGGATAGTGATGGGAATTCAAGACTAGTGCAAATGTGGATATCTGTATGGGATAGTAGATGTGGTAGATCCTAGCACTTGTATTTTGAAGAATATTTTGTCAAACCCTTATACAAATTGCTTGGTCACAAATGTGATTATAATTTATCCCCAGAAATACAAAGGTTCCTCTACCCAAAGGAGAAGGGTCATGATGGAAAAATAAATTACAATTGGGGGGATTGGTATGCATTTGTAGATTGTATTGTTATTAGAGTATATGGATTTGAGGCAACACCATATTTACTACCAAAAATTTTTCTAGATAGAGTTGCATACCTTGAGATCATAAAAAAATTGTATTTTTCAACATTCATGCATCTCAAAAGCTATGGAAGGAAAAATTTGATGCCTTCCACTATATATTTTGGTGAATTCACTATTATTATTGATTTAGGATATGGCATGGTTGGTAGCAAGCTAGATTATTATGGTTTGCCGATGAGAAACAAGAGAGACAAATTTGACCTTGAACATTTCATTTATGAGGCTAAGATTTCTCAAAACTGAAAGGATATGAGAATGAGTTCCATGTGGATGATGTTATCAAGAACTGTAAGGAAATTCAAGTGATAATGAGAATAATTGCATACAATAGAATTTATATGGTTGAGGCTTGGAAAATTAATAATAACCCATTCTATGTTGAAGCCTTTCATGAAATTCAAGATCCCATGGAAAGGATTGAGCAACTAATTCTACATGAAGAAGAAATAACAAAGGATGTACCTCTGGTAGAATTTGAAAAGAGAAGAAGTGCTAATTCTAGGAGGCAAGTAGAAAATCTAGCACCACTGGGCCATTTTTCACCATAGCCTACCCCTGAGGTAAGCTTCTCAGTTGATACCCCAATCATTAATGAAGATGATATTGAGGGGGAAGAAGAGGTCACATAGATCAACACTCCTATTATTCCCCAATATGAGATACCATTGGAAAGGAATGTGATTACCTTTGAGGCTTCCAATGAGTTATTTGATGATGTGAGACACCATGCTAGTCAGGAATTCATTGCAAATGCCACATTTTTTTGGACTTTTGAATTCAAGGCTTTCATCTGAGTATAAAGGAAAGGTAGTAAGGGAAAGGCTAAAGGACAATGACCCTAAAAAGGAGGCATATGCCTTAAAAGTGCTTCAATATGAGATTGATAAAGAGATGGATAATATGACTGTTGAGAGAGGGAGGGAATTACTACAAGAAGTTGGGATTATGCTCCTTCCAGGGTGGGATATCAGTTAGTCCATTGTGTTTGACAACTTTTTGAAAAGAAAGAGCCAAACCTTGCAATTGATAGATGAAGTTGGTGACAAGATCTATATTGGACCGGGATACAATCCTAATAATAATACTTTGCAAATATGGGAACTTTACCCTCCAGGGAAAAAACCTTCTCTTGTTGATCATGATCAAATTTTTGGACATCTTTTGTTATAAAGAGTAGGGGAGACAAACCCTATGGAAACAACTGATTTGAATCTAAATGTGGCCAAATTCACTAAAGGTCGAATTTAAAAAATTGATAAGGGATAACAAGGGATTGACAGATGAGAATGAAAGATTAAAAAATGAGTTGATCAATTACAGAGATAGGATGCCTTCTTCCTCAGGGCTTTACTCTCCACTGAATTGAGAATGAAAGAAGGGTTCTAGAAGCAATGTTAGAGACCACCTATTAGAAACATAGACATGAGAAAGTGCAGAAGGAACAAGAAGAATTAAAAAGAAAGCTTAAGACCACCATCTTTGAGATGACATCAAGAATAGTCTGCATGAGGTTCGAAGATATGCATAAGCATGCTGAAAAGGTCTGGCATGTTCATAACAAAACATATGCAACACTATTGGAACATAATAGACTACAAAAAGAAGGAAGTAGAACCTCACATCATAAAAAAGAAAGAAAATAGCACTACTGTGCTACAGGAATATCAAGAGCTCATGAAAGCGCATAAGGACTACCATATCATCTTGACATAGGAGTTAAATGAATTTAGTCAACCACTAATTATGGCCCTACCCAACTTCTTTAAGGAAATAGATTTGAAAGATCAAGATACATGGAAGGATGAGATAGCCCATTATTTCCTCGGTGTTCTTGATGTGATCAACAATGAAGATGAGGTACTCAAGAAAACACATGAACAACTTGGAAGAATTTTTGAACTGGAATATGCAATGAAGGATATTATACATAATGCAGACACTCATGTTAACAGTGGATACATTGAGCATTTTTTGAAGGTCAACATATTTATTGCATGAGCCAAATGAAATAAAGTAACATGAACTGGAATTTGATGGTTTTGGATACACTATCATGGTGCACTAGCCTTGAATAGATCTTAGGTGATCACGGGCGCTTGTTGGAGATTAACGGACTGTGGTGCATCCATCAACAAACTCTAAATGTTTTCATGTTTTGTTAATCATGTTTTAGTTATGAAGCGGTGTAACTCTTTGTGAACGGGCTTGAAGCTTGTTGCTTCACATACAAATAGGTAAACCAAGGCCTGATTTTAAGGATCATCATATCATATTCCATTAGAATAGGCATTAGTAAGAAGATTGATTTTACAATTTTCCCATCTATATCATACTAAAGACATGTTACAAATTTATTTATTTTTGTAGCAATATAATGGAGTAGACTACTACTAATTCGTGATCCATTTTCAGTGTTCAATTACTATGTTAATTTTCATGCTTATCTATTACTATGTTGTCTCCAAAGTGGTCTTTTCAAGTTATTTAATTTTGCAAGATTTATCAGGACACATTTGTTGTTACTATGTGGATTCTCTGATTGGTTTTTGTTAGAGTAATAAGTTATTACACTTAACTAATTATATCATATTGGTTAATTAATTAAGTCACTTATTCCTTTAGTTACTTAAGGTAAACTTAGGCACATTAATAATTGATTAATTATTAAGTGTGCACACTAGGGTTTCCCTTTTATGTCAACATTAGGGTTGCATACATTGCTTTTATAAAGCAAATCATACCATTTTAATTTCTTAATTCTGAATATATCAATTTGCACATCTTCATGCAAAGCTCTTGTTTTTCATTATTTTTCTCTTCTATGAAAGGCCTTTTGGTTTGCATGTCTGATCTTGGTTTCTAACATGCTATCAGAGCCTTGATATGCAACCCCTTCTCAGATTTTTGAGAAAATCATTGCAAAGTTCGTTCGGGGTTCCTCGAGGATTTCATGCCTTGAGCCTATCTATGTGGTGTTTTGGATCAGATCAGGCCTCACCATTGGATTCAAAGCACTGGAAAAAGTTAAGATTGGCTTTTATTTTGCAGATTTTGTTCATCATTTGCCAGATCTATGAGGGTTTCAAGTTCGATGAATTTTTGGAAGCTCTAGGGGTAGCCTATTTTTTGGAGCATCTTGGAGCAAAACGGACACTGCCATCGTGTTTACAGCACCCCAAAACCCTAGAAATGCCTGTCAAATCATTGATTTTGGAGAAGTTGGTTTTTGAGGCAAAAGCATTTTGCCAAGGAGGCCGTATGGCCTCCCTAGTACGCTCCCTGAGGCACGTTTTCAAAAAAAAAAATCAAAATTGGCCATTGGTTTATGTGCCTCCATTGTTAAAAGAAAGCACCACCCAGCGGCCATCGGTCCACCACCACTGGGTGATGCCCCACCAACCTATCGCTGCCTCTGCCAGCCCTTGAGGACTTCACCTCTGCGGCCGCCGATCCTATGGGGGACCGAGTGCTATGCGCCCAGCCCCCGACCGGACTCACAACACCCACTGCCGGTCACATGGGTGACCAAGGTCCAAATGTTTTTTGTAGGGGGGCCAAAATTTTTTAGCGTCAAATTTATGCTCAAGACTTGCTAACATCAGTGGTCGTATGGCCCTCTTTGCCCGCTCCTAACCCAATTTTCCCTAAAGGAGCAGTTTTTTTCTTTTTGGCATAACTTCGGAATACGATATGGAAATCAGGCAAATGAAATATCATCAAAAAGCTAGTTCTGAGCACTTTCTTGTGGTGTAGTTTATTTTTCAGTATTTTATGTTTAGCTACATTTATTGTTGTTTGAATTCAGATGTTCATTTATCACTTTCGAGCTCATAAGTTTTTGCCACGATCTCCGATTTTCGCTATCTTTGTGGCATTGGAAAGGTATTGAGAAGCTCTACATTTATATCCATACATTATTTTTGTATCTATCCTAGGTTTATTTCTTAATCTAGATTTGGCTTGATGGGTTATTTGGAGATTACTTGGATGTTTTGGCAGTTGGAAGGGTGAAACTTGAATCTTTGCACTTCATTTCAGTATCACATCATTCAATAATATATTGTTGCTTCATAGATTCTAGGTTTGTTCATGTTTGAAGTTTTTGAGTGTTTCATGGCATCGAGTCTGTTGTTGCATTATTATGATTCTGATATGGTTTCTTGTAAATAGAAGTATCTTTCCTTACTTGCCGGATTTAGGTTCCAATGTTACTCCATAGTTTTCTTCCAGTGTTTCTCTGCAACAGATAATCTCATTGAGGGGGGGGTTGTCCCACTAGGTTTTCTCCTCTTTCTCTTACTTATTCTTGCATTTGTAAATGGTTACTTCATTAGGCCTAGTTGTCGGGACCCATCTTTGCTTTCATGCATCTTTTTTCTAGTGTTTTAGCTACTTCCTAAGTTCATCTTAAGGGGGGGTGTTAGAGTAATAAGTTATTACACTTAATTAATTATATCATATTTGTTAATTAATTAAGTCACTTATTCCTTTAGTTACTTAAGCTAAACTTAGGCATATTAATAATTGATTAATTATTAAGTGTGCACACTAGGGTTTCCCTTTTAGGTCAACATTAGGGTTGCATACATTTCTTTTATAAAGAAAATCATCTCTTTTAATTTCTTAATTCTGAATATATCAATTTGCACATCTTCATGCAAAGCTCTGCTTTTTCATTTTTTTCTCTTCTGTGGAAGGCCTTTTGGTTTGCATGTCTGATCTTGGTTTCTAACAATTTTTGGTTGGTGTGAATTAAAATCCTTTCAAATAATTCACTTTAATTGGTTCTTGCTAAGGATTAAAATCCTTTTGAAGAATTTTTCTTGATTGGTTTCCATTAACTTAAGAATTAAAAGTCCTTTCATGTTTTCATAGTAATTTGAGGGGATATCATTGGGAATATTGAAGAAGAGCTTAGTAGTAAACAAAATTTCATGTTTTTACAAGGTAAAAACATCTCAAGTGTCCAGTAGTTCGAGTTAAGCTAAATAATCCATTCACTTATTTTACCAATCTATCCCCATAATCACCATCCATCCATTTCACTCCATTCACCCAATAGATTAAGCACTGGTCAGTTTATATAAACTTAATTTATATTCTTAATTACTCAAAAACTCTCAGTAGGTATTAGATATCAAGCTCTACATCTACTTTACCCCTATGCACCATTGTGAGTAGATTTCCATAAATAGTTACCATTTAGACTTTCAAATCTGCCTTATCATTCAGGTACACATACCTAGGCCTGGTATAGCCTGAAGAGTAGGAGGTAAGCAACCTTGTTTGCCTCATTCGTTAGCCAAGAGTGTGTTAGGAGACTGGGACCCTCTTAAGGTCCAAAACGTACACTTTTGAGACCTAACATATTGGTGACTCTATTGGGTATCAAACTAATTATGAATCTAATCCCTCCATCATAGAGACATTCCATCACAATTGATTAGGGGCTCCGCTGAGAAGAGAACAAAGTCACTCAAAACCCTAACACTTTCCTACTCATGAAAAAGTAGGTGCGGCTCTGAAGAATTTTTATGACTGGTAAAGTGAACATCATATTAGAAAGGATATACCATAGACACCAAAGATACACCATATCATCCAACATGAATGGTAGGAGAGCCCCAAGAAGAGAAATGTTAGGTGGAAAAAAAGCATGGATCTCCTCATACAAATAGTAACACAAATAAGAGCGAAGCAACATCTAAACAACCAAAGGTCATGTGTGATGATAAAGGGAAAACATCAGAGAAAACCTTCAAAATATTTAATAGCCCTTTTCACATTGATGAAGGAAACCTATGAACACCACCTGAGAGAAACAATCTAAGTGACAATATCCTCAATTTCAAATTGTATCCTTAAAATGAAAAGGAGTTTGATACACTGACTGAGGAAGAAAGAAATCAAAGATAAGATGAGTATGACTAGAGGCACTCATCACAACAAGAATATGAAAACCATGATGGATTCATTAATCACTTTGTTCCTCATTTTTATGCAATGACTAATCAAGAGATATAACTACATATAGAGTGGTAGAAATGAGAACTTAATCGAAAGGAGGAGTCGATAAAGAGAAGTTTGGATTTGAGCCAACAAATATCTCAAATAAGTATCCACGCACCAAAACCACCAAAATATGCTCCTCCCCATAAGCAAGGAGGAAATATCAACTCACAGTGGTTAACTCAGAATGTTGGTGCTCCAGGTACTTCAAAGGCCCCTCACAATCCAATTGAGAAGCCAAAAAACCATGTCCAGCATAATGTGCCACCACCAAGATCCCAACCTCAAAATGTCTGAAATGTTCCACAATATTATCCACCACTAGGAAAAAAATGCATTCCCCATCATCATGTTCCACAACAATAGCCTCAACAAAATCAACAACAAAATGTGTACCAACAACCTCAACATGGATATCAGTATTATCCCATTCCACCACCTTTGAATCCTTATTGACAAAACCCCATGAGAATAAGAAAATAATTCAATCTATCAGGATACCAACTATATCCATGTCCAATTGATAGCAACTAGAGAAATAGTGTTCCCAACTTCACAGGAAATAAGGTAACAACAACTGAAGTGCATATCAGAAACTTCAATGCCTTTGTGCAAGACATAGGAATGGAACATGAGGATGTGAATATGATATTGTTCATGATGTCCCTAACTAAAGAGTTGAGGGATTGGTTCAATGACCTGCTTGATGCCTCAATCACCTCTATAGAAGATTTCTAGAATAAATTTTTAGAGCAATATGGAAATTAATGTGCTCCTGAATTTTCTCTACATGAACTAATAAGAATTCAAAAATAAAAAATGAATCAATTTATGATTTCAATAAAAGGTTCTCCAAGCTCTATAATAAAATACCACATGGATACAAATTGAATAATCTAGCAGCTTTGAGTATTTATCTAAAGGCTTTTGATCCAAAAAAATGGTATGAACTCAGGAATAGGTGCCCTAGAAGTTTGACTAAATCACAAAAGATAGCCTTAACCATTGAAAATAAAAGAAATGTTGCGGGCATGACTAGAAAAATGGACAACCTTAGGATCCCAAAAAACCAACTCAGGAATAGGTGCCCTAGAAGTTTGACTAAATCACAAAAGATAGCCTTAACCATTGAAAATAAAAGAAATGTTGCGGGCATGACTAGAAAAATGGACAACCTTAGGATCCCAAAAAACCCCAACAATCCCCAAAATAGATAGGAGAATCAATACAAAAATGAAAGACCAAGACTACCTGACATGCCCTTCAATACTACTTGGAAAGATGGAAAGCCAGTAGCAAGATCAAATTGGAAGGAGATTCATGATCCATTGAAGAGGCATGGAGCACATGCACTAGACACTACACCATGGTGTCCACCTTTCCATAGAACCCATGACCCTGAATATTGTGCAGTGGCCCAAGCTTGTCAAGATGAGTGATCACAAGAGCAAGACATGAATGACCATACTATAAACATGCTAAGGTGGAGATCTTATCAAGATGAGGAAGCATACTCCTCTTCTAAATAAAGATATGAATATAATTTTGACATTCAAAAGTACAATGTGAATATGGAGCAAGAGGTGTATTCTGAGCAAGAAGAAAACCCACATGAAGTAGCATATGCATACAATACAACACCTCAATTTAAGCTTAGAAAACCAACAAAGGAAGAAAAGAAGGCTATCAAGGCAAAAGGGAGGAGATACAATTTGATAAGTAATCCCACAAATGGAGATCAAGGGACAATAAGGAGTATGTTCATCAAAGAGAAGAAGGACAAGGAGAATGTCCCATCTAATTATAAGAAGGGTGAGGTAAAGAAATCTCAGAAAGATGTTTAAAAGGAGACTTCACACATTGAACTTGAGAAAACACTAAAATATGACAAAACCCAACATGAAGGGAAAAATATTACTAAAATTGAGAAGGGTGAACAAGGGATCACTACCCCTTCATTTGACATGGCCCAAGCATTAGCTCAAAAAAAAATGATAGTCCCTTTAACAAAATTGATGAAGATTGAGGAATTCATAGATACAACTCTCAAGATGATCACTAACACATCCCAAAAGAACAAGGATCAGAATAAAGAAGAAAATGTTGTGGAAAGGGAAATTATAAAGGCACCAGAAGTATATTTGGGAGATACACTCATAAATAATCCTTCCCACATAGATCCATTCTACACTATGTTGGTGATCAATAATAAGATGGTGAAGAATTTTATGATTGACTCAGGAGAAACAATCAACATCATGCCCCTGGCTATCATGAAAGAACTGGGTTTATGGGTGAATACTACATATGAGAAATGTTATACCATGGATAATATATCAATCCCTATAATAGGAGTGATATGGGATGTAGAACTGAAGCTGACATCATATCCAGAGGCAACATACAAAACAAACACTATTGTGGTGGATACTTCCCCTTACTATGGGATGTTACTATCAAGGAAATGGACAACAACAGTTTGTGGGAATGTTCAGTTAGACTTGTCCTATGGAATGATCATTGTGAATGGAAAGGAAGTCAAATTATATAGGGAGCCTAGGTCTAAACATGTCATCAAACTCTTTGACCCCAATCAAATGAATTTCTTCTACAATGTGGACTTAGGAAGTTTTAGAATTCAACACTCAAACCCCAAATTATTAAACATAGATCCAATTGCTAGGGATGTCTCCAAGAGTGAACATGGCATATGGTGAATGTAATTTGATGGAGCCTGTAGTAAAGAAGGGAATGGAGCGGGAATTTTCTTCATTTCACTTGAAGGTACAACATTCAAATTTTCATTTATGCTAACATTTGAGTGCACAAATAACATAGTAGAGTATGAAGCCCTACTAATAGTTTTAAACATGGCTACTAAACACAAGATTAAACTATTACCTATCCTTGGGGATTTTGAGTTAATTATTTCACAGGTGAGATCAAAATATTTCATTAAGAACAAGAGGCTAAAGCAATATAGAAATGTTGTATGGGACACTATTGATTTGTTTGGTACTTTATCCATTGATTGGATAGATAGATCTAAAAACCTAATAGCTGATTTCTGTGAAAATTTAGCCTTGAAAAGGGATGATGTTACCCTAGCAATAATTTCACAGGTTGAACTCAAGACTAGGCCAACAATCCCTGATAACATTTATAGTTGGAAATTTTTCAATGATGAGACTGATCTTATTGATTTCTTACATTGCATTGATTAGTACGAGGCCCAAGAGATTGATTTTAATGCATTTGTGGAAGAGGTCGATAGAAAACAAACTGTAATTCGTCAGGAAGTTGTGCAACTTAAGACAAACAGGATTCCTAAAGGACTATTGGCACTTGAAAGAGTGATTGATAGGAATGATCGAGCAATTATGAAACAAACACTAGTAAGAAGGGAAGACATTGAAGAAATCAACTTAGGCATTGAATTAGCGCTAAAGAAGGTATATATTGGGAAAAAGATAAACCCTACAATCAGAAAGATGTTAATTGCACTATTGAGGAAGTATAAGCATTTATTTTCATGGTCTTACGATGATCTTAAGGCATATAGGGAAGATCTATTCCAACATGAAATTCCACTTAAACCTGCTGCAAAACCCTTTAGACAAAAATCGAGACCAATAAATCTGACCTTAGAGCCCAAGATGCAAGAGGAACTTATAAAGCTTAGGTAGGGAGGTATCATCAAGCCTATCATACATTCCACTTGGGTCTCCAACTTGGTGCCTATTAGAAAGAAGAATGGTGACATAAGGTTGTGTGTTGAATTTAGAAATTTAAATGTCTCTTCCCTTAAAGATAATTACCCTTTTTCGAATATGGAGGCCTTGTTACAAAGGGTGATAGGTTGTGACCTATTTTCCATGATGGATGGATTTTTAGGGTATAACCAAGTGAAGGTGAAGGAATAATAACAATATAAGACTGCATTTACCACCCCTTGGGGCACGTATGTGTATGTAAGGATGCCATTTGGGATAACAAGTGTTGCTTCCACATTCTAACGAGCTATGGATGTTGCATTTTCTGATCTAATCAACATTATAATGGTGGTATACCAAGATGATCCCATTGCATGTTCAAAGAAAGTAGAGGACCATGTTGCACACCTTGAGAAAATTTTTGTCAAAGCACTAGAGTATGGCATTTCCCTAAACCCTAAAAAATGCTATTTCTCTATAATGGAGGGAAATTTATTGGGGCACATAGTATCCAAGGAAGGAGTTAGAATTGATCTAGATAGGGTGGAAGCTATAGATAAGATCCCTATTCCTAAAACCATTAAGGCTATTCAGTCTTTCTTTGGAAAAATAAACTTTGTAAGAAGGTTAATATGAAACTTTGCTAAAATTGTCAAACCTATCTCAAAAATGTTGAAGAAAGGCGTCAAAATTAACTAGACTACAAAAGCACTCGATGCATTTGTATCTATAAAAAGGGAAATCAAAGAAGCCCCAGTATTAAAATCACCTAATTTTAGTAAGCCATTTCAAATCTTTTCATTTGCCTCATACCACACCCTTGCAATAGTAATGTTACAAAAGAATGATGAGGGATATGAGCAGCCTATATCATTCTTTAGTAAGTCCCTCCAAGGTGTTGACTTAAAGTATGATATCATAGAGAAGCAACCATATGTTCTTGTCAAAGCTGTAAAATATTTCAAACCCTATCTGGTAGGAGAAAAACTAATATCATATGTCCCTAATGATGCGGTGAAGGATGTGTTTGTACAAACCAAAGTTACAGGGAGAAGATGTAGGTGGATCAATAGAATTCAAGAGTTTGATATGAGATCCAAATAACTAAGTTGGTAAGAGGGATAGGCCTATCCAACTTAATGGCTGAGTTAAATTTTGAGACATCTTAGGTCTACAACATAGCAGAAGATGAGACTATGATAGCAAGAATTGAGAACACTGCATGGTACACTGACATAATGTATTACTTGAAGAACTAGAAGTGCCCTAAACACTTGAATGAAAATCAAAAAATAACTTTGAAGTTACATGCCTCTAAATATGTTTTCATGGACAGTGACCTATATTGGAAAAATAGATATGGAGTATTGTTGTTATGCATGGATGAATCTCAAGCTAATCATGTATTAAGGGAGATGCACAAAGGAGTCTATGGGGAAAAAATTTCAGCCAAAACTATTGCCCATAACATCTTGAGGGTTGGGTATTACTAGCCTATAGTTTTTAATGACTTTTTCACCTATGTAAGGAAATGTGAAGCATGCTAGAAGTTCTCTGGAAAAATGAAATATCAAGGAGCACTACCTCTCAGATAAAGTGGGTGGAAACCATTACAACTAAGAACACTAGAAATGTTGTAGCCAATTTTTTGGTGGAGAATATCATTACAAGGTTTGAGACACCTATATGAATAATTATAGATAATGGTATGTTTTTTAGACTAGAAGAGTTCAGAATGTTCTATCAAACTTATGGTATTACAATTTCATATGCCTCGCCTTATCACCCACAAGCAAATGAGCTGGCTGAATCAAGTAACAAGAATATCCTTAAAATTATTAAGAGGATGTTGGACAAAAAAAAAGGCATGGGATTCTAAATTAAGGGTGGTAGTATGGGTAGATAGAATCACTATAAATAAATCAACTAGTAGATCACCCTTTGAATTGTTTTATGAGGCACAAGCCACAATTCCTATGCAAAACCCTTTACTTGCATACAAATTTATACTTTAAGAAGACCTAGACATCCCTGAACCTATGGAGGATAGAATAAAACAGTTGGTAGAACTAGATGAAATCAAAAGTTTGGCCCAAGAAAAAAACACAAAGATGCAATCATAGATGAAATATTTATTTGACAAGAGGACAAAGGACAAAAAGTTCAAAGAGAATGATAAGGTCTTATTATGGAATGCAAGGTGTTAGGATAAAGGGAATCATGGAAAGTTTGAAGCTCTATGGATAGGACCCTTTGGTATTACTGGAAAAGGAGGTCAAGATTCTTATTATATACAAAATGTGCTAGGAGAAGATTAGGAATTGGCAATGCATGGACAATTCCTGGAGAATTTATTTTATTGTACTAATCTTCCATGCACATTATTCTAGGAGAAGATCAAGAATTTCTAGTGCATGGACAATTCCTGAAATACTTCCTAAAAGATAATCTTCCATGCATAGCAGTTTTAGGTTCCCATTTCCACTCCATCGTATCACAATTCATTCATGGTCTAACCACCAGAGATCATTTTTGGATCCTTGCAATGAGCTCATGCTCATTCATCACCAATTGGATCCACTTTTAGAATCAAAAACCCACCTTAGCTATTTTTGCATTTTCCAGTTTCACCCATCCTCCCACACTCACCATATGATTCATCTTCCTTTCACTAATAAATCCTCATATATAAACCACCAAATAAGGCCCTTTGATCATAACACTGAAGTAAATTTCCTATCTTAAATATCCTCATAGCAACACATGGCATGTTGCCATGATAGTGCCATATCGAAGAGAGTCTCACCATAGTCTCTTCGACGTGTGCAGGAAGGGCTAATGAAAATATAAATGAGACCTATTCAAATATCTTCTCACCAACCTAATGAGAAACATTTCTATGAGACTCAGACATGTTGAGGAGAAAATCTAACATGCCTCACCTATAAATCGTGTGGAGTATTCAACATTCAAGAAAAAAAACATCTCTCGAACATTGAGAGATTATCATAAAATAAATGATAAATCGCTAGTAAAATAGTATGGACAAATGACAATATCGAGGAGACATCAGTATACCGAGGAGAGAAGTATGGGAGTCTCTTCGACATTCAAGGAGAAAAATATCAACAAGACATAAAGACATCGAGTAGAAATTATCAAAGGTCTCCCTGACATTCTAGCACAAGTGCAAATACATACTATCGATGAGACTAAGTGACATCAGCGAGAGGTGACCATGGATCTCATCGACATGACCAAGTCACATAAAGATTATTAACAAGTAATACAGCTGAGAGGAGAGATAAAATCATGTCAAGGAGACATAGGCTTCTCACTAGGAAAGATCCACCAGTCTCATCGACAAAAGCGGTCCACAAAGAAAGAGCCTAAAATATAAATATCAAAGAGACCTTGCAACATCGAAGAGAGAAATCTAAATTTCTCCTATAAATTTTGAAAAAATGGTCAAGGATACATCAAAGAGAAATATAGACATCATGATTTAAGTCTCTTCACTCAAATATGAAATAGTGTTCACCAAATTGATCTGACTAATGAAGCCATTGAGAGACAACTACTATTAATGTGCAATTTGATCAAAAGGATGATGTGAGTGTCATTTATGAACCAGAGTTGGTTCAAGCATGTTGAATTTTGATAAAAAACAACCTCTAAATCACTAAGGATTGTGGCTGGGTTTTAAGAGGATGGAGTTGAATGATGGAGAGCAACTCAAAATTTCCAAGATTCATCCAAATAAGTAATATTGGTTCAGCTAAATGTAATCTTTTAGAAAAAAGATCGAAGTACAGCATAAGTAGGGTTAAAGATGGATAAAAACCTAGAGAAAACAAGGGAAAAAAGAAAAAAATAAAGAGTAGCGAACTAAACCAAGAATTAATAGACCAGTGTCCTGGGTCTAGGCCAAAAGTGAGAAGAACAACTCAATTAAACCCATCATGTGAAACTTTAGAAGACAAACACAAGAATTTAGGAGATGTATGGACTCCACACAGGGGTTATGACTTGTTCATTTATCATTATAAGAAGAAGTAAAGACACAAGCTAGTTTCAAACCCATGGAACATGAATTTGGGGAAGCTTTTGATGCCCAATATGTTTGTGAACATAGAATTTTATTAAAACACTGGCAAGAAATTATAATCCAAACATGAGGGCAATTCATTTACCCGATGGGTCACAATTCATGATTATAACATGAGACTATATTTGTATGGTTTTCCAATTGGATACTTCCCTAAAGACAAAACTATGGATGAGATATTTGTTGTAAGAATACCGCATTATGGATACAAGCCATAAGAGGTGGAAATTGGGTCTACACAGTCCTAAAGACCCAAAAAATCAATCTAGGAGTTTTTCCAATAATGAAATGCCCCCATTCCTTGTAGATTTATTTGAAGAATGTTATCCATACACCTACTATTCGGGTGGCCAAGTATTGGGAGTTGATACCCTTGCTAAAATGACTATAGGTGCCATGGTTTTTCCCGCAAACATTTAGAGCCAAAACACCAGGCCCTATGACTACGCAAAATATATGTTTCAGGCCATTAATAGTGCTCTTAATAGTATCAAGAATAATAGTGAAGCTATCAACTTCAAAATCTATTCACTTCTCATGCATATGATACTGTATGAAGGGAAAGCGATGGGGATATGGGGAGAAGAATTGAGAATAAAGGATTTGGATAGTGATGGGAATTCAAGATAAATGAAAAAGTGGACATCTATATGGGATAGTAGATGTGGTAGACCCCACTACTTATATTTTAAAGAAGATTTTGTCAAACCCTTATACAAATTTCTTGGTCATAAATGTGATTATAATTTATTCCCAAAAATTCAAAGTTTCCTCTGAACAAAGGAGAAGGGTCATGATGGAAAAATAAATCACAATTGAGGGGATTGGTATGCATTTGCAGATTGTACTGTTATTAGAGTATATGGATTTGAGGAAGCACCATATTTACTACCAAAAATCGTGCTAAATAGAGTTTCATACCTTGAGATCATAAGAAAATTGTCTTTTTCCGCATTCATGCATCAAAAAATCTATGGAAGGAAAACTTTTATGCCTTCCACTATATTTTTTGGTAACTTCACTATTATTATTGATTCAGGATATGATGTGGTTGGTAGCAAGCTAGATTATTATGGCTTTTTGGTGGGAAACAAGAGAAAAATTTGTTCCTGAACATTTCATTTATGAGGCCAATATTTCTCACAAACTGAAAGGATATGAGCATGAGTTCCATGTGGAGGATGTTATCAGGAACTGTGAGGAAATTCAAGCAATAATGAGAATGAATGCATACAATAGAATTTTTATGGTTGAGGCTTGGAAAATGAATAATAACCCATCCTATGTTGGAGTCTTCCATGAAATTCAAGATCCCATGGAAAGGATTAAGCAACTAATTCTGCATGAAGAAGAAATAGCAAAGGATGTACCTCCAATAGACTTTGAAAAGAGAAGTGTTGGTTCTAGGAGGAAAGAAAAAAATATAGCACCATTGGGCCATTTGTCACCACAGCCTACCCCTAAGGTAAGATTCTCAGTTGACACCCCAATCATGATTGAAGATGATATTGAGGAAGAAGAAGAGGTCACACAAATCAACACTCATGTTATTCCCCAATATAAGATACCATTGGAAAGGAATGTGATTACCTTTGAGGCTTTCAATGAATTATCTAATGATGTGAGACATCGTGCCAGTCAGGAATTCATTATAGATGAAGCATTTATTTAGAGTTTTGAATTCAAGGCTTTCATCTATGAGTATAAAGGAAATGTGGTAAGGGAAAGGCTAAAGGACATTGACCTTGAAAAGGAGGCATAAGCCTTAAAAGAGTTTCAACATGAGATTGACAGAGAGATGCAAAATATGACTATTGAGAGGGGGAGGCATTACTGAAGGAAGTTGGGGTTATGCTCCTCATAGGGTGGGATATCAGTTCAACTATTGTGTTTGACAAATTTTTGAAAAGAAAGAACCAAACCTTACAATTGATAGATGAAGCTAGTGACAAGATCTATACTGGATCAGGATACAATCCTAAAATACTACTTCGTAGATATGGGCACTTTACCCACAAGGAAAAAACCTTCTCTTGTTGATCATGGTCAAATTTTTGGACATATTTTGGTACAAAGAGTAGGGGAGGTAGACCCTATGGAAATGGCTGAGTTGAATGTAAATGTGTCCAAATTCACTAAGGCTTAGATTCAAAAATTGGTAAGGGATAACAAGGGTTTGACATATGAAAATGAAAGATTAAAATAGGAGTTGAACAATTACAGAGATAGGTTGCCTTCTTCCTTAGAAAATTTACTCTCCATTGATTGAGAATGAAAGAAGGGTGCTAGAAGCAATGTTAGAGACCACCTATTAGAAACATAGACATGAGAAAGCTCAGAAGGAATAAGAAAAATTAAAAAGAAAGCTTAAGACCACCATCTTTGAGATGGCATTAGGAATATTCCGCATGAGGTTCAAAGATATGCATAAGCATGCTGAAAAGGCCTGGCATGTTCATAACAAAAAATATGCAGCACTATTGGAACATAACAAATTAAGTGATAGAATGAAGGAAGCAGAACCTCACATAATAGAAAAGAAGGAAAATAGAACTAATGTGCTACAGGAATATCAAGAGCTCATGAAATCACATAAGGACTACCATATCATTTTGACACAAGAGTTAAATGACTTTAGTCAGCCACTATGTATGGCCCTACCCAACTTCTTTGAGGAAACAGATTTGAAAGATCATGATACATGGAAGGATGAGATAGCCCATTATTTGCCTAGCTTTATTGATGTGATCAATGAAGAAGATGAGGTGCTCAAGGAAACACATGAACAAATTGGAAGAATTTTTGAACTGGAATATGCAAAGAAGGATATTATACATAATGTGGATACTCATGTTAAGAGTGGATACATTGAGAATTTGTCGAAGGTCAACTTATTTATTGCATGAGCCAAGTGAAATATAGTAACATGGACACCATTTTGATGGTTTTTGATACACTATCATGGTGCATGAGCCTTGAATAGATCTTAGGTGGTCATGGGTGCTTGCTAGAGATTAACAAACTATGGTGCATCCATCAAGAAACTCTAAAAGTTTTCATGTTTTTTTAATCATGTTTTAGTTATGAAGTGGTGTAAGTCTTTGTAAATGAGCCTGAAGCTTGTTGCTTCCTATAAAAATAGGGAAACCAAGGCCCAATTTTAAGGATCATCATATCATATTCCATTAGAATAAGCATTGGTAAGAATAGATTGCACAATTCGTCCATCCATATCATACTAAAGAGTTATGTTACAATTTATTTTTGAAGCAATATAATGGAGCAGACTACTACTAATTCATGAATCATTTTCAATGTTCAATTACTATGTTAATTTTCATACTTATCTATTACTATGATGTCTCCAAAGTGTTATTTTCAAGTTATTTAAGTCTGCAAGATTTATCAAGACACATTTGTTGTTATTGTATGGATACTTTGAGTGGTTTTTGGTTGGTGTGAATTAAAATCCTTTTAGATAATTCACTTTAATTGGTTCTTTGTACGGATTAAAATCCTTTTGAAGAAGTTGTTTTGATTGGTTTCCATTAACTTAAGAATTAAAATTCCTTCCATTTTTCACAATAATTTGAGGGGTTATCATTGGGATTAATAAAGAAGAGCTCAGTAGTAAACAAAATTGCATGTTTTTACAAGGTACAAACATCTCAAGTGCCTAGTAGTTCAAGTTTAGTTGAATAATCGGTTCACTTATTTTACAAATCTATCCCCATTATCATCATCCATCCATTTCACTCCATTAACCCAATAGGTTAGGCATTGGTCAGTTTATATAAACTTAATTCATATTCTTAATTACTCAAAAACTCTCAGTAGGCATTAGATATCAAGCTCTACATCTACTTCAACCCTATGTGCCATTGTGAGTAGATTTCCATAAATAGGAACCATTTATACTTTCAAATATGTTATATCATTCATGTACACCTACCTAGGTCTGGCAGAGCCTAAAGAGTAGGAGGTAAGCAACCTTGTTTTCCTTGTTTGTTAGCCAAGAGTATGTTAAGAGACTAGCACCCTCTTCAGGTCCAAAACTTGCACTTTTGAGACCTAATAGATTGGAAACTCTACTGGGGATCAAGCCAATTATGAACCTAATCCCTCTATCATAGATTCATTCAAAATCATGACAACTAATTACGGACTCAGCTGGGAAGAGAACAAAGTCACTAAAAACCCTAAATTTTTCTTACTCATGAAAAATTAGGTTGTGACTTTGAAGAATTTTTATGATTGATATAGTGAACATAAAATTAGAAAGGATAGACCATAGACACCAAAGATACACCATATCATCCAACATGAATGGCAGAAGATCTTTCCATCAAGAGAGCTCCAAGAAGAGCAATGTTAGGTGGATAGACAAGCATGGATCTCCTCATACAAAGACTAACACAAATAAGAGCGAAGCAACATCTAAACAACTAGAGGTCATGTGTGATGATAAAGGGAACATATCAGAGCAATTATTCATAATCTTTAATAGCCCTTTTCACATTGATGAAGTAAACCTATCAACACCACTTGAGAGAAATAATCTAAGCAAAAATATCCTCAATTTCAAATTGGATCCTCACAAGGAAAATGAGTTCGATGTATGGGCTAAGGAAGAAAGAAAGCAAAGACAAGATGAGTATGACCAGAGGCACTCATCATAGCAAGAATATGAAAACTAGGATGGATTCATTGATCACTCTATTCTTGATTTTGATGCAATGACTAATTGAGAGGTAGAACTACATATAGAGTGGTAGGAACGAGAACTTAATAGAAATGAGGAGTTGATGAAGATAAGTTTGAATTTGAGCCAAAAAATGTCTCAAATAAGTATGCACACACCAAAACCACCAAAAAATGCCCCTCCCCATAAGCAAGGAGGAAATATCAATTCACAGTGGTTAGATCAGAATGTTGGTACTCCAGCTACTTCAAAGGCCCCTCACAATCCAATTGGGAAGCCAAAAGACCATGTCCAACATAATGCTCCACTGCCAAGATCCCAACCTCAAAATGTCAGAAATGTTCCACAATATTATCCACCACCAGGACAATAATACATTCCCTAGACCATCATGTTCCATAGCAGTACCCTCAACAGAATCCCCAACAAAATGTGTACCAATAGCCTCAACATGGATATCATTATTATCCCATTCCACCACCTTTGAATCCTTATCCACAAAACCCCATGAGCATAATAAAATAGTTTGATCTATCAAGATACCAACTATATCCATGTCCAATTGATAGAAACTAGAGAAATACTATTCCCAAGTTCACAAGAAATAATGTGACAACAACTGAAGAGAATATCAGAAACTTCAATGCCTTTGTGCAAGACATAGGCATAGAGCATGAGCATGTGAATATGATATTGTTCATGATGTCCCTAATTGAAGAAGTGAGTGATTGGTTCAATGGCCTGCTTGATGCCTCAATCACCTCTATAGAAAATTTCCAGAATCAATTTCTAGAACAATATGGAAATCAATGTGCTCTTGAATTCGCTCCACATGAACTAATAAGTATTTAGAAATACCAAAATGAATCAATTTATGATTTCAATAAAAGTTTATCCATGCTCTATAATAAAGTACCACATAGATCCAAATTGACTGATCCAACAAATTTGAGTATTTATCTAAAGGCAGGTTAAATCCACAAATAGGGTATGAACTCAAGAATAGGTGCCCTAGAAGTTTGATTGAAGCACAAAAGATAGAGTTAACCATTGAAAATAATAAAAAGGCTATGAGAATTACTAAAAAAAGGGACAACCTTAGGATCCCATAAAACCCCAACAATCCCTAGAATAGATAGGAGAATCCATACAAAAATGAAAGACCAAGACTACATGACATGCCCTATAATACTACTTGGAAAGATGGAAAGCCAGTAGCAAGATCAAATTGGAAGGAGACTCTTGATCCATTGAAGAGGCATGGATCACATGTAATAGACACTACACCATGGTATCCACCTTTCCATATACCCCATGACCTTGAATATTGTGCAGTGGCCCAAGCTTTTCAAGATGAGCAGTCACAAAAGTGGGATAGGGATGACCATACTATAAACATGCTAAGGTGGAAATCTTATCAGGATGAGGAAGGATACTTCGCTTTTGAAGAAGGATATGAATATAATGTTGACATTTAGAAGTACAATGTCAATATGGAGCAAGAAGTGTTTTCTAAATAGGAAGAAAACCCACATGACGTAGAATATGCATACAATACAACACCAATAAAGGATGAAAAGAAGGCTATCACAAAAAAAAATGTAGCTAAGGAAAAAGGGAGGAGATACAACTTGAGAAGTAATCCAACAAATGGAGACCAAGGGACACCAAGGAGTATGTTCATAAAAGAGTAGAATGACAAGGAGAATGTCCCGTCTAATTATGAGAAGGGTGAGGTAAAGAAACCTCAGAAAGATGTTCAAAAGGAGACTAAAAACATTGAACTTTAGAAAACACTAAAAGATGACAAAACCCAACATGAAGGGAAAATGATTATTGAAATTGAGATGAGTGAACAAGGGATCACTTCCCCTTCATTTGACATGGCCCAAGCATTGGCTCAAAAAAAAATGACAGTCCCTTTAATGGAATTGATGAAGATTGAGGAATTCAGAGATATAGCTCTCAAGATGATCACCAACACATCCCAAAATCACAAGGATCACTAGAAAGAAGCAAATGTTGTGGAAAGGGAAATTACAAAGGCACTAGAAGTATATTTGGGAGATACACTCACAAAGAATCCTTCCCAAGTAGATCCATTCTACATTGCATTGGTGATCAATAATAAGATGGTGAAGAATTGTATGATTGACTTAGGAGAAGCAATCAACATCATGCCCCTGGCTGTAACGAAAGAACTGGGTTTATGGGTGAATACTACATATGGGAAATGTTATGCCATGGATAATAGATCAGTCCCTATAGTAGGAGTGACATGGGATGTAGAACTAAAGATTGCATCATATCCAGGGGTAACATATAAGACAAACATTACTATGGTGGATACTCCCCCTTACTATGGGATGTTACTATCAAGGAAATGGATAGAAGGAGTTGGTGGAAATTTTCAATTAGACTTGTCCTATACCATGATCCCTGTGAATGGAAGGGAAGTCAAATTATATAGGGAGCCCGAGTTTGAACATTTCATCGAACTCTTTGACCCTAATCAAATGAATTGCTTATGTGATGTGGACTTAGGAATTTTTAGAATTGAACACTCAAACCCCAAATTGTTAAACATAGATCCAATTTCCAAGGATGTCTCCAAGAGTGAACATGGCATATGGTGAATGTACTTTGATGGAGCCTGTAGTAAAGAAGGGAATGGATCAGGAATTGTCTTCCTTTCACTTGAAGGCACAACATTCAAATATTCATTTCTGCTAATATTTGAGTGCACAAATAACATAGCAAAGTATGAAGCCCAAATGATAGTTTTAAACATGGCTACTAAACACAAGATTAAACTATTACCTATCCTTGGGGATTCTGAGTTAATTGTTTCACAAGTAAGATCAAAATATTCCACAAAGAAAATGAGGCTGAAGCAATATAGAAATTTTGTATGGGACACTATTGAGTTGTTTGATTCTTTCTCCATTGATTGGATAGATAGATCTAAAAACCTAATGGTTTATTTCTTGGAAAATGTAGCCTTAAAAAGGGATGATGTTACTCTAGCAGGAATTTCAAAGGTTGAACTCAATACCAGGCCAACAATCCCTGATAATATTTATAGTTGGGAAGTTTTCAATGATGAAACTGATCTAATCAAGTTCTTACATTTCATTGATCAATATGAGGCCCAAGATATTTATTTTAATGCATTCATGGAAGAGTTAGATGGAAAAAAAACTATATTTGGTCAAGAAGTTGTGCAACTTAAGACAAACATTATTCCTAAAGTACTAGTGGCACTTGAAAGAGTGTTTGATGGGAATGATTGAGCAATTATGAAACAAACATTAGTAAGAAGGGAAGACATTGAAGAAATCAACCTCAACACTTAATTGGCACCAAAGAAGGTATATATAAGGAAAAAGATAAACCCTACAATCAGGAAGATGTTGATTGCACTATTGAGGAAGTATAAGCATTTCTTTGCATGGTCTTATGATGATCTTAAGCCATACATGGAAGATCTATTCCAACATGAAATTCCACTTAAACCTAATGCAAAACCATTTAGACAAAAATAAAGACCAATAAATATGACCTTAGAGCCCAAGATGCATGAGGAACTTATAAAGCTCAGGGAGGGAGGTATCATCAAGACTATTAGACATTCCACTTGGGTCTAAAACTTGGTGTCTGTTAGAAAGAAGAATGGTGACATAAGGTTGTGTGTAGACTTTAGAAATTTAAATGTCTCTTCCCTTTAAGATAATTACCCACTCTCGAATATCGAGGCCTGGTTACAAAGGGTGATAGGTTGTGAACTGTTGTCCATGATGGATGGATTTTCAGGGTATAACCAAGTGAAGGTGAAGGAATCATAACAATATAAGACTACATTTACCACCCCTTGGGGCACATATGTGTATGTAAGGATTCTATTTGGGCTAACAAATGTTGGCGCCACATTCCAACAAGATATGGACATTGCTTTTGCTGATCTAATCAACATTATAATGGTGGTATACAAATATTATCTCATTTCATATTCAAAGAAATTAGAGGACCATGTTGGACACCTTGAGAAAATTTTCCTCAAGGCACTAGAGTATGCCATTTCCCTAAACCATAAAAAAATTAATTTCACTGTAACGAAGGGAAAGTTATTGGGGCACATAGTGTCCAAGGAAGGAGTTAGAATTGATCCAGAGAGGGTCAAAGCTATAGATAAGATCCCTATTCCTAAAACCATTATGGCTATTTAGTCTTTCTTTGGATAGATAAATTTTGTAAGAAGGTTCATATCAATGTTTTCTGAAATTGTCAAACCTATCTCAAAAATGTTGAAGAAAGGGGCTAGAATTAATTAGACTATAGAAGCACTCGATGCATTTGTATCTATAAAAAGGGAAATCAAAGAAGCCCCAGTATTAAAATCCCCTGATTTCAATTAGCCCTTTCAAATCTTTTCATTTGCCTCATACTACACCCTTGCAACAATAATGTTACAAAAGAACGATGAGGGATATGAGCAACCTATATCATTCTTTAGTAAGTCCTTCCAAGGTGCTGAGTTAAACTATGATATCATAGAGAAGCAAGCATATGATCTTGTCAAAGCAATAAAAGATCCCATACCCTATTTGGTAGGAGAAAAATAATAGCATATGTTCCTAATGCTGCGATCAAGGTGTGTTTGTAAAAATCAAAGTTATAGGGAGAAGATGTAGGTGGATATATAGAATTCAAGAGTTTGATATTGAGATCCAAATCACTAAGTTAGTGAGATGGAAAGGCCTAGCCAAGTTAATGGCTAAGTCAAATTTTGAGACATATCAATTTTGCAACATAGGGGAAGAGGAGACTATGGTAGCGAGCATTGAGAAAATTGTATGCTACACCAAAAAAATGTATTACTTGAAGAACCAGAAGTGTCCTAAACACTTGAATGAAAATAAAAAAATAAATTTGAAGTTACATGTCTCTAAATATTTTTACATGGACGATGACCTATATTGGAAAAATATAGATGGAGTACTGTTGTTATGCATGGATGAATCTCAAGAAAAAAATGCATTAAGGGAGATGCATGAAGGAGTCTATGGGGGACACTTTTCAACCAAAACCAGTGCCCATAATATCTTGAGGGCTAGTTATTACTAGCCTAGAGTTTTTAATGACTCTTTCATCTATGTGAGGAAATGTGAAGCATGCTAGAAGTTCTCTAGAAAAATGAAATATCAAGGAACACTACCACTTAGGCCAATGTAGGTTGAAGCTCCCTTTCATCAATGGGGGATTGAATTGATTGGGGAGATATCAAAAAAATATATTTGAGGTCACAAATGGATACTAGTGGCAACTGATTACGTCAAAAAGTGGGTGGAAGCCATTCCAACTAAGCAGGCCACTAGAAAAGTTGTATCCAATTTTCTAGTGGAGAATATCATTACAAGGTTTGGGACACTTGTACGAATAATTATAGATAATGGTATGTGTTTCAGATCAGAAGAGTTCAGAAATTTCTATGAAACTTATGGCATTACAATTTCATATGCCTCGCCTTATCACCCACAAGCGAATGGGAAAGCTAAATCAACAAGAATATCCTGAAAATAATTAAGAGGATGTTGGACAAAAAAAAAAGGTATGGGATTCTAAATTAAGGATGGCAATATGGGCAGATAGAATCACTGTAAATAAATAAAATGGTAGATCACCCTTTGAACCAGTTTATGGGGCACAAGCCAGAATTCCTATGCAAAACCTTTTACTTGCATAAAAATTTATACTTCAAGAAGACCTAGACATCCCTGAACCTATAAAGGACACAATAGAACAATTGGCATAACTAGATGAAATAAGAAGTTTGGCCTAAGAACAAAACATGAAGATATAATCATAGATGAAATATTTATTTGAAAAGAGGACAAAGGACAAAAATTTCAAAGAGAATGATATGGTCTTAATATGGAATGCAAGGTGTCAAGATAAAGGGAAGCATGGAAATTTTGAAGCTCTATAGATAGGACCCTTTGTCATTACTAGCAAAGGAGGTGAAGATTCTGATTATCTACAAAATATGTTAGGAGAAGATCAAAAATTTCCAGTGCATGGACAATTCCTGAAGCATTTAGTTTCTTAAACTAATCTTCCATGCACAGTAGTCTAGGAGAAGATCAAGAATCGCTAGTGCATGGAAAATTCTTGAAATACTTCCTTAAAGATAATCTTCCATGCACAGTAGTTTTAGGTTCCCATTTCCACTCCATCTTATCACAATTCATTCATGGTCTTCCCACCAAAGATCATTTCTAGATCCTATCAATGACCTCACACTCATTCATCCCCAATTGGGGCCATTATTGGAATCAAAAACCCACCTTGGCTATTTTTGCATTTTTTGGTTTCACCCATCTTCCCACACTCACCGTATGCTTCATCTCCATTTCACTAATAAATCCTCATATATAAACCACTAAATAAGGCCCTTTGATCATAACACTGAATTGAATTCACTGTCTGAAATATCTTCATAGCAGCACATGGCATGTCACCAAGACAGTGCCCTATCAAAGAGAGTCTCGCCATAGTCTCCTCGACATGTGCAGGAAAGGCTGATGAAAGTATAGGTGAGACCTCTGAATGTCTAAAAGACATATTAAAATATCTTCTTGTTAGCTTAATGAGTGAAATTTCTAAGAGACTCAGACATGTTGAGGAGAAAATCTAACATGTCTCACCAACAAATCATGTGGAGTATTCAACATTGAGGAAACATAAAAACATCTCTCAAACATTGAGAGATTATCATAAAATAAATAATAAATTGTTGGTAAAATAGTGTGGACAAACGACAATATCAAGGAGACATCATTATATCTAGGAGAGAATTATGGGAGTCTCTTTGACATTCAAGGAGAAAAATATTGACAAGACATAAAGACATCGAACAAACATTATCAAAGCTCTCCCCAACATTCTAGGGCAAGTGCAAACACATACTATCGATGAGACTAAGTGACATCAAAGAGAGGTGACCACGGGTCTCCTCGACATGATAAAGTCACATAAAGATTATAAAAAAGTAATACCGTCAAGTGGAGAGATAACAATATGGTGAGGAGACATAGGCTTGTTGACAAGAAAGCTCCACCAATCTCATTGACAAAAGGGGTCCATAAAGAAAGAGCTTGAAGTATAAATATTGAAGAGAGATTGCAATATCAAAGAGAGAAATCTAAATGTCTCCTAGACATTTTCAAAAAATGGTCAAGGATACATCGAAGAGAAATACATGCATCATGATTAACGTCTCTTCAATAAAATATGAAATAATGTTGACTAGATTAATTTGACTAATGAAGCCATCGAAGAGACAATTGCTATTAATAAGCAAGTTGATTGGAAGGTTGGTGTGAGTGACATTTATGAACTAGAGTTGGTTTGACCATTTTGAATTTTGATAAATATAACCTCTGAATCACTATGGATTGTGGCTGGGTATTCAGAGGATGGAATTGGATGATCGTAAGCACCTCAAAATTTCCAGCATTCATCTAAGTAATATTGGTTCAGCTGAATGTAATATTTCAAAAAATAGTTTGAAGTACAACATAAGTAGGGTTAAAGATGTATATAAACCCAGAGAAAACAAGGGCAAAAAGACAAAAAACAAAGAGTAGGCCACTAAACCAAGACTTAATAGACCATTGTCCTAGGTTTGGGCCAAAAGTGAGAAGAACAACTCAATTAAACCCATCATGTGAGACTTTAGAAGACAAAAAAAAGAATTTAGGAGATGTGTGGACTCCGCACAAGGGTTATGACTTGTTCATTTATCATTATAGGAAGAAGTACAGACACAAGGTAGTTTCAAAGCCATGGAACTTGAATTTGGGGAAGCTTGTGATGCCCAATGTGTTTGTGAACGTAGAATTTATTAAAACACTGGCAAGAAATTATAATCCAAAGACGAGGGCAATTCACTTACCCGATGGGTCACAGCTCATGATTATAACACGAGACTATATTTGTATGGTTTTCCAATTGGATACTTCCCTGAAGACAAAAATATGGATGAGATATTTGTTCAAAGAATACTACATTATGGATACAAGCTATAAGAGGTGGAGACTGCCTCTACCCATGCCTAAAGGCCCAAAAATAAACCTAGGATGTTTTCCAATAATGAAAGGCCCTCATTCGCTATAGATTTATTCGAAGAATATTATCAATACACCTACTATTCGATTGGAAAATTATTGGGAGTTGATGCCCCTGCTAACATGACTATAACTCCCATGGTTTTGGCTGTGAACATTAAGAGCCTAAATGCTAGGCCCTATGACTATGTAGAATATCTGTCTAAGGCCATTAATAGTGCTCTTAATGTTATCAAGAACAATAGTGAAGCTATCAGCTTCAAACACTATTAACTTCTCATGCACATGATAACGTATGAAGGGCAAGTGATGGGGATATGGAGAATAATTGAGAATAAAGGATTTGGATAGTGATGGGAATTCAAGACTAGCCCAAATGTGGAAATTTTTATGGGATAGTAGATGTGGTAGATCCTACTACTTTTATTTTGAAGAAGATTTTGTCAAACCCTTATACAAATTGCTTGGTTGCAAATATGATTATAATTTATCCCCAGAAATACAAAGGTTCCTCTGACCAAAGCAGAAGAGTCATGATGGAAAAATCAATTACAATTGGGGGGATTTGTATGCATTTTCAGATTGTATTGTTATTAGAGTATATGGATTTGAGGCAGCACCATATTTACTACCAAAAACCATGCCAGAAAGAGTTGCATACCTTGAGATCATAAGATAATTGTCTTTTTCAGAATTCATGCATATGAAAAGTTATGGAAGGAAAACTTTTATGCCTTCCACTATATGTTTTGGTGGCTTCACTATTATTGCTAATTTAGGATATGACGTGGTTGGTAGCAAGCTAGATTATTTTGGATTGTCGGTGGGAAACAAGAGAGAAAAACTTGACCTTGAACATTTCATTTATGAGGCCAAGATTTCTCAAAAATTGAAAGGATATGAGCATGAGTTCCATGTGGATGATGTTATCAGGAACTATGAGGAAATTCAAGTGATAATGATAATTAATGCATACAATAGAATTTTTATGGTTGAGGCTTGGCAAATGAATAATAACCCATCCTATGTTGAAGCCTTTCATGAAATTCAAGATCCCATGGAAAGGATTTGTTAGAGTAAAGGTCTTAACTTAATTTTGTTAATTAAGTTACCTTTATTCCTCTCTTAAGATTTCACTTTAGTTTGCATAATATGACATTTAATAATTATAATAATTATTAAATGTCTACCTATTAGGGTTACTTTTAGGTTTGCACGATTTCCTTTCTTGAGGATTGATCCATTGTATATTTTTTCATTCTATTATTCTAATAATATAATCTCTCAATATTTTAGAGCTTCAAACCCTTGTTTGCTTTTTCCTCCATTCTCTTCCTTGTGACATGTATCTCTTTGCATGTAGGTGGTCTTGGACTCTAAAGTTGGTTTTGACAATTTCTACATGGTATCAGAGTGTGGACCTGTTACATGCCTATTCTTGTTTGAATAATTTGGAGCTATGAGGGTTTGATTAGGCTTTCATAGGTTTTCATACTGATTTTTGTGGATCTGGCCTACTTCATTCTTTGGGTTCACTTTGGGCCCAAACAGACCTTGTCGTTGGATTTGTAGTGTCCAAAAACCCCTAAATCAACTGTTCATTTGTCGATTTTGGCCACAATTGATCAGGGAGGCAAAAAAAAACTGCCCCAAGGCCGTATGGCCCAAGGCATGCCTTCCAAGGCAAAAAAATTTAAAAAAAAAAAAAACATCAACCCGTATAAAACGAGCTTGCCACCGTTCAGCCACCTAGAGGCCATTGCCGCTGGCAGTAACAGCCGATTACTATCGAGCGGCCATCGTCACGCTATCGACCCACCGATCCAATGGTGCACCATCCATGCACTACCACTGCACTCCCCACTTACTGCCACCGCACCGCCACTGTGCCACTACACCACCTGGGAGCCACCAGGCCCCTTCAAATTTTTCTTTTAACCCACTTTCACTCAAAAAGGCATATCTCAGGCATTTTTTCTCCGTTTTTTTAATGAAAATAGGCATTGTAAAGCTAGCTCCGAGTCCGTCATGATGGTATAGGAAAGTTTTCAAAATTTTGAAGTTTTCCTACCTTTTTTCATAGTCAAAGTCGGATGATTGTTTTTCCACTCTGGAGGGCATAACTTGGTCAATTTTGCTCCGTTTTTTGAGAATGAATAGGCATCAAAAATATGTGAATGTGCTCTATTCAGATATACTATTTTTTTTCAGAAAATTTACCAAGTACATGAGATTTAGTCTGAAACCTTTTTTACTTTTTCCTACTTTTCTGCTGAAAAATCACTACTGGGGTTCGGTTTCTTGCATTGTGGGGGGATTTTTTTTCTTGCTTTCTATCATTTACTTCAGAAAACCAGAAACTCTTCACATTAAACATTCATTAAACCTCTCCAAACATGGCTGAAAACACTTCTTTTATTGAACTTCTCACATGTCATAACTACCATACCGGGAAGGCATTCATGACATGTCTTTTCATATCAAAGGGGTTGTGGTCCTGTTTAGATATGGTTCAGCCAGTTTTGACTAGGCCATTTGACGTTATACAGCATAGAAATAAGATGGATGAGGCTATGGGTTTAATTTCCTTGCATGTTTCAGATAGCTTGTTGTTTCATCTTGATGGGTGTAACAGTCCTCTTGAAATGTGGACCAAGTTCAATGATTTATTTGGTACCATCAATTAGTTTTGTGCACTACAAATTGAGGTAGAGTTGACTTCACTTGTACCTGATTCTTTTCCCTCTATTGAGGATTTTCTGATGAAATTCAAACAATTGAGATCTCTTCTACAAGGTTGTGGTAAGGCTAAGACTAATACAAAGTGTATTTGCTTGATTTTTTCAAAGCTTCATAGGAACTTTCAGATATTCTCATCTACCTTCTATTCCACTATGGATGCCTTGGGCAATTGATTTATGATTCCTATTTTTGAGGTGTTTTGTGATCGGTTGAATTCAGAGCAAGCCAAGCTCACACAATTGGATTCTCTCATAGGATCAAAGAACCATGCATTGGTTGCTCAGACATCAAAAGGAAAGAAGAAGCAGAAATCGAAGCCCAAGATAGATTCAGTTGGCAGTGAGACTTCCTCCAAGCCACCTCCAAAGTCAGATTGAAAACCGAAGTCCAATCCGAAACAAGGAAAATCTTCGAAGTCTGGTGAGTCTTTCGCTAAGAATAAGAAGTATTCAGGTGATCCTTGCATTTTTTGTGGGAAGGAAGGAAATCCATTTTCCAGGTGTTGGAAATGATTAGAGGTTTTAGAGGAAGCCATTCAGCAACATCATATCACCTCACCTTCTCCTCCTTCCTCTTCTACAAGAAAAGGACATGCTCAATTTGCTCGAGTTGTACCTTCAAGATCCACTTGGATTGTTGATTCTAGTGCTTCACACCATATGAGTCACTCATAGGATATAGTCACCACCTTTTCCCATAGTGACACTTCACAGATTATAGTTTGTGACTCAGCACAACTTTCAATTACAGGTTTTGGTATTGTTTCTTTGGATGGTGGTTGTCTACATGATGTTCTTTTGGTTCCTGCTATTTCTACAAACCTCCTTTCCATTTATCAGATTTGTCATTCTGGCACTGGTAAAACAGTAGAGTTCTCACCGCATGATGTGGTTATTCGAGATCTCCATGATCCTGATTTGGTTGTTGCTACTGGGAGTATAGATCCTGAGACTCGCTTATACAAGTTTGATGGCTTTGAGAGTTCTAACAGTTCATGCTTCTCTCTTATCGCTCATGCAAACACAGTGAGCAAGCTTTGGCATGAGCGTTTTGGCCATGTCAATTACATATATCTTCAGTAGATGAGTACACATACACTTGTGATTGGGATTCCACAAATATCCTGTACTGATGGTTTTTGTTGAGGATGTGGTCTTAGCAAGCATCACCGGGATTCTTTTCCTACAGGTAGAGCCTTACGTGCTAAGGCACCTTTGAAGTTGGTTCACAGTGATCTTATGACTTTCTCCACTCCTTATTTTTATGGTGCCAGATATGTGCTCACATTTATAGATGACTTCTCCAGGCGTACATGGGTGTATTTTTTGAAGTACAAGTCTGATGTATTTGATTCATTTCATATCTTTAAAATTTTTTTGGAGAAGTAGTTTGGACTTTCTATCAGGATTATACGCACTGATAATGGGTGGGAATATGTTAATCAATATTTCAAAGATTTTTGCACTGAGCATGGTTTACAACATCAGTTTATAGTTCCTTACACCCCTCAATAGAATGGTGTTGCTAAGAGAGAGAACAAAACTTTACAGGAGATGGCCAATTGTATGATACAATCTCGAGCTATGGATGTTTCCTTTTGGGATGAGGTAGTCAATTGTGCCAACTACATACATAATCAAATTCCTCATAAGGTATTGTGACACATGACTCTTGAGGAGGCTTGGACTCATGTCAAGCCTGATGTTTCTACATTCTGAGTTTTTGGTAGTGAGGCTTGGGCATTTATTCTGAATGCTCAGAGAAAAGCCATGGAGAGGAAGAGTCGGTCACTCATATTTTTTGGCTACTATGAGGATGTTAAGTCATACTAGTTTTTTTATCCTACTTCCAGAGAGGTCTTGTTTCGGTGAGATGTCTAGTTTGATGAGCGCTATCCTTAGATGGATCCTCCATCACCGACTTCTCCCTCACTGCCTACTACTTCCTCTCCAACTCTTGAGGATTACATATCTTTCTAAGGATGATATAGATGATGACCCACCATATCCACCACCACCAAATACTCATCATTTTCCCAAGTGGGCATGTGTTATTGTTGAGGCAGTTGGACCTTTGGCAGGTGATCCTTTAGATACTTGTCGTACTCGTGCTCAGGCAGCTAGTACTAGTCTTTTGAGTCATGCCATTTCAGATGATCCTCAGAATTTTTCAGAGGTGACAAGTCACTATGAGTGGGATAGGGCCATGGATGAGGAGTATTCTTCTTTGATGGAGAATCACACTTCGGATCTTTGTTCTCTTCTGAAAAGGAGAAATTTGGTTCGGTGCAAGTGGGTGTACCATACCAAGTATGTTGCAGATGGTTCAATTGATAAGTACAAGGCATGTCTTTTTGTGAAGGGGTATTCTCAGGTGGAGGGTATTGATTACTCTGAGACCTTTTCTCATGTCACCAAGATGAACTCTATTCGCCTTTTACTCTCCCTTGCAGCTTCTCAAGGATGGATAGTGTTTCAGATGGATGTGAAGAGTGTTTTCTTGCATGGGGACCTACATGAGGATATCTATATGGAGCAGCCTCAAGGTTTTGTGCAGGACTCTTCTTTGGTTTGCAGACTTCGGTGATCATTGTATGGTCTCAAACAAGCCCCCAGGGCTTGGTATGAGAAGATGGACTCCTTTATGCTTGCTTCTCACTTCACACATTGTCATTTTGATCACACGGTGTACATTCAATGTCATGAGGGTAATATTTTGATACTTGTGCTATATGTTGATGATCTCATTATTACAGGTAGTTCATCCTTCATGATTTAGAGTGTTCAACGAGCTTTGATGGAGCAGTTTGAGATGATAGTTCTTAGTCTTCTACACTATTTTTTGGGCCTATAGGTTATTCAATCTTCGGATGGGATTTCCATACTTCAGTAGAAGTATGCTCTTGATATGCTCGAGCGATTTGGCATTCTTGATTGCAAGCCTTCCCCCACACCTTTTCAGTTAGGTGTTGTTTTGTCTACTGCTTGCTCTACTCCTTTAGTAGATTCCACTTTATATAGTCAGTTGGCTGGCAGTTTGTTGTATCTGATACACTCTCATCCTAATCTTTCCTTTGCGGTTGGACTTGTCTCTTGATTCTCACATGATCCTCATGAGATTCATTGGCAAGTTGCCAAACATATTTTGAGGTACATTCAGGGCACCACATTTTGTGGCATTCACTATACATTAGGAGCTCCTCACATTGTTGGCTTCACTGACTCAGATTGGGCTGGTGATGTCAATGATCAAAATTCTACTTATGGCTTTGTTTTTTGTCTTGGTTCTGGTTCTATCACATGGTCTTGCAAGAAGAATTCTACTATTGCATTATCATCTACAAAGGCTGAGTATCGAGTAGTTGTACTAGCTAGTCAAGAGATTTTATGGCTTCGGTAGTTGATGACTGAGTTTGGTTTTCCTCCTAATCATCCCACTACTCTTTGGTGTGATAACCAGAGTGTTATTCACATTTCCTACAACCCAGTGGAGCATCAACGGACTAAGCACATTGAGATCCACATGCACTTCATCAGATAGTTGATACAGGATGGTTCTCTCATCTTGGAGTACATTCATATAGAGGAGAAGGTTGTAGACATCTTCACTAAACCTTTGGCATCATCGCGCTATCTTTAGTTGCGCTCTATGACTGGGGTGAAGGAATTTGTCCTTGGGGGGTCTCAGAGAGGCCTTCCTTCCTTCATGTTTTTTTCTAGCATGCTTTTTTCATCTCTTTTTGGAGAAGAGTTTTTCCCACATGGTTTTCTCTTTTACTCCGCTTTACAGAGATTTGGTTGTATTCAGGTACCTGATCAGGCCTAGTTGTTGGGACCCTTGTTTTCTTTCATGCATTGTAGTTACTTTTT
Organism: Sequoiadendron giganteum; assembly: GCA_007115665.2. Classification (NCBI taxonomy): domain Eukaryota; kingdom Viridiplantae; phylum Streptophyta; class Pinopsida; order Cupressales; family Cupressaceae; genus Sequoiadendron; species Sequoiadendron giganteum. The sequence continues at coordinate 641,058,025 of CM021103.1, read as the reverse complement.
CTTTCTTGCACTTGTTTGTAGTTGCACTCTTTCTCATCTTAATGGGGGTGTTAGAGTAAAGGTTTTAACTTAATTGTGTTAATTAAGTTACCTTTATTCCTCTCTTAATATTTCACTTTAGTTCGCATAATGTGACATTTAATAATTATATTAATTATTAAATGTTTACCTATTAGGGTTACTTTTAGGTTTGCACGGTCTCCTTTCTTAAGGATTGATCCATTGTATATGTTTTCATTCTATTGTTCTGATAATATAATCTCTCAATATTTCAAAGCTTCAAACCCTCGCTTTCTTTTTCCTCCATTCTCTTCCATGTGATGGGCATCTCTTTGCATGCAGGTGTTCTTGGACTCTGAATTTGGTTTTGACAACTTCTATAGGATTGAGCAACTAATTCTACATGAAGAAGAAATAACAAAGGATGTACCTCTAGTAACATTTGAAAAGAGAAGAAGTGCTAGTTCTATGAAGCAAGTAGAAAATATAGCACCACTGGGCCATTTGTCACCACAACCTACCCCTGAGGTAAGCTTCTCAGTTGACACCTCGATCATGATTGAAGATGATATTGAGGGGGAAGAAGAGGTCACACAGATCAACACTCTTATTATTCCCCAATATGAGATACCATTGGAAAGGAATGTGATTACCTTTGAGGCTTCCAATGAGTTATTTGATGATGTGAGACACTGTTCCAATTAGGAATTCATTGTAGATGATGCATTTTTTAGAATTTTGAATTCAAGTATTTCATCTATGAGTATAAAGGAAAGGTGGTAAGGGAAAGGATAAATGACATTGACCCTAAAAAGAAGGCACATGCCTTAAAAGAGCTTCAACATGAGATTGATAGAGAGATGGAGAATATAAATACTGAGAGAGGGAGGGCATTACTACAGGAAGTTGGGGTTATGCTCCTTCCAGGGTGGGATATCAATTCGGCCATTGTGTTTGATAGATTTATTAAAAGAAAGAACCAAAACTTGCAATTGACAGATAAAGTTGGTGACAAGATCTATACTAGATCAGGATACAATCCTGATAATACTACTTTGTAGATATGGGCACTTTACCCACCAGGAGAAAAACCTTCTCTTGTTGATCATTTTCAAAAAAATGGATATCTTTTGGTACAAAGAGTAGGGAACATAGACCCTATGGGAACAACTGATTTGAATGTAAATGTGGCCAAATTCACCAAGGATCAGATTCAATATCTAGTAAGGGATAACAAGGGATTGACATATGAGAATGAAAGAAGAGTGCTAGAAGCAATGTCAGAGACCACCTATTGGAAACATAGACATGAGAAAGCTTAGAAGGAAGAAGAAAAATTAAAAAAAAAACTTAAGACCACCATCTTTGAGATGGCATCGGGAATAGTCTACACGAGGTCTGAAGATATGCATAAGCATGCTGAAAAGGTCTAGCATGTTCATAACAAAACATATGCAACACTATTGGAACATAACAAATTAAGTGATAGAATGAAGGAAGTAGAACCTCACATCATAGCAAAGAAGGGAAATAGCACTACTATGCTACAGGAATATCAAGAGCTCATGAAAGCACATAAGGACTACCATATCATCTTGACACATGAGTTAAATGAATTTAGTCAGCCACTAAGTATGGTCCTACCCAGCTTCTTTGAGGAAACAAATTTGAAAGATCAGGGTACATGGAAGGATGAGATAGCCCATTATTTGATTGGCATTCTTGATGTGATCAATAATGAAGATGAGGTGCTCAAGAAAACACATGAACAACTTGGAAGAATTTTTGAACTAGAATATGCAATGAAGGATATTATACATAATGCAGACACTCATGTTAAGAGTGGATACATTGAGCATTTGTTGAAGTTCAACTTATTTATTACATGACCCAAGTGAAATAGAGTAATAGGAACTGGAGTTTTATGGTTTTGGATACACTATCATGGTGCATGAGCTTGAAAAAATCTTAGGTGATCATAGGCGCTTGTTGGAGATTAACAGACTATGGTGCATCCATCAACAAACTCTAAATGTTTTCATGTTTTTTTAATCATGTTTTAGTTATGAAGCGGTGTAACTCTTTGTGAACGGGCCTAAATCTTGTTGATTCCCGTACAAATAGGGAAACCAAGGCCTGATTTTAAGGATCATCATATCATATTCCATTAGAATAGGCATTAGTAAGAAGATAGATTGCACAATTTGCCCATCCATATCATACTAAAGACTTATGTTACAATTTTTTTTCTTTTTGAAGAAATATGATCGAGCAGACTACTACTAATTTGTGATCTATTTTCAATGATCAATTACTGTGTTAATTTTCATGCTTATCTATTATTGTGCTTTCTCCAAAGTGGTCTTTTCAAGTTATTTTTAAGTCTGCAAGATTTATTAGGACACATTTGTTATTACTGTGTGGATACTTTGAGTGGTTTTTGGTTGGTGTGAATTAAAATCCTTTCAGATAATTCACTTTAATTGGTTCCTTGTAAGGATTAAAATCTGTTTGAAGAAATTGTTTTGATTGGTTTCCATTAACTTAAGAATTAAAATTCCTTTCATATTTTCACAATAATTTGAGGGGATATCATTGTGATTATTAAAGAAGAGCTCAATAGTCAACAAAATTGCATGTTTGTACAAGGTACATACATCTCAAGTTCTTAGTAGTTTGAGTTAATTTGAATAATCGATTAACTTATTTTACAAATCTATCCCCATAATCACCATCCATCCATTTCACTCCATTCACCTAGCAGGTTAGGCACGTGTTTGTTTATATAAACTTAATTCATATTCTTAATTACTCAAAAACTCTTAGTAGGTATTAGATATCAAGCTCTACATCTACTTCACCCCTATGTGCCATTGTGAGTATATTTCCATAAATAGGAACCATTTAGACTTTCAAATCTTCCTTATCATTCAGGTACACCCGCCTAGGTCTGGCAGAGCCTAAAGAATAGGAAGTAAGCAACCTTGTTTGCCTCGTTCATTATCCAAGTGTGTGTTAAGAGACTGACACCCTCTTAAGGTCCAAGACCTGCACTTTTGAGACCTAACAGGTTTGGAAACATCAGTACCTATTAGTCCTACCTCTCTCAAGAGATTTGGTCATTTGGATTTTCTCTTTTTTATGATTTTCTTTTCAAACCCATGGATTCACCTAGTCTAGAAGCCACTTGATTTACTCTATCTTGGTGTGTTGTGGAATAAAGTGTGAAATAGGATTTGGTCATTTTATGTATGGTGTGTTTATGATTATCCTAACTCACTAATGTTAGTTGGTACCTTAGATAAAGGGGGACAAAACATTTGTGTCTGTAATATAATCTGCTCTATAGTCCACTAAGGCTATTAGTACACATTATGTGATATGGAATAATATTTTGTTTTTATGTTTTGTGATTCTAAGTCCATGCAAATAACATGCTTGCACCTTTGGTCATTTATACCACTGGAGCATAATGTCCTTTTCTATACCAAATTTTAGGATTGCTCGCCATACTTTTCTAGCATAATCAGTCCACCCCTAATCCCTTCCACATTCGTCTTCCTAACATATACTTTTCTCCTTGCATGACTTATAACTTCATCCCCTCTACCTAACCTATATTTTCATCCCCCTAATTCCCCCACATACCTAGACCTAACTATATTTTGTATCATGCTAACTATATTTTGTATCATGAAAAACAAACAAAAACCAAAAACTTAAAACATTATGCACCTACACATCCCCTGTTAGGAAATATTGTATTCAACCCACAAACTTATTTCATTTCCTACATAACCCCATGAGAGATAAACATGCATACAAGTAACCATAATGCATAGATCAAATAGATAAGCCACAAGATAACACAAGATATACCCTGGGAAAATCCTCAAGAGGGAAAAAATCCAGCGTCCAAAAGCCTCCATATTCCATCATGCTATTTATCAATAAATCAATACAAGAGTTAAAGCATCAAGCCTCTCAATGCATCCTCATGTGTCCAAGCATGAATCCACACATCCCATCCCATGCTTCGCATATGTACTCCTCAGAAAGACTCAATAATGACTTCCCATTCACCTAGCTAACCTAAACCACTAAACATGTTCTTTCTTTTATAGACTCAAGCTCACACAAATACAACCAAGTGGTAAGATAAAACCATGTACCACAAAACCATGTGAATGCAAACCACTAACCCCTTATTTAATATTGGGTACTAATTTTTGACTTTATTTAATATTTCCCCAATATTAAATTATTATCACATGTCTCCCACACATTAAATAATAATACAATATTACGATACAACATAAAGTGGTCCCCAAATGATTACCTAGTGTGAATAACCACACCACCTAGGTGCATCACAAATAAATAATTATTTAATTACAACATTATAATAAATAATTTTATGCAATGGTGTACAACACCATATCCCAACATCCTCATCATGCATTTCCTAAGGTCATTCTCATGGTTTGTTGTTTTCATTTGTTTGATACCTCAAGATTCCACACAATATTTTGTAGGTATGACCACAAAATTTTACAATCCAACCGACCTATAGGATTTACATCATTTTTTCATTTGCATTACCAGCATTCATCATATAGAAACAAGGGACTAGATAATGACTAAGATAGGAAAACTATCATGGGACAATCACACCTCAATGAAACCTCTTGCATCCTAAAGATGATCGTAGTACCCTTATTATGCTAATAAACCATTTTAGTTTTCATTAACAATCATTTCATTGCATCTTTGTTCTATTATCCATTATAATTTAATCATAATCCATTTCATTTAACAGCATTTATGCATTCACATAATTTATAATTTCATTTACATCTATAATCATAAAATACATAGGCATCACCATCATATCATAAGTATCCACATCATATACCACATCCATTATGCATAGCCATACATAATCAATTCATCAACATCAATAAAAATAAGAATTAATTACCATTATGCATATATCCATCAATCATAATCACACATAAGCATACCCATGAACATCAATAAACATCATCGTCATGCATAAACCATCATACCCAAAAAATATTACATAAATATCATATCCATCATATCATAATCATATACATCCATGAGCATCATATCATAATCATAAAAAATCCATAAACATCATCCATGAACATCATTACATCCATAAAATAATAAGCCATAAACCATAAATGCACTAGATAATCATCAAGATAAATCATAAACAATCATACGGTCATCTATAATCACTTGCATAAAGCATATTAGCATCTTGCACATACATTATTAAATAAAGAACCATCCACATGGGCATAACCCATATAAACATCTACATCATCATCATGAGAACCACACATATAATCCAAATCCATCATCATATATATCAAAATAATAATATTATGATACAATTTGTAAAAGGGTCTCTCGTATTTACAATCCAAAAATTTGAACCCCTCTAGGGCATAATCCAAAAAGTCATGATCACCCTGCATATAAACCTAGCCTATGCTCCCTACATCTAACTGAGCTAGCCTCTATGGAAATATTGTAGGTGGATGAGGACCCTATTGTGGATTTCCTAGAGGTCCCATACTAACCGATGGCCTTGACCGAATTGATCTCGATCTATGATACATGTTGGTAACTGAAACATTGGCTACCCTCTGATCCTTTGACATAGCTCAATCATATAAAATCCTCCAATGCTTGGCCTCTTGAGTAACCCTGGTAACCTTTGTAAATGCATACTCTATTGCCTGTCCCCCAAGAGATGTTGAGTAGTCTCCCTCTCCTACCTCAATTAGGCCATATTTTCCTAGAGTCGATCTCGCAGCTAATACACAATGTTTATATGCCACTTCTGAGATTGTAGGGGACCCATCTCCTCTTGCAAATTCCATGCACTAACATGAGCCCTTAGACAAAAATAACCCTTTCATTTAATCCCTAACCCTCACACACTTTCATTTTCTACAAAGTTGCGCTTCCATTTTAGCGCAAGCGTCAATTTAGGCCAAGCATGACTTTAGCCAACATAGGTGCTACTATTTGATGTGCAAACACAAAACCCACACGCACTATGTTTTTTAATGCAGGTTTCATTCTTTCCCCTCCTCGAGTGTAAGCGTGAACTCCACAAGCACAGACTTTGAAAAAATTGATCTTTTAAACTTGGGAGCTAAAATGCTCCACATGCGTAACTTTGTGCTCTACTTTGGCCCTCTTCCACGTCTAATTTGACTTACTTATTGACCCCTAAACTAGCCCGAAACCTAGGGGATAAGCTACATACTAGGTCTCCTGCATCCTTCAATCATTGATACTCATGTACTCGCTTTGTACAATGCAAATTCTTGGGGATTTGTGTCATACCTCTCTCACACACTCCAAGCTGGCAATCTCCAAATCATAAGGGTGAAAATGACTTTTTGGGCCTCTCCAAGGCCAATTTATATGCCCAAACCTTAATTTTCCCTCACTTAACCCTAATTTTAGTGCTGGATGCACTAAGCTAATCACATTTTCTCTATTTTTGAGCCTATCCCTCCATTTCTCTTTTTTTCATCATATTCTTCCTCTACACCATTTTAGCCTACCTTTTTTTGAGACATCGCCTCAAAAAGAAATTCAATTTTTTTTTTATGAGTCTCTCAAGGGGTATCACCTCCTAGCATTAGGGAAAAATCTTTAAACTTATTTGACATGACATCACTTTGTACATCACATCAAATAAGGGCAATATGTTCCCAATTATGACACCATTAATCTAATTAAATTAAAATCTCAAATTTTAGTTAATCATCCCTATTTCCTCCTACATTAATTAAATATCACATTATTTAATTAATTAACTCCCTTTAGCTTATAATTAATTAAATGGTTTGATAATTTATTATTTATCGCATTTCCTCTAATAATTAATCAAATATCTTATTATTTAATTAAATAAGTCACTCCATATCCTAAGGTTCATTCCAATTAATCAAATAATTGAACTATTTAATTAATACCACCTTTATCCATATTCCTCTAAATCCCCTAAGCCTTCTTAAGTTAATTAATCTATGATTAGTTAACTTTATCCTCATCCTATTCATCATTAGCCCATCGTCCAAAATTTACCTCTAGTCTAGCTAAATAAACCTATGGTTTATTGAATCAACCCATCCCATTAAATTAATTAATCTTTCTCATCAAACCACCATTAACATTTTTCTCCTAATTTTAAGTTCACTCACCTCTCTCAAACTTGTCACCAAGTGACAAGTTTCCTAACCTACCCTCTCCCTTCCTCTTACACATGTGTGAGATATCACCTACCCCCACTATCTCTTAAACCCTCTTACACAAATCCACTACCTCTCTTCCCAGGGCATGATCACACATGTATGAGCACACCTCTTCCTTTTCTCATCTCCCCCTTGTGACACATGCCACAATGCTAATTATATTCACCACCACTCAATCTCCACCCTTGATTAAGTCAATTCATCTCAACCCTCCACTCCTCTCATCCCACTCCTATAAATCCAATTCTACTCTCCCATTTCCAACATCTTGAGTTGACATTGCCCATACTATGCTGGAATAGCGATTAAGAATTCCACTATCCTTTGAGAGAAAATATTTCAAGAGTTTGGGTGCATCTTGGTGAGCTCTATCCATGGAGAGGAAGGTATAGCTTTGTTTATCTTCTTATTACTTTGTGTTTATATTTTTTTTATTTCACACTTGGTTTTCCCTCACACACAATATGTGTTCTCTAGATTTCTCATGCCCTACCAGGTGTTGACATTCAATGTGTGTTCATCAAAAACCTGCTACCGATATTGAGAGGGAAATTCCTTCTAATGAAGTATCCTTCCATTTCCCATTTGTGTGTTTCCTTGTGAGAATATCGACAGGTAATGATGTAGTACAAGGATTCCTCCTCATCCTCCAATCTGGATAACTGATTATCTGTGTCTATTTTTGGAATCAAAATAAAACAAAGAAGTGGAAAACATTGCATATGTTCCCACTAAACAAAACTTTGTAGGGTGAAATAGAATCTTTACAAAAATATTAGAGTCCTACACTAATGTTCTTTAGAAATTATTAAAATATGGTTCAATTTCCCTTTCTAGAAATAAGATCACTATTTGAACCCTATCCTAACTAGTATGACATGTAGAAATTTTATCAATATCACTGAGTTTTTTATCATGATACCAAATGATGTGTGTGTCTTAGGCATGTCATCCAAGACCACATCGACAATGATACCATCTGACTTGATAGTAAGAAATGAAATTCTAATAAATCTATAACCAAGCCTAATAACCAACTGTATATATACATAGATCCTTTCCCTGTCCATTTTGCTAATCTGATCATAGTTTCTTCTTCTTCATCTATTGGGACTAACACATTTGAGTATGTGAACATGGTCTCATTCACTCATATTCCTCCTTCAATCCATGTGGATAAGCTACCTAATATAAAATTCATACCACATGAATTACCCCTCAATAGGGAACCTTCTCCATTGTACATTCCAACTAAATTCAATGATAACATCGTAATCAATGTTATGGTTGACCCCACTAGTCAAGTCAATGTCATTATGGAGGAGACCCTATTTATAAATAATTTACACAAGAATAAATATGATGAGTCAAAGACCACACTCTGTACTCATGGTCTTTTTTTCCTGCCTATTGGCTTTATCTCTTTGTCGGTCCTTGTTGGGCCTATGTCTCTTGATATATCATTTGTTGTGATACCTCAATTCAACTTGTTCAAGGTTAGACTAGGCATTCCATGGCTAGTCTTCATTAATGTGGTTGCCTCAATCGTCCACAATTTTTAAAAATTTTCCCATGGCAACATTGTGTATATTATCCAAGACATTGGGTATAATTCACTTGTGTCACACGGGGGATTCTCTTTAGACCATTTTTATCCTACTCCAATTGGATCCTTTCTACCTCAAGGGGACTTGTCTTATAGGGCCTATTTTAGGTACAATACTAGAGGTCCAACCCCTCATGTTGTCTTCCTACCTTCTTCTCATATGATTTCTATGAAGGCTTACATGTGTGTGCAATAATATGCCTTGTCCTCTATACCTTCGAAGGCTAAGAACAAGAAATATCTCACCCATAGGCCTTCTCCTTCACCTTCTTCTCCTAAGATTTCATAACCTTCGATTGTGTCCTTTTTTTCTCCTATTGTGCCTAGCGTTGTCAATCAAGATTGCACCCTTAGCCAGGATAAACCTAACTATCTTGTTGAAACATGGAAACACTCTCAAATTGTGGGTAATCTATAGTGAGTGAATCTCCAGAGAAGGTTGGTTCCCCTAGAAAATAACCTAATCTAAAAGACTTTCTGAGGAAAGGGTTGAGTGGAAAACTGAAAATGAAATCCTAAAACCTAAGGATGATTCGCCAAAATTTTAACTTGACTTTGATGATTTTACTCACAAAAAACTTCTCAAAAATTTAACCCTCACAAACTCACTTAACACATACAATCCAATAGTGAATTGTATAAAGATTCACAAAACTAAACACAAAATATAACTTGAACTATATGTAATTTTGCACACAAACTCACAATAACAAGATATAAAAGGATTCGGTATTTTGAATCACAATGACATCAGATTGATACTGCAAACTTGAGACAAAATGTGAGAAGGAAAGCTCTATTTTTTATTGAAACTAAAGGAGTATCCAATCTCCAAATTTGAGTACAAAAGTGTTTACAAACTCTCTCAAATGAACAAGAGAGAAGAAACAATAATATAAAATGAGAAAAACATAATTCTTTCTCCAATTATACTTCCCAAGAGTCTCCAATAGTGAGAATAGAAAAATCAAGCTGAACTGCATCACAAAATAGCAACTTTGATCCATTTTCAAGCTCCAAAGAAAAGTTTGAATATCAGTGCCCAAAACTGCCTCAAACTGCATGAGAAAGATAGATAGAAAATTTCTATCTCTAGTAGATCTATTCAAAAGCTCCACAAAATCAAGTTCAAATTGATGAAAACTAAAAAATAGAAGGTTTAGTTTGCTCATCCTTTTCCAATTTCACCCAAGAACTCAACTCAGAAATAGAAAGATTCTAAGGAGACTAACTACATTTTACATTAAGGTAATTTATAGAAATATTACCTTAATGATGTTTTACATCATGTGTAGTTTCAGAATTACAATATGGAAAGTTCAACCTTAGTCTTGATTTATTTCTGATTTTGATTACTCTAATTTTTACAATAAATTTTTTATATTTTGCAAAAATCAAAGCAATGTACTAAGGTTGTCAAGATATTTGTTTTTTTCTATAAAAATCATAAAAATGATTTCAGGCACTTATTACATTATGCTCATTGAAAAATCAAGGAAAAAACTAGGGTATTTAAACTTAGGAAAAATCACAACTCAAGGCCATTGACTTGATTTTTTCACAAAGGCATAAAAACCTAAGTTTGGCACATATGCAAAGGTTGGCACATTATTTCAAAGGTATTAGTGAAGGCTTTATTCTTAAAGCAATGTGATAAAAATGATAAATTCGAATTAGTGCAAAATGAGGAAACCCTAGCAACCAAACCCATTTGAAATCCACTCATTTTGCATCATTTCACTTTGACACTTTAGAAGAAACTAGGCTATATTTGATCCATCATGGAGGCTTAGGGTTTCGAACCTAGTCTTCACCATTTTTTCTATTCTGAGAGATATATGGAGAAATCCCCTTTGAGAATGCAGAGGTAAGCTGCTTTGTCGAAAGCTTGCATATCGACCTTCATTTTTTTGAAGTATTTTTATCCTCCTGGTCACGGCCATGACCGATTTTCTAATGCTCTTTGTTTGCTTCACCTTTTGTTGATATTTATTTTGTTTTGAGGAAGATATTTGAATAACTCTTGGAAGCTTGAATGCGGCATGGTGAATGGATTCTTCAACCGAAAACCCTTGGTAATTTTTTGATCCTTTGTATTTCCTCTTTTACTTTTGTAAGATGCTTGATTCAAGCCTTCTTGAATGCAAGAAAATAGAGATACTTGTTTTATTATGCAACAATATTACGGGTTTCCTCTATTTCTGAAATAATACGAAGTTCTTGCTTTCTCCATTCATTACTTTCACCATTTGTTAGGGTTTTTTTGCTTCTCATGGCATGGCTCCACAAGACATTTTGGTTTTTTTCTATGTGATGAAAGATGTCAAGCTATTTACTGTTTTGAATGCAACAATAAAAAATACTTATTTATGTAAGGTCGTGGCCTTCCAAGCTTCTAAATATTTGCATATGCTTGAGTTTTTTCATTTTTTTGAATGTGATGCAAATTACTTCCATGCAACACCCTTGTCTTCATGAAGTCTTTATGATAGAAATAAAAAGAATTCTATAGGTCATGGTCTGCATTTTCTCCATTTGGGTATTCCATTTCCTCTATGTGTGACAAAAATGTGATGTTTCTCTAAAATACTTGCATTTTCACTTGTTTTTGAATATTTCAAAGCTTGCATAGGCTCAAATATTTTCTATTTTCTTTTGTATTTGTGATTCATATGCAAACCCCAAGTGGGTTTTTCCATTTTTCTAAATGTGGTGCAAATGTTGTTCACTTTTCAAACCCTAGAACTATTCAAGAAAATGCATGCTTGGCTTCTCAATAAGACCATAATGGAGATAATATTGCTTATTTTTTTGAAGTAAACATCATAGCATCCACTCTCTTTAATGTATGCACTGTAGCTCCATTTTACTTCAATAATGTTGCTCCACTTGTAAGATCATTATTTCTCTACCTAGACTTTCATACTCATCAAAGATTTTGAAATATGTGACACCTTTGTGATGAAACTTGGGGCCTCTCCAACTGTTTTATTTGTTGTCCTAATTGCACACTTTAGTTATGTATGTATGTTCACTATCACAATCCATTGCAATTCATTTCTTACCAGTTCATATGCAAGTATTACTTTTAGTCACCTTGATGAACATGTTTATGAAAAAGTCCCATGTTGGCACCATCACAAACAACATAGAAAACAAAACATTCCTTGTTTTCCTCTTAAAGTGAGCAATAATTATGTCTCTTCCTTCCTAGTATGCACTTCAAACAACACAAACAACAAGAAGACATGACACATAGCAACAATAGAAGATGTAAACAACAATTGTTCTATGAAACTAGATAGGGACGTCATGAACCAACAATATTTTGATAAAATATAGTGCATTTATTTCATCTTTGCATATTTTTGTGCTTGTATGATATGAATTCAAAATCACTTCAAATATTGTTGTTTTATTTGTCTTATATACAACTTTAAGCTGAAACAACATGGTTCATGTTTCTTACTTGAAGAAGCTTTAAACTACCCCCTGTGTTGTTTCCTTTGACATTGGCTTCCTTTTCTGTGAATGTATCTCTTATTAAGAGTATGAAGCTAGAAAATTATGATATCTTCATAGGAAAAAGCACCAATGTCAAAGGAAATAACACACATGTGGTTAGGGTAAGCTTCATTATGGCACATTTTTGCTTCATGAAACAACATGTTGGGCTCAAACCTTGTGGGAGCCACATTCCAACTTGTAACTAAGGAAAAAAATTAGGTTAGCATGAAAAAAAATGCATAAACAAAAACCCTAGCTAAATAATGAAGTACAATAGAGTAAATATGCATAAAACAAAGGAAGATTTCACCAAGAAGCCTTCATGCCCTCCATGATTGACCTTCATTTCCCTTCTCCATTTGCTACAAAATGATGTTTTCCCTCATATTTTGATGAGCAACTATTGACCTATGACAAGCCCTAAGAAAATATTGAAGGATTAATCTACTCAAAAAATGCAAGTATGCAAGTATGAAGCAAGCCTAAAGTCTGAAGCATGAAGTGACAAAATGAGGTTGAAATTTCCTTTTTATAGAAAATAATTTTTTTTGATGAATGGCCAAGATTGTCAGTTGAGAAATGCCCTAAGATCAAAGGCTAAAATTAAATGTGACAACCAACGATTAGGGTAAATTTTGAAATGAAGGGCCAAAATTTGATTTTAGGAAAAATCAAATCAATGGACAAGAATGCATGTGACAAGGAGATATTGGGCACAAAAAAGGAGGCAAGTGGAGAATCAAAATAGAAATTTAAAATTATTTGTTTCAAGAGGTGATGTGGACCTTTTTAAATTAAAAATTAATTTAATTCAAAAGTGGTGGGGCCATATGATAGTAAATAATGATTTTAAATTATTACTTGGTGGGAAATTAGAAAGTAGGTAATTTTAAATAAATGATTTGTATTTAAAATTATAAAAAGCCAAGGTGGATAATAATTAAATAAATTATAGGAATTTATTTAATTAGGGAGAGACATAAGAAATTAGTGACATATTTAAATAAAATAAATGTAGTTTATTTATTTAAATAGCCAAGAGGAATAAAAAATGTGAATTAATTAAATAATTAAGAATTATTTAATTGATAGTTGAATTTGGACTATAGGACATAATTAAATATTTTAATTATGTTAAGAAGAAATGTGGAGAAAATAAAGTTTGCAAGCCTAGGTCAATTTTATGTGTCTACATTTTTCCCCTCTTTGTCATAATGGAGTTTATTGCATTGTGACAAACAAAATTCAGTTTAGAATATGCCTCAACGAAGGTACAAAGTGTTTATGCCCCTTCAAGATAATTTACGAATTTTGGGTCGATGTTGGAAAAATTTGGAAAGTGTCTCGATAAGTCAATTTGATGACCAGAAAAACAATGGAATGATTGGTTTTGAATTCTGATGAAGTTAAGGCAGTCAACACAGTGGTGAAACATGGTCAAATGAGCCTCTAGTAATAACCCTTCGAGGAAACCCTAATTTTTACCCTATAAATAGGCTTCATTTGGGTAAAAAGGTAAATCATTTTCACTATTTCCTTTTAGAAATTTAGAGCTTAGAGCTAGAGGACCTTGCATAAAGATGGTGATTCTGGAGGTAGATCATCATGGTTATCAAGTACACACCTACCGATGACCAGAGGGCGCGAACCTACTGGTATGTACCTTATACACTCTTTGTGATTTTCTCATTTTATGTGCTTTTTAGGGAATCAAAGTTAGGATAGCAGATGTGTTGTGACACATATACATTCACATAAACCACAATCATCATCGTGTTACATGCATTTGATGCATTGCAATGCAAATGCTAGGGGTAGACTAGGGTTAGGTTTAAAATGACGCAAATCCGAACTGGTGTGATGCAAACACCAAAGTGTGATGCAAGTGTCAAGTTGTGTGACACAATTGAGAGATTGCAATGTAAACGCGACATGGTGCAATGAAAGTGTTGTAAAGTGGCACAACTGTGGGAGGAATTGATGCAAGTGCATTAAAGTGATGCATCTACAAATTCAAACAACGCAATTGATGGGGCACAATGCATATGCAAGGTAAAGTGATACAATTGATGTCACACAATGTAAGTGAGAGGTTGAATGACACATTCAACTTTAGCTAGGGCTGACCTAGTTTAGACTATGCTTCCTTGTGTACTTTTGATTAGATATATGCTAATGATGATTTTCAATTATGTGCTAACTTTTGCTTCTATTTATGTAGAGACGATTACCACCCATCTACACCTGAGAGTTTTAGCCAATGACATATGCATTCAGAGATTAGCTGAGACAGGGTGAGCAGAGGTGGATAATGTGGTTAGGCTTGTTTCATGTGACCTATATGCCCATTGTTCGGGAAAATAGGGGCCTATTGACAACACATGCAAAGAGATGCCACTCTGAGACCTACTCATTTCACTTGCCGACAAGAGAGGTCATAGTTACACTCGAGGACGTGTACTAGATCTTGCAAATTCCCATTAGTGGAGAGTGTGTTGTCTATGATCCTCGATGGGGGCTATAAGCCATTACAAAGTATTATGATCATGAGGATATAGCTCAGTTGGGGATTCATGGTTATGAGATCAGCTGGGAGTTTATGGCCAAGCATTATAGCAGGTGGGATGTTATGTTGTGTACTTTGATTATCATGGTGTTGATTTAAGATCGACATGGTCATGGGTTCCCTATTGGATGGGGGGATGTACTTGTCAGGATGAGGTGGGATAGGACAATATTTACTTGGGGGCCATGCCTTCTAGGTATGTTATATCACCAACTACATGATGTAGCATACAAGGAGGTGAGCAATATCAGTTACGGGACTACTCTTCTGATGATCTAGGCATGGGAGCATATTCTCATATTTTAACCACCAGTGCAGAGGAAGCTAGTCGATGGGATGCCTTATGTTTATCTATATGTGGGCTCAATTACATAGACTCATGGGGGAGACACAGGATATTGGTGCCATGCCATTAACACATTGATGGGATTTGTGTGGAGGCCATACAAGGACTGTGGGCAGTGGCCAAGAGAGGATGATCATTAACCATTTTATAGATAGTTTAGATATTTGATTGGCCATACAGTTTAATCCTAGTTGATCATAGAAATGTACTTGCCCCAGTGGGTACTGAGATAGTTTGGGGAGTTACAGGATGTTCTTGTAGGCACCGCAGAGTATGCTATATCCTTATGAGAGATAGTGTGGGGACTACCTATATCATTTACATTGGTAGAGCAGCAGATTGATGGATTGGTAGCATAGCAGTGGGTATGGAGCGAGGGCCCAGAATATGTGGGGACCACCCCAGGCTATGATGCATGGTGGTAGACTCATCAGCCACTTCCACTGACAAATATGGATCAGTCCGCACCAATAGATCGGCGAGTAGTGGTACCACAGGTTTGACAAGGAGGGCGAGGAGGCAAGTATGGGGGCCAGGGGAGAGGGAGAGATGGAGGAAAAGGAGATAGAGATGGTGATGATGGAGTAGATAGAGGGGGTGGTGGGAGAGGTCAAAGATAAGGGAGGAGGGTGCAGAAGCGAATAGGGAAAGCACCACTATCACCCATTCATGAGTAGGGAGAGGAGGAGGAGAGGGAGGAGGCCCATCAGGAGGAGGTCAAGGTAGAGGTAGAGCAGCCAGTAGAGCAACCAGAGGGACCTCATTAGGAGGTAGAGTAGCAGGATATGGAGGTAGAGGTGGAGGTGGTGAGGGAGGAGGAGGAGGAGGTGGATGTGGATGTTTTCAAGGAGGAGTGCATAGGGGGAGAGGAGGATATTGATATTGGTGGGAAGGATGATATATATGATGAGGAGCGGTAGATTGGAGAGCAGATGGTGGAGGGTGAGGAGGATATAGTTGGGAGACCACCACTACCACAAGATTCCACAATGGATCAGCAACTAGCAGATATGTAGAGTAGGTTGGACGAGGCCCTCACTCGCAACAAGACATTAGAGGGTCAATTGGAGGTGACTCAGGTGGAGAGGGACCATACAGTGGTCAAGCAGTAGGAGGCATAGAGCTAGTGAGGGTGAGTGCCAACCAGGCATAGTACAAGATGTTGTATGAGAGGGTAGTGCCAATAGAGTAGTGAGATCCTACCCTTTCACGATCTCAGAGTGAGATAGCTAGTGGATCCAACATCAAGACTCACAATAGTTGGAGCCATAGTAGTGTCAGTGCATTCACCTCATCTGAGTAGTCATCAGGACACAGATCCCATCATAGTCATAGGCATTCTTCAAGCCATAGGTCTAGCCAAAGTCATGGATCTTCATCATCAAGACACAGGTCTCACCATAGCTAGCCATAGGTCATAGTTCCAAGATCCTCACAAAGCCATACTGTCAGGTCCTAGCAAATACCATCAAAGTCTATGAGAGAGCATCAGTCACCCCATTCCTCACCTCAAGGGGATGAGGAGAGCACTAGCTAGGACATATCAGTTCATGTTTTTTTATTTATGTTTGAGACACATTTATATACTGACCATTGAGCTCACGAGCTCTATTTTTGGGATACCTCGAGACTCTATGCTGCGACATTATTTTGAGATTATATATATGATGCAGTTTTGGTACAGATTATATGCTATGTGTTGCATTATGATGCATTATGATTTTATTATGTTTATGTGATGTGATGTATGCAATGATTCTTATGATGACGTATTTTTATGTTATGTGATGTATGCATTTATGATGGTTATGTATGATGAGATACCTTAGTATTAATGATAATGCTACTTTATATGTGATGGTTACTTTATGGTGATGATGATGAGTATGCATAATTTTTTTAACGCTAATGGATGTCATGCATATGATTATGAATGCATTGATGTATGATTATGAATTATGTGACATATGATGTTTCTATTTTATGATCTTGGACCTATATGCATTAATGATATGGATGATGTATGAGAAATGTGTTATGCATTTATATGTTATGTTAATGCAAATGATTTGTTTATGCTAAGTGATGTAAATGAAAATATGTGAATGAATTTATGTAAATGAGCAATGTATTTTGAACCACCAAAAATGTAACACTAAAAGGGAAAGAGGACTCCCCTTACTAGGCCCCTTAGGGTTTTTCACCTAGGGGTGCTTAGTGTAGGAATGGCTTTCTTTCCGCTTGGTGGTTATGGTGTTTTTGGTGGTTGCATTCAAAGGGAGGATTGATTGATGAGGTTTTGAGGTGTGTGTGATAAGTGTGGCTGAAAAACTAAAATGAAATGATGCTAATCTAATATATGAAATGTAAACAAAGAAAATGTAAACTAAATATACTTAAACTAAGTGACCTAAATGTATGCAATCTAGAAACTAACAGAATATAACAGAGATTGTGCACTTGGGAAATGAAACTTGTAGATGAGGAGCCTTAGAATATTTTGGAAATTTCCTAAAATGTGCAAAGAGACACTTACGCTAGAATGGGTGACCTAGTCCTTCTGTCGAGAAATTCTATCGAATCGGGTTTTGGAGAAAAAGGTACCCAGAAATACAAAAACCTTGTTTCAAGCCCAGTACAGGGACAAGGTCACCAATGATGGTGACCTAGTCCTCCTAGTAATTTTTGAAGTCTAAAGGTCTAATTCTGTGGGTCCTAGTTGGTACTTTCCTTCTCTATAATAGCCCATGTCCAAATCTCTAGAAAATGTCCTACAACTTGTCTTTTTCCTCCTCTAGGGTTTGATGATATAGGTTGTCTTGAATGGAATGATTGTACTTTCTCCAACACTTTAAACCTTGCTAAATCTGCACACACCTACAAAGCACATGCAAAGACCAAGAAAATGTTGGGGTTAGGAAATAGGGGTTTACATGAGTCAAACCCCTTTGATGGAATCTCAAACCCAAATGAGAAACAATGAAAGGAAAGTAAGATTGACTGATGAACTCAATAGAAACACTTACCAAACCTTTAGTTGTTGAAATCTACAACATGCAAGAATAGCTCCAATGGAGGTTGCTTGTGGTTCCTTGTGCTTGAGTGCAAGAGTTCTTTTGAAGATGAAAATGAGCTAGGCAGGAAATGAAGGTGAAAACCCTTATTTATACATATTGTTGATGCCAAATTTTGACAAGGTAACAACCTTTATGGGAAACTCAGTTAAAGGGGGGACCTATTGCGCTAAACTGAGCAACCTTTGGATTTTAAAGAAGTTGACTTCTTTTATAACTAGGGTTTTCAATGGGAAAAGGAAGTAGATATAAAAATAAAGATCTAACTAAAGCGATGCACCAAGATTTAGATATAAAGCATGATAAATCTATCTTTGGATGCGATTTAAGGGCTCATTCAACAATCTACTATGTTCTAGAATGAAAAAAATAAAGATAGAAGCCTAAATGATTCACCCAATGACATAAAATAATATTTATGCACATTCACTGAAAAGAGGAGTCAAAGACATGATCTAAACCAACAAACTTGCATTAAATTTATAGAAGTTCTACAAATGAAACATTAGTACCATAATGGCATAGTAAAACTTATCAAATATCTTAAGAAAACAGAAAGGTCAAACAATGGCACAGTCTGTAAGTTCTTTTGCAATAATATAAAAAGCAATAAAAGTCCTGGTTCTTCCACCATTTTTTTCCTATCAAAATATGAACCCCTTGCTTTGAAAGAAGAAGCAATATTTATAATAAAATCCCTAGCCTAGTGAGCCAGTAACAGAAAATATCCTTCAATCATGAGCAATTATGTATATGGTAATGATTTTTCCCGGCCATTGCACTGCAAAAATATTTGAGCCATGAACAAGGATGTCTTAGAGCCAAATGCATCCCTTATGAATGATGGAAGTAGTCCTAGCAGACCAGAGTGTCGACATGTGTCATCCACTCATAAGGCAGTTATAAAATGTGAAAACTATTGTGAGGTTGTTGCATGATTTGTTCCCCTACATGATGAAGCCTTTAGAAGATCTACATGGCAATCAGTTGGGGCCCAAGGTTCATTCTCCCTTCAATGTGCTAAAAACTTGCATGGTGAAGACATGTGGAGGTCTCCCAAACATACTACATTGTAGATGGGGGCTGCCAAGGAATGTGCAGACCGATGCTACATGGCATGCGATCGAGGATTGATAAGGGAATGATGGGAAGAAGCACTGAAGAGTGTGAACTACCGACACATGGAAGTATGTTAGGGGCTTTCAGAAAGTGAAGGAAAGGATTCTTGCGAGGAGGGCCCGACTGACAAGTGGCACCATTCAGATAAAACCTTATGAAAGGAACCTGATGTTTTTTATATGTGGGTGTGCCTGATACTTAGCAAAAATAAAATAACCTGAAGGGAGCTTGGGAAATTTATATTCACAACATTTGGTGACTTATCAGGGGCGTTCCTCTTGTGGAACGAGGAACACAAAAAATTTTGGTTTGTAGACCAGAGCCTTATCCATTGGGCAGCACAATAAAAGCTTAGAGAGGGTGGTCTGCAGAGGTAGCCATTCATCCTTAGATGGAGTGAGTATGGCACGCTATTTTTCTTGTGCTCCATGCAGATTGATCATTTCTTTGTAAGGCAGTGTCGCCGATATACCGGCCTAGGAATCAAGTTGAGAAAGGATTCATGCAATTGGATGAGTGATGCTCTCAATATCTTCTGCAACAAGGGGTTGACTGAAACTCTAAAAAGTAGATGCATCTCATTGCTTCTCTTCAATCTTTGTTGCAATATGCTATGTCATGGCCACTAATTCATCTCCAAGATATGGGGATGATAAGCCCATCAGAGTTAGGTGGGAGAACCTTTATCACATGTTATTCATGGTCTATTTTAAGGTGGTGGCACACTCACTGGCATGAAGGATAGCTACATGGCAATGGATGAACCTATTAGTTGTTTTAGTAGTGGTCTTCTGGTCTTCAACCCCTGTGCTTGCCAAGACTTCATCTGGGACCATATATAGCATGTCCAACAACCTCCTAGCCTTTGAAACTCTCTCTACAATGGATTGAGGGAACCACTTGATTGCTTCATGAACCTCCCTACCCAAACTTGTTGCTTCCACTAGAAATTGGAGCGTTGGCTATAGGGTTAGGAAAAAGGCCTTAACTTTTTCCCAGTATGAAACATATAACTATTGGGATATGTGAAGAAGGTCAAATCGGACGACGGGAGGTTGGGTGGAGTTCTTTAATAGGACTATCTCTGCATCCCTTAATTCAATATTATGCATGAGCTCTACAACCCTTTGGTTTGATGCGGTGAGTTGTCCCTACAAGATCTCTGATTCTGTGATCCAGCTTGCCTCAACCCATTCCTTGTTTGTTGCTTCCTTCTCCAAGGAAGACTTCATTTATTGGATCTCCTTCTCAAGTTGGGCTTGGTGGATATTGAAATCTACATATTTTTTTTGCATATGTTTCTCTAGTTGAGCGTGTTGGCGGTAAAACTCCTCATCTTTACATTGTACTCCCTGCTCCAAACATGCCAATTGGTCTTGATATCCCTGGTTCTTTTGTTGCAGCTCAAAGATTAGGTTAAGATTGAGAGATTGGAACTTCACAAGTTTCTCCTAGAGCTTGGCTTGCTTCGTCTCCCTTTGTTGGGATAAGTGCTTAAATTCAACATCCCTCGCATTTTCCTTAGTGAGCAATACTTTGACTCTTTCCTTGACGATTTTTAGCTCTCTTCCCTCTTCTTTAGCTGGCAACCGGACTTAAGAAAGCCAATACTCACCACCCACTGTGTTTCCTCCATGATCTCTACCTTGTCCTAAGATCGAGCTATGCTTAAATCAAGCCCCATGGTGTACATATTGTAGTCATCTGACTGCATTTCTTCTTGTGGTTTGCTGACAGTTGGGTACATGGTCACAAAGTGTAGCGACTCCTGAGCCTCATTAAAAATAGTCTACACTTTTGGCTCTGTCGGCCTGTTAACATCTTTATCTTTTTTCTTTTGGGCTCTGATTGCTAATACCTACTTAGTTTTATTGCATTCTGATAAGAATTTTAATGGTGACCTGATGAGTCCACCTACGAAAGGTGCACCAAGAGGAAGGGAAAAATGAAATGAGAGTGTGGTGGTCCCGAGTGACTTCTTCCCTAGAACACTAACTATTTGAGGAGAGAAATGATGCATATTTAAATACCCAACCTACGAACCAATAGGAGGAATCGAGGGAAGTGGCATCATGGCATATTCCATCTATTAGGAAGACTATATTGGGACCATTACGACAATGGTAGGAGATGTATCAATGATGGTAGCAAAGGAAGAAAGTGAGGTGCTTGGGGATGTGGAAAGGGCCAAGGAAAATGGAGTAAGGGTCCATGGAGGAGTGAGGGAAAATGGAGTTGCATGAGAGAACTGTGTGAAACCCCCCAATACAATTGAAGTAGAGACCGAAAAGAAAGGGTGGGCGCTTGAAATGAGAGGCATTGCAAACCTGACAGAGGAAACTAAGGACTATGCACCAAGAGAAAATGGAGAGAGAGATACCTGTAGCATGGATGCTTGTGATCCTTGACCCATCCTTGGCTCTTGGCTCACTTCAAGGTCCTTCGAACACTCTCCAAAAGATGCTTCAGCACACTACCACTTTGTTGGTGGCAAGTCCTCTACTACTATGGTTTCAGATTGCTAAAGCTGGGTTATTCTGGTTCTTCTTGTAGTCCATGTGTGAGTCAACGAACACCTCACACATGATATGTTCACCTAGACGTTAGAAGAAACCTAGCCACATTTCTTCATGGCTTTTCCTTTCTGCTACACTGAGGCCGTTTGAGCCTCTATTTATGGTTTCACTCCTTCATCTAATTGTGCTTCAGGTTATTCCAAACTGAAGCCTTTCTCATCACTATCTTCAAAATTTGAATGCTCATATTCCACAATTTTTTGAACTTGTTGTCCACTTCCACGCTATCATAAGGGGCCTTAGTGCGTCGGGTCTCTTGGTTGTATGTCCAAAAATCATTAATCTTTTCCTCCTTCTAGTTATAATTCTTCACCAAGTTGTTGCAAAGAGTAGCACCAATCTACTTCGTCTTATCATACTTCCCAATCTGGTAGTAGAATTCAAGCCAGGGAGGCCAACCACCTTCGGTCGGGATATGAGCTAGGTCAACCATAAGTTCATCCACATCCATCATTGGATTTTCACACTTCTCCTAGTAAGGCTAAGGGTTGTATGTTACCTTGACATACTCATTCAACAAGTCATCATCAAGGTTGTAATTCCACTTATCGCAAATCCATACTAACCCTAGATGAGCCAACTTTGCTTCTAGCAAGTCATGAGTCCTCCTCTTGGCCATGATCACAGTATTGAAGCTCATAGGGAAGCTAAAGAATCCTTTCTTCTTTGATTTTCCACTAAAAATGGTGAACTTAATAATTGCTACCTGGCATAATACTTCAAGTGCCAATATCTGATCCATAAGACATGCCAAAAGCTGGAAGGGTTCCTCGGTGAAGTTGCGCAATTGGACAAATTTGAAGTCCTCACCCAGAAACTAGTCACACTTCAGAGTGAAATTTTGCATGAAATCAATTTGGTCTGAGCTGAACTGTAAGACATTGCAGTCTTCCCTCAAATTCTACAAAATCAGACTTAAGAAATAATCCAAAAATGCTTAATAATCATATGTTGCAGAGAGGAGAGGAGTCCATGCTGAAACTGGCTTCTTCCTCTGGCTTTCATAAAAAATTGATAGACCTAGATGCTTTTGGAAGAAGTCGGGGTTCTAATGCAAAAACATGTGGGTGAGGCAAGATGGAAACTTGAACCTTTGTTGAAGTTGGTACTCCACTATCTAGCTGAGCATCTCTTGAATAAGGGATTCTTTGAAATCATACTAGAAAAGAGAATTTGTGCAACTGAAAACCCAAGCCTAGTTGAAACTCTTGAACCTCTCTATTGGTGTCCAAGCAGAAAACAAATGCCATCATTCAGAAGGAATCCTTCATGCCATCTTTGAATTTTTTATGTGTTGTTGGTATCTGCATTGGCTTTCTCTGAGCTTCCTTGGTCCTTTGTGTTTCCATGTTATAAAAGTTTAGAGCAAGATCTTTGGTCTTCCAATAGGTCTCCACTTTTTTTGGATTGAAAGACTCCATTTGAGGTAATTTGGAACTTCACTCTAGGATGCACAACATATCCCAAATAGCCTCCTTGTAGATAATAACACTTAGCTCCCAACCCTCAATGGTGTTGGTATTTGGGTTGAAGTGTCTTATGGCCTCGTCGACCAATTCAGGGCAGTAGTGTATGAACAAGACCATATATTATGGAAGCCCATTGAACCAACACTTTTGTTCCAAGGACTCTGAGTCGCTATTCCTTTTCATTCTTTCACAAGCCACCTCCCTAAGCATTTTAGGCTTCTTTTCAAGGATGGGATCATGAATATTATCCCATTCTTCTTTAATCTAGATCGGATCTTTGTGGGGATTCTTCTTTTCTGCAAACCACATATTCACCCATGTTGGCTTGTCTGGTATACTAGGTGAAGCGTAAGAGATGACCTCAAAGACATAGGTAGTTGGTGCTATGCGCATGGCCTTAAATGAATTTTGGGCCCTCTCTTCTTGCATTTCTATTTGGGAACTTTGAGTAGCCTCCATCTTTTGAAAAATTCTACTCAAAAATCACACTGAAGCGGTATGAATGGAACCTAGAACAACACGTGAGACTGTGAAATCAAATCTAGACAACCTCCTATTTCAGGTTTAATCCACACAAGGTAATGAATCTTATGTAATTACCTCTACATTTATCTACTTTGTGTTGGCAAGAGACACTGTAAATTTTTTCTATTGTTGTCATTGATGGCAACTCTAGTTAGTGTATGGATACGCATGTAATCATTCAATCCTACCAGTAGTCAGATTGAATTCAGTCAAGGAAGAACAGAGCATCTAGTAGTTCTATGCTTAATGATTCATGTGTGAATTTTTTGTTATCATTTCACATTGTGCATCTTAGAGAATGTATTTTGGAGTACGTACTATCTTATCCAAGGTACATGTTCATTGATGTGAAAGTTTGAAGATCCAGTTAATTAGTTTCCTATTTATCAGTGCATGCAAGCTAACTTGGTGAATTTAATATGTCACATATGTTTGGGAAGTATTTTTTTAAGTATTTTTGTGTTCGTGAATGTTGATGGTGATCATTAATATGTTAGAGCCAACTTTGGCTAATGCGCATCAAGAATTTATCACAGATTGAGTTGACAGCAAGTGATTGAATTCTAAGTCATGGATATATATAAGTGATTGATTATATCATTTTATATGTGTTTGATGTGAAATGAGTGTGTGAAGTGCGAAGAGTTGAATAAGTAGAGAAATTATGCACAGTTTCCCTTGTGCATTAAGGATTTTGTGATGCAAATTTGAGCAGAGCAGAGCAGAAGTGCAGAAATAGTCAGAAGGATAGAAGATCAATTGTTGAGCCTAACTGGAACTATAATCAAGCATTTGTAGATTCTAATCACTCAGCTCAATCTCTTAGATGGTTTTAATTTGATACTTTTGTAAGGCAGTGAGCCTCTTTTGAGCAGTGAGCTCTAGGCAGTGCGACTGAATGCAAGTACATTACCATATTGTAAACTTCCTTTTGAATATACTCAGATCATATTGTGGATTGGTCATCCACCATGGTTTTTCCCCTAACAGGGTTTCCACATAAAAAATTATGTGTTATGGTGTTGTGTTTTCTTACTTCGTTTTCATGCATTTTGGTTGAATGTTACAAATTCTTTGAAGTTTAATAAAGTTAATTTTTGCACAACACTGATTCACCCCCCCTCTTAGTGTTGCTTGTTTCCAACAATTGGTATTAGATTTGGTTCCTCTAAAGAAGTCTAACAACTTGGGGAGATCTTGGAAAGATGGATTCAAGCAATCTGCAACAACTATTGGTGGCCTTGGATGATCTTGATCAAGCAAAATTTGAGAACAGGGAATTGTAGGAAAGCCTTCCAAATGCTGAACAATTCATTCAACAATTGAAAGAAAAAATCAATGAGTCAAGGAAGAAGAGAAAGGAACTATGTGATCAGCTTAAGAAGAAAGAAAGTAGAAGCATGGAAGAAGAAAAACTAATTCAAGCATTGAAAGAGAAGAAAAAGAAGTGTGAAAATTTCTCCAAACAAAATGATGCCCTGAAGCGTGAAATGGAATCTATCATGATGATGATGGCCATAGTATTAGAAGACAAAAAGAAGAATGAAGAAAATTTTGCACAGTCCCTAATAGAAAAATATGAAGTATGCAGCTGATTGGACAATGAATTAGAACAATCTAAAAATGATGAGGAAGTGCTTGAAAAATAGATTGATGATATCAAAGATGAACTTGCTACTACAAATGAGTACAAGGAGAAGTTCAAAATTATCTCAAACATGCTTGATGAATTGATTAAAGGTTAGAAGACTGATGGTGACAAGAGAGGTCTTGGATATGAAGCAGGAGAAAGCTCAAAATATCGACAAAGAAATTCTAGACAAAGGAATTCTGGACAAAGGAGATTCAGGCAAGGAAATCAGACAAATAGAGCTGGAAGGAATTCGGTAAGAAAACCTGATGCTCAGAGATTCAATGGTTATTGTTTTACTTGCAAAAAATTTGGTTATATGGCTTCTCAGTGTAGAAGTAGTATGAATCAAAGTGGTCTATCATTCTCAGGTCACTGCTTTAATTGCAAAAAATGGTCATAAGTAAAATGAATGTAGAAATATGATGAACAACTTTCATAGAGATGGCAGATGTTATAAATGCAATAGACTTGGTCATATTGCTAACCAGTGCAAATCAAGAGAAAATCAGTGCAACAACTGGTCTGGACAGAGAAGTATTGTGTGCTACAAATATTGTTAAATCTTTTGAAGAAATTATTATGCAGTATTGGAGGTCTGCAGGAAAATTATGTTTCACAATGCATGAAAACAGGGTAATCGGATGTGTTAGGGTAAAAGGAATTTATTGTGACAAAAAGGGTTAGGTATGTGAGTGATAAAGGTCATTTATATCCTTCATTTGTCACTTTTCATATTGAAGAAAAGAAGTTTAGAGCGCTCTGAGGCAAAATTTGGTGAATTAAGGCAAAATTCAAGTGTGAAGGGTTTCGAAAATCAAACTTTGATTCAACGAAAATGTTTTTATCAGCAAACCTACAAATTTATGAATTTGTGAAAAATGGATACTTGATTGGTTGTGGATATTAAGGATAGACCCCGTCCCAAGTTCAAATGGCACCCTTTCAAGTCTTTAGAGATAGACTTCTTAGGAGCATTCTCATTTGTTTCGTACGACATTTTACACATTGAAGATATTAGGGTTTATATCCACACAAACATTAAAGAATTGGGAAGTTTGCAGCTACTGAAAATGTATAAAAATCACATTATAGGGGTAGATATATGTGTCAAACCGGAATTCAAAACCCTAGAACAAAAGACATTTACACAGATTGTCAAATTTCCCATCTTTGAGGAGAACGAATGGGTCTGGTACATCCTGAGTCAAGTTCATGCATAATTTATGTGGCTAGATGTACCTTTCAAGATTAAAAAGGAGGCTATAAGTGTTGTTACAGGCTTAAATTCTTTTGGTGGCTTTCCAATTTTGAAATCCGTGAAGAATTAAATGGTTACTAATCTGACAGGCTCTAAGTATGATAGAAGAGCAATGAAAATTGATGACATTATTGATGTAGATTTCAAGTTTTCATCCATGATTATTGGGTATAAAATCTATCATTCTAGTTGAGATAACTCTGTATCTAGCACAACCATTTATGTAGCATATCAGATGGTAAGGGAAAACACAAATTATGACTTGTGTGAGTTGCTCCAAAGTCAGCTGATGGAAAATATTGCTAAGATTAAGGACAAGAAAAATTCATTTAAGTATGGTAATTTGTTGGTATGTTTGTTCTTTTATTTCATGAATGAAGTTTTGGGATTTGGGAAGGTGCAATGGCAAAAAGATAAACTGATGGCCACTTAAATCAGAGATCTCTTGCATATATTTCTTGACATTAAGACAAAGAATACCACTATCTGGAAATATTTCAAAAGTTTTCAAAGCTTAGTGCAAGCCAGAAAGAGAATCCCTACTTCTATTCTAGAGAAATATAAGGATACTATCTACTCTATAGTTGATATCAATCAATGCCTAATGAAAGTAGTAGATCCTAGAATAGTTTGGATCATGCCAATGGGATATGAGGTAGAGGAAAACATTTTGGAAATGTATGTTGAGCATCTATTGAGCAAACCTCAGGATTCATCAGAAGAAAGATTTGGCACTTATACAAAAAATATTAAACAGGTGCACAATGAACTCATAAACCTATGATAGTTAGAAGAGTGATGAAAGAAGTAGAAATATTTGTAGAAAGTATGAGCATATCTTCATTTTTGTAAAAGAAGGTAGAAGGAAGAGAGAGGATGTTGAAGCAGAAAAAGAATCAACAAAAATAGAATTTGCTAGTTTGGTGGAATCCTCTGCCAGAACAAGGTCAACAAGGAGCTCTGCATTCCTATCCGGTCCTTCAGTAAAGCCAACTCTAGTGAAGACATATGGTAAGGAGGGAAAAAGAAAGAAGGATAAGAGAAAGAGAGTTTATGTGGAAGTATCTGAAGATGAAGAAACCAAATTTGATGAAGGTGTGAGAGAAATAAAGCATATGGGCACCTAGGCAGCCAAGATCACTAAAAGCAAACCTTTTGCTGAAGATGACAAAGCAAAGAAGAAGGTAAAGATTGAAAAATATAGTATGTCAGTAGAAGAAGTTGAGAAAGCTTTAGTCAAAGATGATAATCTTAAGCCACTCTATAAATGGTATGAATATTTTGATAAATTTGGGCAAAGAACTCTTGAGGAGGCAACAATAAAACATTTGAATATTTTGAATAAGGTGCTTATTGAAATAATGCCCAGTTTACCTAAAATCTATAATGAGATTCTAGAAATGAGAAGAGTAAATTCCAGAACAGAGGAAGAACAAATGAGAGAGAATTCTTGCAGAAATATGTCTGGTAATGTCCATGGAAGAGATGAAGGCAATTCTGAACAAGACCAAAAAGGAATTCAAGAGCAAGACAAGAGAGAATAAGCTCATGATTGGTCAAAATGATGAGGTTGCAAAAGAAACTGAACAAATTCTGAGAAATTTTTGTTAAATGATAGAATTGATGTTGTCTCTGAAGTAGCACATGATAAATATGTCACATCTAGTCCGACAGAAGAAGAAAAACTTGATACAACTAAGGATAGTCAGATTCCTCTTGATGTGGACAATACAAAAATACCTATGGAGGTTGAAGCCCCTAAAATTATATCGGTTGAGAATGTGGAGATTCCAAAGGTCAAGCAAGAATTTGCAGCTGAGGAAACAAAAGTTGATGCAAAGGAAGTCTCAGTGGAAGCAAGAGACACTACAGAGGCAATGAAGAAATTTTTGGTAGAACAATAGGAAGAAATTGATCCTGAATTGCTTGAAGGTCCTATCAACCTATCTACCTTGTCTCCAATTCAAAAAATGAAGGTTGCATCATTTTCCCAGGCAAAGGCTAGAGAAGAATTGTTGAAGTCTCACATTGAGGATAGTGAACTCTTAGATCTTTCATCTAGAGTGTTGGAGAAAATATTCCCTACTCATGTCAAGGATCCATCTAGTTCCTCCTCCAGAAAACTAAAGAAGCTCATCAACTCAGTAAATACTCACTTCGAGTCTTTTGAGAAGTTTTCCATGATTAAAGTCCAAAAGGAATTTTATGCCAAAAGATTCAGTGGACTAAAAGAAATGATTACTAAAGATAAAACTTTGCTAGCCATTTGTGTGAAAAATGTTCAAAGTGCTCTGTCTGAAAGTTGAAATATCTACAAGACATGTTTTTCTTTGTCAAAATTGACTAAGGTTAATGAAAGGAAGATTAAGGATCTTGAAAAATATTTTGCTGCTATTTATGATGCTTTTAATCCTTTAGCTGGTGGTGTTGCAAAGCAAGAAGTTCAAGTGATATCTTTTCTTGACAAGATAAGAAGCTTGAACCATTAAAACAACAGAACTGTGGAAAGAGCATGTGAGCTCAAAGGCCTAATTGGTCCAAATATTGAGATAATGTCTAGTGCATTAAAGGAAGCAAAAGATGTTAAGACAGTTGGTGATCCAGTGACCGTTGAGTCTGTAGAGACACAATCCTACTTGGTATGTGGTCACATAACAATTTTGGAAAGTCTCAAAAGGGTTTGGGACACAACCTTGATCCTGTTGAAGAAGGACTTTACAGATGTTTTCAAGTTTGTGTAAGTTTTCAAAGAATCCTTGTATATATGCAGTTTGTTCATAATAGTTTTATTCGATTTCTGGTATGCGGATTCCCCAAAATTTTCCATTGATTTCAAAGAGGGAGAGTAGTAGAGTGAAAAATGCAAAATCATCTTAGGGGGAGAGCTATGTTTTTGAATTTTGAGATTGGTAATATAATTCATGATCTGACAATTAGTCATTTTTCACTAAGTGTTGCCATCAATGCCAAATGGGGAGATTGTTGGCAAGAGACACTGTAAATTTTTTCTAGTGTTGTCATTGATGGAAAATCTAGTCATTGTATGGGTACGCATGCCATCATTTGATCCTATCAGTAGTCAGATTGAATTCGGTCAAGGAAGAACAAAGCATCCGAAAATTCTATTCTTAGCGATTCATATGTGAATTTTTTTTTATCATTTCGAGTTGCGCATCTCAGAGCATGTATTTTGGTGTACATACTATCTTATCCATAGTACCCGTTCATTGATGTGAAATTTTAAAGATCTGGTTAATTAGTTTCTTGTTTATCAGTGCATGCAAGTCGACTTGGTGAATGTAATATGTCATGGATGTTTGGGAAGTATTTGTTTAATTATTTTTGTGTTCTTGAATGGTAATGGTGACCATTAATATGTTAGAGCCGAGTTTGGCTAATGTGCATCAAGAATTTATAACAGATTGAGCTGACAGTTTGAATATATTTTTATTTTTGTCTAAGCCAATAGTAAGCGATTGAATTCTAAGTCACAGATATATATAAGCAATTGATTATATCATTTTGATATGTGTGTGATGCAAATTGAGTGTGTGAAGTGTGAAGAGTTGAATAAGTAAAGCAATTATGCATAGTTCCACTTATGCATTAAGGATTTTGTGATGCGAATTTGAGCAGAGCAGAGCAGAAGTGCAAAATCAGTCAGAAGGACTGAAGATCAATTGTTGAGCCTAACCAGAACTTTAATCAAGCATTTGTATATTCTAATCTCTCAATTCAATCTCTCAGATGATTTTAATCTGATACTTTTGTAAGTCAATGAGACTCTTTTGAGCGCTGACCTATAGGTAGTGCACCTGAATGCAAGTGCATTCCCATATTGTAAACTTCCTTTTGAGTATTCTCAGATCATATTGTGGATTGGCCATCCACCGTGGTTTTTTACCTAACAAGGTTTCCACATAAAAAAAATTGTGTTATGGTGTTGTGTTTGCTTACTTCATGTTCATGCATTTTGGTTGAATGTTACAAGTGCTTTGAATTTTTAATAAAGTTAATTTTTGCACAACACTGATTCACCCCCCCTCTCAGTTTTGCTTGTTTCCAACACTTTGTTACTAGATGCACCACACCTGGTTCCCTTGAAAAAAAATTTCTTCTAAGTATTTTTGCGTACTCAAGAATTTTTATGCTATGTTTAGCCTTTGCATGCGACACTTAGCTTTTTCTTTGATTTGCTACCCTCAACTGGTAGATAACGGTTGCCTTTCTGTATTTAATTCAGCATGTACTGCTAGCTCCTCTGTCCATGCGAAATGAAATACTTGACCTTTTGAAAAGACAATAATTCATAATTATATTAGTGATAACATCCCTTCGGTATGATTTTCTTGGGAAATTGAGCCATCGGTGAAAAGATTGCCATTTTCTCGCACACCTTAGCAATTAATATCTCACAAAGCATAATTAAGATGAAATCGTAATGAGTACTTAGAAAGATTTGTGCTCAACCTTGGAGCTTTAAATTTCCTATATTGTGACACCTTAGCATCTTTCTGTATGAGCCATTGCCTGGGACTGCCACCAATTTGCACTAATTGATTGTCACTCCTTAATCTTGCACGCAACAATTCGTACCTGCAGACGTAATTGGGTTGGAATATCGAGCTGGCCTTTTGGTGGGATTTTTGAGTTAACACTCGATTATCACCACGCTTGTTATGCAGGCTACCTTAGATATTTCTAGAAATGGGTCCTAATATAGTAGAAAAATCACACTTAGCGATTAGCAAAATCAGCATTGGGTGATTAAATAGGATCATCGTTTAGGCGATTGAGACGGTTCTGAATTTGCATAGGGCTTAGACTTAGGTAATTTAGCAGAGACTGATATGATGAATACTCCAATAAAACTAGTGAGCAACAAGTCTCAAACAACCTTTCTAGGAGATATTTCCAATAGACACCTCAAGCGCATGACAAAAAACAAGCACTCACTGGCTATTATAGCCATGAAATGGGTTTTGGGTAGGGATTGTATTGAGTATGAAGATAAGTATCGGGTGAATACCAATATCTACTCCCATTTTTTTCCCTTGCTACTTGATATTCAAGTTCCAAAAGCGATGATTTTGTGCTTGAAACTCCATATTTTTCCAAAGAGGTACCTCAAAGGTTTTGGTGAGGCGATAAGCAATGTAGTGTATGGCTTGGGCCTT
The DNA here is from genome assembly GCA_007115665.2 of Sequoiadendron giganteum. Lineage (NCBI taxonomy): Eukaryota > Viridiplantae > Streptophyta > Pinopsida > Cupressales > Cupressaceae > Sequoiadendron > Sequoiadendron giganteum. The sequence continues at coordinate 641,025,862 of CM021103.1, read as the reverse complement.
CCTATTGCAAGTGACTTGTGAAGGCATAAGAAGAAGTGGTGGTACCATGGGTGCCATTCTTGAGTGGGTTTTGGCTTCATTTGCTCATTGAGAATCATGAGAGGGCTACCCGTGCATGTCACTTTCTACTACACTGCTACAATGTAGTGTTGTTTTATGATGTGGATTGGTACACTAACTTTAGGAACCTTGTGTTCCCTCTGCCACTCATTCTAGGTGTTGATGTTTATGCTCTAGGTCTTGTTGTTGCTGGTGATAACCCTATTTTTGCCTCTAACAATGCTCCTATTGATGAAGACAATGCTCATGTTCTAGACACTTGAAGCCTAAAAATTATTTTTCCTCCTTTTGTATATATATGCCTGAAAAAGGCTTGCATACATATATATAGGGAAGTCATATACATATAGTCATACTTATGAGCATATTGCCTTAGAGCCATTTCGACAATGTTTCTATCAAAGTACATATATATAATGAATATACTTGCTTATCTTAAACTTCTTGTCTTCATTCTTGTGTTTTTGCAATATGGATTGAATTGAATTCTTCACATATGAATTTATTTTTTGCAACATGAGCAAGATATTATTTCTTTGTTTTAGTAATAATGAGTTTCATGAATTTTCTTGCTTCCCGTATCTATGAAATTGTTGAAAAGACATGCCAACAAAAAACGAAAGGGAAAAAATTACATTATTCACATATTTACACTTGTGTGAAGAAACTGAAGTTTAATTGAACAATTTCAAGTGAATCTTGCTAACGGAAATTCCCAATGCTTCTTTTTCCATGTTCTCTAATTCGAATGCATTTTGCAATGAACTGTTTTGAAAGGACCCTCCTAGATTTTGTCGAATTTTCCATGTTGGCTAGGTTTTGCAGCCCTTTCGTTGAACTTTAGTACCAAATCTCTGCATTTTAGACCTTGGTCTGAATATTTCTTTTCGAACCACTTCTTAACCACCTACTAGTGGTTGGACATGGCTATTAGGGCTTTCTCCCTTCTTCTCTTGTACCTCCAGCAATTCGGCCAACCGAACCTCCATAGCTCCATTCTCCTAAATTTCTAGAGACTTGAGTAGCTATAACATAGGTATCTCTATAGAAATAGGCAACTGCCTCCTTCCCATACACCAGCTCGTATGGTGAAATTTTCAGGGCTTGCTTAGGTGTTATGTGGTCTTCCCATAACACTATCTGGAGGTCCTTGTACCATTCCTTCTCATGATCAAAGCCAATCCTTTTAATCAGTTAGATTAGATTCTTATTAGTTGACTCTGCCAGGTCATTCCCCTGTGGGTAATAATTTGATGATTTGTTTTAAGAATATTCCATGTGAAAGTGTGAACTAAAATACCTTAGAGCCTAGGAATTCTATGGCATTGTCTAAAATGATGGTCTTTGGTGGGCCGAATCTCATTACTAGCCCCTCGAGAACATCCACAATTTTTGCCTCAGTCATATTCTTCATGGGTAGGGCTTCATTCCACCTCATGAAGTAATTTGTGGCCATGATAATCCACTTGTGATCGGCACTGGGGGTGGGATTGATCATTCTGATGAGATCTATCCCCCATTGCATGAATGGTTCATCTGCTACTATCGGATTGAGAGGCATGGCAGAATTTTTCCCTCTCCCTGCCTAGAATTGGTATTCCTTGTAGGATTTTATCTTGTTGTAGGAGTCGTTGAATAGTGTAGGATAGAAGTATCTAATGCATAGAATTTTGATGGCGGTGGTCTTTGTAGAGAAGTGTCTGCCTTCAGGGCTACTGTGGAAGGTGCTGAGAATTTTATTTTCTTTCTCCATGGTGACACATCATAGTAGGATGTCGTTGAAATTCCTCTTGAAGAGGATCCCTTCAATAAGTGTGTACCCACTGTTTTGCAGTCGATAGAATCTTCTTCTCTGAGAAGGAAGTCTTGGTGGATACTTGTCAATGTGCATAAATCTTATTCTATCTACTAGCCAACACCCTTCGAGTTCAAACACATTTGTTAGGACCAGCTCCACTTGCTCTTTCTCGATTTCCATTTCTTCGTTGTGCACTAGATATTTCCACAACCATCTTCCTTAGACAATCTTTGTAGGCTTGACCTCAATGTCATATTCCAAGATCTTAGTGATCCAGTTGGACCTTTTCTTGATGATTTCTCCTTGCATAATATATTCACACATACTAGAATGTGCAACATAAATTATCACCTTGTTACATGATATAAGATGTCGGAACTTCTTGAGTCCCTTTATGATTGTGAATGCTTGCCTCTTGAGAAAGTTATAGTTCATCTCATATTCCTTCAAGGCTTGGGAGCGAAATGTTATCAAATGTTCTCCCTTTCCTTCATCATCCTTTTGAGTCAGAACAGTAGTGATGCTTGTCTTGCTATTAAAAAAATACATTATGAAGTCTTTTGACAAGTTTGGATTTACCAACACAGGATCTGAAGAAATAGTGTCCTTCACTTTCTTGAAGGATTCCCTCGCTTCTTTTGTCGATTTAAAAAATTGATCCTTTTTTAACATCAAGGTGATGGGCCGAATTATCCCTACAAAATCATAAATGAATTTTCTTAGGAAGTTTACCTTTCCTAGAAAAGACTGAACTCCCTTCTTGTTGACTGGAAGGGTAAGTTCCCTAGTTTCCTTCACCCATTCAGGATCAAGTGAAATTCCATCTTTGGACACTACATGTCCCAATAGCTTTCCTTGCAGCACACCGAAAACATATTTTTTCGAGTTTAGGGATAACCCCAACTCTTGGAATTTTTTGAAAACCATTTCTAGATGATCAAAATGGTCATCTTTGGACTTGTAAAATATAGTAAGATCATCTAACTAGATGAGGATAATTTTGTTGATCAGTTTGTTGAAAGTGATGTCCATTACTTGTTGGAAGGTGGCTCCTGCATTTGCTAGGCTGAAAGAAATTTTAGCATATGAAAATGTTCCCCACTTGGTGGTGAACATGGTCTTGTGTTGATGTTCTTCTTTAACCTGAACCTGATTGTAGCCCAAGAAGCCATCCAATAGAGAAAACATTTCTGAACCTACCACAATCTGCAAGATGGATTCCATGGAAGGCAATGGGTAATGATCCTTTAGTGATGCCTTGTTTAGGTCACAGAAATAAAAATAGAGATGAATGTCTCTATTCTTCTTTTGGATCATAATGAGGCTAGATACCCACGTACTATGCTTGATTGGGAATAAAATCTTAGACTGGATCAACTTCCCTAGTTCTTATGCCATTAGGGCCTCAATCTTTGGATTGAAGGGCCTCTATTTTTTTTGGACAGGTTTAGCACCCTCTATTAGCTTGATGGTGTGTTGGATGATGTTAGTATCATATCCTCTGAGATCATCATAAGACCAGGCCACGACCCCTTCATATGCTTCGCAGAAGTGTATAAATCTATCCTTATCACATTGTGGGACTTCTTTCCCAACTTTTAGTTTTCTTCCATCTCCAACCTCAAGGTCGGCATAGTCTTCTTGGTTTGCTAAAAAAATTCTCCTATCATTCCTTACATCATCATAGTTGAATAGATTTTTGAGCGTGACCAACCCTTTCAGGAGTTTGTTTGATCTCAATTGAATGATCTTCCCTTCATATGCTTCTTCAATCTTCGACTATAACTAATCAATGAACTCTCTTGACTGTTGAATGAATGAGGCAATGTGTTTTTCACTTTCGAACACTTTCTAGCTTTGATCATTATCTAGAATGGAGGGTCAGTTGATCACTTGCACAAAGTATACATTCTCAATTAAGTCAGAGATAGGATCGAATTGAGATCCTATCATTGCCATACAATCCACAGTTGAATTTCATTCCCTTGGCATGGTGTGGATTTTAAAAGCTTCAAAACTCTCAATGAGGTCCCATACCCTATGTCTATAAGATCACATGCAGAAATTCTTTGCAGTAGAGATGTTTCTAACTTGATTGATTATAAGTTTGGAATCACCGAACACCATTATTTATTTAACACCCATGCGTTCCACGAGACTTAATACTTGCACAAGACCCTCATATTTGGCTTTATTGTTTGAGCAAGAAAATTAGAAGTGGAAAGATTTGAGGATATTCTCATTGGTTGGAGATGTTAAGCATATCTTGGCACCAATGCCAACTTTTCATCTTGCACCGTCAAAGTGCAATGTCCAGATCTTTGAGGCTTGTTTGATCATGGATTCCTTCAACACCTTTGGGAACTCTTGATCAAAATCATAGATGATATAGGTACCCAACCCGGTAGCATGATAATTACCGAAAGGATTGGCATCCCCATACTCGCTCAAGAAGACCTCTTCTTGATTGGCCTTGTCTTCGGTCACCTTGTAATCGTTTGGTAGCTTGATACCAACAATTTATTATTTTGTGAAATAAGTATCAGCGGCTTCAAAGTTGATCATGGATTCATCAGATACATGTTCTGAATGCAGAGGTTTTGATATTATCTTCATTTTAGCTCTGTGTTTGGTCCCGAGAATTAGGTGGGACCAATCTAAAGAAAGGTATTTGCCTATTTTTAATGTGAATTCCTAGGATAGGCAGAGGTTGAACATGGGAGGGACATCAATGATCATAGTATCTTGCAGCACCGTGATGCTAGGACAAGAAAACAAAGTCAAGGGGAGGTCTTTAATGAGGCATATTGTTTCAACCTTGTTCCCATCTAGCTACATACTCCTCTCTTTAAGGGCTCATAGCTAAGCCCTAAGGCTTCAACTATTTGCTTGGGCATGACTGTGGTGCTAGCACTAGAGTTAATCATGGAGTTGTGCAACATTTTTTTCCCCACAGTGAGGGTTAAGAAGAAGGGTTTAGGTTTCATTTTCTCCTCTTTCACCTCATTCGAAGCCTCCTCTGTAGTATTCACAAGAACTTTTGTTGAGGGTGATGAGTTATTAGCCTTTTCGAAAGCTTGTTTTATCGATTGCATGACCGCATCTTTTTGCAGGGCCTTCTATAGTAATGACTTTTACTCTGGAAAGGCTAAGATATCCCAAAGGGATAAATTAGGAAAATATTTCTTCAATTGTTCCACCACATTGAAAGGTGACGGATTTGGACGCTTTTGTTCCTTGGTCCTAGTGATAACAATCTCTTTGTGCAGTTGTGGATGTGGAGCAATTCTGGAAGTGCTAGGGGGATGGTCCAAGATGCTTCTAGGTTGCGGAGTGACTATCTCCCTTGTAAATATTTTTTTGATCAATTATTGTAGTCAGATTGTACTTGTAGGTTTGTCGACGTGGATGCTTCATATGTACACATGGCTTCCTCTCCTTCCATCCATGAGAAAAGGGTGTGATTAGGAGCTATATCATTTTCTTGTTCTAGGGACATTCCCTGCATCTATGTGATAAGAATTGCATTCTTCATTTAGGGAGAGGCGTATGTATAACCTCTTGAATTTGGGACCATGCCTTGGCTGCACTATTCTACAATTTTTCAATACAAATTGCCAGATGGACAATTTTGAGGCATATGTGCATCGCCACAAGGGAAGCACCAGGGATTGATATCTTCGGCGAGATTGTTCTAACCTGTGGTCAACTCTCTTCTTGTACTTGTTTGAACAGTTCCTAGTGAAGTCAATACCGGTACTATTTGGTTCTTTGTATGAGTCGAAAGATTTGTACGCATGGCTCCTTGATATTGGTTCTATTTGTAGGAGGATCTATCACCTTGATAAATTTGGTAGGCTAGTATTGGAGGAGTTTCTTGGTTGTGCTTGATAGTGGTTACTTCATTTGTTAAGTTTTGTAACATCTCCTTTATGTCACTCATCTCATCCTTCAGAGCACTAGATGTAGAATCAATATTTGATGGTGTGCTTGGATATGTGTACATATACAGGGGTGGCATGGGTGTGCTAATAGATGGCATCTCCTAGGTGAAATTTGACATTTAAGGGAATATCAGCATAATGGGCCTAGCTGGTAACTTCCTAGATCGATCAAGTTGTTCTTCACCTTAACTGTTACATTGTATGCATCTGATAATGTGGTTCTTCCAAGTGACTGGATCATCATTGAGATATTGGCATTAATGGATTTTAAGTAGAACATAAATGCTAACTCGGCCTATGGAAGGATGGTAGTTTGGATTCTCTGCTAGGTTGTATGGAACTGGGCATTGAATTCCATCATGGCTTCAAATGGGGCCTGCTTTATTGTTGCTAGTTGATGATATAATGAAGACCTGTCTCTGTCATTAGATAATCTTTCGTTAAAAGGATCTCCAAGTTGATCTCAAGTATTGATAGTGTTAGCCGGTAGAGTGCAATACAAATCTAATGCTTTTCCTCTGAAAGAAGCCACAAGAAACCTTAGTGTTATGTTTCGATGTGTAACTTTGTGTACCAAACACATGTCTGCCACATCTTGCAGATGTTCATATGGTGTTCTTGATCCATCTCTGGTAAAATTTGGAAGAGCTTTGAGAGCAGAGACCGGGATAGGGGCCCAAATGGTAGGTTCAACTTGGGCTACAAGAGGACTCCTAGTGTCCCAAGCCATATAATTTTGGTTCATGATCTGCAACATGGCTAATGGAGGGATTTGAAAGTTTATTGGGTGAGTTTGGGTCTGTGTTATTACTAGCGGAGGCACCAACAAGCCTGGATTATTTGTTGTTTGTGACTTAGTAACAGGTCAATGGCTTATACACCCTTTTGATTTGGTATATTGAAGTTGTCCCACCGGGTGTGCCAGAAAAAAAGAAATTGTTGATACCAAATTTTGACAAGGTAATAGCCTTTATGGGAAACTCAATTAAAGGGGGGCCTATTGTGCTAAACTAAGTAACTTCCAAATTTTAAAAAAGTCGACTTCTTCTATAACTAGGTTTTTGAATGGGAAAAGGAAGCAGGTATAAAAATAAAAGATCTAACTAAGGTGATGCACCAAGATTTAGATATAAGGCATGATAAATCTATCTTTTTGATGCGATTTAAGAGCCCGCTTAGCAATCTGCTATGTTCTAGAATCACAAAAATAAAGATAGAAGCCTGAATGATTCACCTAATGACATAAAATAATATTTATGCACATTTGCTAAAAAGAGGAGTCAAAGACATGATCTAAACCAGCAAACTTGCATTAAATCTATAGAATTTTTGCAAATGAAACATTTAGTACCATAAGGGCATAGTAAACTTATCAAATATCTTAAGAAAAAAGAAAAGCCAAACAATGGCATAGTCTATAAGTTCTTTTGTAATAATCTAAAATGGAAATGAAAGGCTTGGTTCTTCCACCAATTTTTTCCTATCAAAATCTAAACCCCTTGCTTTGAAATAAGAAGATTAATTTATAATAAAATCCCCAGCCCAGTGAGCCAATAACAGAAAATATCCTTCGATCATGAGCAATGATGTATATGATAATGATTTTCCCCAGCTATTGCAATGAAAAATATTTGAGCCATGAACGAGGAAGCCTCAAAGCCAGATGCATCCCCTTCGAATGATGGCAGTGGTCCCAGCAAACTAGAGTGTCGACATGTTTCATCCACTCATGATGATAGTTATAAAACATGGCAACTATTGTGAGGTTGTTACATGCTTCATTCCCCTGCACGATGAAGCCTTTAGAAGATTTATGTGGCAAGTGGTCAGGGCCTGAGGTTCATTCTCCCCTCCATATGATGAAAACTTGTGCAATCAAGACATATGGAGTTCTCCCAAACATATTGCATTGTAGGTGGAGGCTGCCAAGGAATGTGTGTGGACCAATGCTATGTGGCATGCGTTCGAGGCACAATAGGGGAGCAATGGGAAGAAGCGTTGAAGAGTGTGAACTACCAACACATGGAACATGTCGGGGGCTTTCAAAAAGTGAAGGAAGGGATTCTTATGAGGAGCGCCCGACTGACAAGTGACAACATTCAGATAAAACCTTGTGAAAGGAACCCTATGTTGTTTTCAATATGTGGGCGTGGCCGATACTTAGCAAAAATAAAATAAACTGAAGGGAGCTTGGGAAATTTATATTCACACATACTAAACCCTAATTTTCCTGAAATGCAATATGATAGGCTAACACTAGGGTTCTGGAGGAAAATTCCCATTAGGTTTTTGATTTAATTTTGAAATTTAAGCCAAAAGGGACTAGGTCACCCAAGGTGGCGACCTAGTCCACTTGGGAAATTTCAAGTGGTGGTCAGGAATTAAATAGTGTTTAATAATTTTTATTAGCTTTTCCTCCTAAAACACACTTAAGTCAGCCCTAAAAGTACATTAAGGGGAAAAATTAGCATAAGAAAAGGGTTAAATTAGTGATGATTAACCTAGGAAAGTGTGAAAATTCATTACAATACTTTGTCACAAGGCTTGGAAAGGGGTAAAAAGGGGTTGTTTAGGTGAACTATGTTGAAAGGGCCTTAGAAAAGTGGGAAGATTTGTTACAACACTTCACAACACCTTAGTAAAACATCGTTAGATTTTTGTTGAATTGCAAGCTTTCAAGACTCAATCAAGGCAAAACAGATCAAAATGAGTGAAAAAGTGTCAAAGGCTACACTTTTTGGTGACACATTTAGGCCCCACTTTAGTGAGAGGATGAACTTGCTTCAAATTCACACTAAAGTAGGCAAGTCATGCATGTTGAGAGGGATCCAATGTATTCATGCTAGTAAGATGAGATGAATTCAATCAAGAGGGATGATCAAGCCCCCAGGATCAAGATCCCATGACAAACCAAACATAAACACAAGAGATCACACAAGAAGCTGATGCGAAAGAATGAAGAGAGATGGAAAAGTCGAATCAAGCTTCGACCATTTGTCCAACTAGTTGCGGATCAGATCTAGGTTGTTTGTCCAAAAGGAAAGAGAGTAATCACTCTAGACCGATGATAATTTTGCTTGTCCATTGGGTGAGAATACAAAAAAGGTGAGAAACATACACTTGGTTGGTATGCACTCACACACACACAAAGGTGGCTATGGGGAAATTCATGTCGCTAGTTGTGCTTCCCGCTCAACCATACCAAAGTTGTACTCCCTAACAACTTTGATAAGGTGCCACAAAGACAAGGGTTGTGGTTCATGAGAAAAGAAAAACCTTGAATTCTTAGAACTCGTGAACAAGTGCAAGATGGCACCATAGGCATGCAAGTTGTGTTATGCAAGGTGGCCATGTATGCACAAATGTAAAAGTGTAAAATGCAAAATGCAAAAATGTAAAATTCAAAAAGAGTGTTCCAAGGAGTCTTGTATGGTTAATATGAGGTCTTTGACTTAGGGAACATTGTGTCTAATGTCTCCAAAAGCATACCAATCAAAGGATAGAAGATTCACAACTTAGGGGATGCAGTGTGTCACATCAAGCCACTAAGAGGAATGTAATATGCTAAGATAAGTCACACTTATGAAGGAAATTACACTGAATGTCATCAACAAATTGAGAAAATGCATCATGTGAAGTGACAAGGTTGCACTAGAAAGCACAAACAAAGAAAAGAAAATGAAAATGAAAAAATAATAATGTCAATGTATGCCCCCACTTTAAAGGAATTGCTACACACTGTTTTGTGAGAAATTTCTTTAAAGTAGAGAAAGGTAATAAAAATGCAAAAAAGAAAGAAAAGGACATGAGAGCCATCTTGGAAAGCCTCATGTCAAGTGACATGTGTCCAAGGGAGACTGCATCATGTAAAAGGAAAGGAAAAGAAAAAGGGAAAAAAGAAAAGAGGGAGGGTGCCCCCAAATTGAAAAACCACAAACACATAAGGGATCTATGGATTTGGGGTCAGTATGTTCATTGTTGCAAAATTTTGTGTAGAGAGCTCTGAAAAGTCATCATCTCCCCAAATACATAGAACCGGAGGAAGGACACAAAGAGAGTGAAAAAAAATGAAAAGAAAGAGTCATTTTGGTTTAACATGGAAGAGACATAGGATGTCTCGATGCTTTGCATCATCCCCAAAAGGACAAAAAAAAGAAAAAGAAAAAGACAAAGACAAAGAGCCTTTTTGAGTCAACATGAAGGAGAAATTGCAGTCTCAACTCCTTGCATCATCCTCAAATAAAGGAAAAAAACACAAAAGAAAAAGGAAAAGGGGTCCATTTGGATCAACATGAAGGAAACATTGTGGTCTCAATGCCTTGCGTCATCCCCAAATGGAAGGAAAAAAGAACAAAAGAAAAAGGAAAAGGAAAAGGGGTCCATTTGGGTCAACATGAAGGATAAATTGTGGTCTCAATGCCTTGCATCATCCGCAAATGGCAGGAAAAAAGAGAAAAAGAAAAAGGAAAAGGGGTACATTTGGGTCAACATGAAGGAGACATTGCAGTCTCAATGCCTTGAGTCATCCCCAAATGGAAGGCAAAAAGTGAAAAGTGAAAATGAATGTATGACATATAGAAGAAGTGAGACAAATAGAAGAATTTCATGAAGAGGGGGAACAACAAACAGTATAGGGGAACACATGACACACAAAAAAACATAATACTAGTAAGGCAAATGTAAGTCAACCATTAAGCAAATCATGCACCTCCCAATCTCAGTGGGGAAAGCGGGAGGTGAACAACAAAACTAAAGGACAAGGAAAAATGCATTACTAGGACAAGGCTAGCAACCTCTTTCGCCCACTGAGTGCAGGGCTGGAGTGAGCCGAGATAGGTGATGGGAAAGAACATGTTATAGTGACAAGGGAATGTTCTACAACTATTACATGAGAAGGTGCATGAGAGGTAGTTTAGGGGTCAATGGGGTAGCACTTGGTACCAAAAAAGTGATACTCAGAATCTCACATAGATAGTGACATTCATTGCTTATATGGCCAAGAACATGATTGTAAGCACAATGTGGTACATTAGAATCTTTAGGAAAGATTACCAACCTATTACAATGAGGTAAGGTGTATAATTTTCTCTCACATTCAGGTGGTGGATGGAGAGAAAACTTAAGTTTTTATAATTTATAGGGCCTCTTGTGTCGACTAGATTCCCTAACTTCAAAATAGGATATGAGGGTAGGAGTTCTAGAGATGATTAGAGGGTTAGCTTTTTGGTTGTGGGGATGAGATGGTGACCATTCCTTGGGAAGGAGAACATCCAAATCGAGGGGGAATCAAATATCACCGTGCAATCGTCATAGATCCTAAGAGATTCTCAAGGAGGCACTCTATCATGAGGGGGATCTTGATAACCTATGCCCGTGGTATGTTCATCGGGTGACAATCATTCATAAAATTTGTGAATCTCATGTTTAATCATTGTGTCACCACCTTCTTTGCTTAGGATGGAAAACCATTTTCCATAAGTCTTTTGAAGATTAATGGGAGGATGGGTGACCTAGTTATGGTAAAAGGGTGGGGTAGTGATAGGATTAGAGGAACTAGGCTCACCTTGTATAGGTATCTTAGGTTCAATATTGGTTTCCAGATGGAGGTAAGCAAATGTATCTCAGGATGACATGTTATGAAATGGGGGTGGTTGCATGGATGGGTAAAAGGCTACATTTTCCTTGAGATGGTCCAAGCATTTGTTAAGGAACCAGTTCATGCTAGAATCATCATCACCAATGAGGTCAATTTCCTGAGGAGGACACTCATTTGGGGGTAATGGAGTAGGAGTAGGCTCAAGTTCATTAGGATCAGTTGCAAAGGTGCAACTTGACATATCCATAAGGGATTTGAGGGATTTCCAAAACTTCTTGAAAGACAAGGCCATGATGTAAGAAAACTAGGTGCAAGAAATGGAGTAAAAGAGAAAATCCAAAAGAAAACAAAAAAATGCAATTGCAAAACACAGAAGTGTAGACAATGTGCTGAAAATGATAGAAACTGCTATGAAAAACGTGCAAGAGGACTTGGTTTCCCAGTGTGGCGATTTAGTCCGAACATAGATTTTTTGGATTTTTTTTTAAAGTTTTTGAAATTTTTTAATTCTTTTTATGATTTTTATGCTTTGTCAATGCAAGTATAGAATAAAAATGCATATTTTTTTGTGATATTTCCAATAAAAATGAAATGCAAAGTGCAATCTAGCATGAAGTTTCACTAATTCACTTTTCTACAAACCCTGGGATGCAAACAATGCAAGTGTTAAATGCAATGCAAGCTATCTCCTAAGATGAAATGCAAAATTAGAAAGTTAACAAGTGGTCTATGGTCGAGTTCACCAAAATGTAACACTAAAAGGGAAAGAGGATCCCCCTTACTAGGCCCCTTATGTTTTTTCACCTAGCAACACTTGGTGTAGGAATGGCTCTCTTTATGCTTGGTGGTTATGGTATTTTTAGTGGTTGCATTCAAAGGGAGGATTGATTGATGAGGTTGTGAGGTGTGTGATAAATGTGGCTGAAAACTGAAATGAAATGATGCTAATCTAATCTATGAGATGTAAACAAAGAAAATGTAAACTAAATGTATGCAATCTAGAAACTAAAAGGAAATACTAGAGATTGTGCACCTCAGAAATGAAACTTGCATCTGAGGAGCCTCGAAATTGCTTAAAATGTGCAGAGGGACACTTACACCAGAATGGGCAACCTAGTCCTTCTATCAGGAAATTCTATCGGACTGGGTTTCGGAGAAAAGGGTACCCAAAAATACAAAAACAATATTTCAGGCCCGATACAGGGACAAGGTCACCAATGATGGTGACCTAGTCCTCTTGGTACTTTCTAAAGCCTGAAGGTTTGATTCTGTGGGTCCCAACTGGTACTTTCCTTCTCTACAACAACCCATGTCTGAATCTCCAGAAAATGTCTTGCAACTTGTCCTTTTGTTCCTCCTAGGGTTTGATGATGTAGGTTGTCTTGAATGGAATGATTGTACTTTCTCCAACACTTAAAACCTTGCTAAATATGCACATACCTGCAAAGCACAGGAAAAGGCCAAGAAAATGTTGGGGTTAGGAAATAGGGGTTTGCCTAAGTCAAACCCCTTCGATGGTAACTGAAACCCAAATGAGAAACAATGAAAGGAAAGTAAGATTGAATGATGAACTCAATAGAAACACTTACCAAAACTTTAGTTGTTGAAATTTTCAACATGCAAGAACAACTCCAATGGAAGTTGCTTCTGGTGCCTTGTGCTTGATTGCTTGCTTGGGAAGCTTGAGTGTAAGAGTGCTTGTGAAGATGAAAATGAGCTAGGGGGGAAATCAAGGTGAAAACCCTTATTTATACATACTAAACCCTAATTTTCCTTAAATGCAACATGATAGGCTAACACTAGGGTTCTGGAGGCAAATTGTCGTTAGATTTTTTATTTAATTTTGAAATTTAAGCCAAAGGGGACTAGGTCACCCAAGGTGGCAACCTAGTCCACTTGGGAAATTTTAAGTGGTGGTCTGGAATTAAATAGTGTTTAATAATGTTTATCAGCTTTGCCTCCTGAAACACACTTACTTCAGGCCTAAAAGTATATTAAGGGGACAAATTAGCATAAGAAAAGGGTTAAATTAGTGATGATTAGCCTAGGAAAGTGTGAAAATGCATTACAACACTTTGTCATAAAGCTTGGAAAGGGATAAAAAGGGGTTATTTAGGTGAATTATGTTGAACGGGTCTTAGAAAAGTGGGAAGATTTTTTACAACACTTCACAACACCTTAGTAAAACACCATTAGATTGTTGTTGAATTGAAAGCTTTCAAGACTGAATCAAGGCAAAACACGCCAAAATCCAAGGGAAAAGGCCAAAATGAATGAAAAATTGTCAAAGGCTACACTTTTTGGTGACATAGATTTATGTAATATGCAAATGAAATTCCTATATATGAGTGTATGCAATAATTTTTTTGTATGTCATGGGATATTATCAAGAGATGAAAGAAGAGAGATTATTTGATGGAAAGAGATGAAGATGGATGTTAGTGCAGAGAAAAAATCCCTCAATATATTTCCAAATTACCAATAGGTGTTGCTTGAATCATCATTGGGTGGATTATTGTAATGGCCAACAAACACCATGATATGACATAGATCAATGGTGTGCACGGTCGCACCATCACATAGAACAAGAAGTTGCAAACAAGGATGATCATGACTCATATGAGGAACTCAGTTGCCCCAGTATTTTTGTCACAACTAGCCACAAACAAGAAAGACAAGCCATGAAATGTCGTTGCTCCTCTAAATCCTATGCAGGACATCCTCGAGGAACTAGCAACATGACAGTCTAAAAAGATAAGACAATCATCATGATACATCATTGCTCCTCTAAATCTTGATGTCAGGACATCCCTGAGGAACTAGTAGCATGATGAAAAATCAAATGAGAAATGCCAATATTAAAGATAGTGTTTTCTAAAGTGTTTTCCAATTATGTTCAAATGTCAGGTTTGACGAAGTCTAGGTTTGTGTGTGACAGATGTCGGGTAATGCCAAATTTAGGAAGGAAACATCCTAAATTATGTCAATGTCGAGAGGATTGATCCTCAAATATCAGGAGAATCCCTCAAAATGCTAAATGACAGTGTCAATGCTTTGGAAAGACATATCCTAAAGCATAAATAAATGATCAGAGTTGCTCTTCAGAAAGATGTTTCTAAATAGTAACCAAGAGTTGACAGGTTGACTTATGGTGACATATTTTTGACCAAGGTTGACTGAATGATCGAGTTGACAGCATGTCCACATTGACATGCTAATTTAGTTGAAATGTCGATTAACTAATTGTCAAAGGTTGTTTAAGAGTTGCTTGATTTGGAATATTTTGCTAGAAAAGGACAATCAATTTTGACTGACAATATTGAGAGAATATTTTGATTTATTTGAAGATATCCGACGTGTGTGACAGTGAATGTGATAAACCCTAAAGGACTAACCTAGTGTAGCCTCAGGGGCTCATCGATTGATGACCTTTCCTACATCATACACTCAAATACCTTGTAGTTCGACATGACCAAAGACTTTGTCTTATGGACCAAACATTGAGTCATGATTTTATTTTGTCAAACCTAAAAGGACCAACCTAATTTCTCGAGGGCTCAAAGATGAACCTTGCCTACGTAGCAAATGTGCAAAGACAACGTAGCTCAACAATGAAAAAGACTGACACAACTAACACGATGGACTTGACTCTTTTTGAGATTTTTTAGTGTTATATGGATGTTTTTGTGTTTTGGACATGTTTTTTGATTTTTTTGATTTTTGATGGATATATGATTTTTTTGTCTTTTTTAGGACATTTTATAATTTTTAGGGGTTTCTTCATGACTTTTTCTGATTTTTATTGCTTTTTTAAAGAATTTTTACGATTGCCAAGACCATGTGCAAGATCCACTACAGTCAGGTGATAAAGGGTGTGCCCCTAATTAGGTTGAGGACTAGCCAAGTTGAATGAGATGGAAAAGGACATGCTCTAAATGAAAAGTGAAGGGTATGCAAGACATGATATCAACCATTTGCAGCCATGGCAAGAAATAGGGTTTTATGATGAATGGAATGATAGTAGATGGAAAAGCAAAGACTAACTACACATGGAGCCAGTTTTCTAGGTTTTCACCATGGTACTTATCCAAAGCGCTTGTTTACCAGGTTTTCACTATTGGATGGATTATTTTTCTTTACTATTTTTGATTTTTTTTATTATTTTTTTCGTGTCACCAAGATGCCTATTTTCCAAGTTTTCATTAGGGTAACGATTTTTTTGTATTTTTCATTTTTTTTTTTGTATTTTTGTGGTTTTCGACCAAGCTCTCTAATGTTATGTGTAGAACTTGTGGAGATGCAAATTGTTGATAGGTTATGTCACTTGTTCCCCGTCTGGAGTAGCTAACTAGTAAGCACCAAAATCGAATGTGGCAGTAATGATATAAGGACCCAACCAATTAGGTTTGAACTTGTCAAGTTTTGCACGATCAGATTGATTCTTCAAATTTTTCATTAAGACCAAGTCACCAATGTCAAAATTTCAAACCATAACTCTCATGTTATAACTATGGCAAAGGCTATTTTGATATGCCTATAAGTGATTCAAGGAATTTTGCCTTCGTTCTTCTAATAATTCTAGCTCATGCAGTCAAGATTGTCGATATTTTTTGTTATTAATCAATCCTTTCATGGAGACTCTGACAGAGGGGATTTTGACCTCGATGGGAAAGATAGCTTCAGCTCCAAAGACCAAGGTGAATGGGGTGGCTCAAATAGGCATGTGGATGATGGTGCGGTAGGCCCATAGAGCAAGATTAAGTTGTAGATGCCAGTCATGACCAGCATCATTGACAATCTTCTTAAGAATCTTGATAATTGTCTTATTGGATGCCTCAGCTTGACCATTACCTTTTGGGTAATAATGCGTGGAGAAATGGTGTTGAATGTGGAAATGTTCACAAAGCTCACAGACATCCTAATTTTTGAAGGGATGACCATTGTTTGTGATGATGGATTGTGGAACACCATACCAATAGATGATGAAGTTGAGGATGAATTTGGAAATTTACTTGCCAATTATATTTGTGAGGGGAATGGATTCTATCCATTGGGTAAAATATTCAGTGGCGGTAATAATGAATTTATAGCCCTTGGATGAGGTGGGATAGATTTTACCCACGAGGTCGAGTCCCCATTGTGCAAAGGGCCACAAAGAAGTGAACGATCGAAGCTCTTGCATGGGCGAATGAATCAGATCGTTGTGCACATGACATTGATGAAATTTTCTCACAAACTGAAGGGCATCCTTTTCCATGGTCAGCCAGTAATACCCAAGTCTCATAACTTTCTTTGCTAAGTTTGGTCCACTAGAATAAGATTTGCATATACCCTCATGTACCTCATGTAATGGTGTTCATGCTTCTTAGTGTCGAGACATCGAAGAAGGGTCTTTTCAAAGATATGTCGGTATAGGGTGTCATTGATGATGGAAGAGTGGGAAGCTTTGTAAATAAATGACTTGCATTGGTTGCTAGAAAGTTTTGGCAGGAGGGTCTAGGAGTGTAAGTAATCATATATGTCTTGGTACGATGGGGAATTGGGACCAACAAGCTCACAAACCATTTCTAATTTCAGAATAACATAAGCGGTAACCAAAAGTTGTTCCACTAAAAACTCAAATCACAACACATTACTGGGAATATCTAAGACTGATCAAATCATAGCCATAGCATCGGCTACCTTGTTTTATACCCTCATTTTTTTCTCAAAAGTGATCATGTGGAAATATGACAGAAAGCTATCAACCATGCATTTATAGGGCATCATATTTTCATCCTTGGTGTCATAATCATCATTGACTTGGTTGATAACTAACTGAGAGTCTCTAAAGACTAGGAGCTCTTTGATCTTCCACTTGATGGCCATTCAAAGTCCTATTATCAGTGCCTCATATTTAGCAACATTGTTAGTGTAGGGAAAGGCAATTCAGAATGACTTGGGAATAGAGTCTCCTTGTGGTGTAATGAATAAGATGCTTGCTCCTGAGCCATGACCTATATGGGACCCATCAAAATAGAGTTTCCATGGTAACATAGGGCCTGCATGGAAGATAGATTCATCTAGGAAGTTGGCTACCAAAGGGTGATCACCTTGGATGGGTGCATCAATGAGTTGATCCGTGATAACCTATCCTTTTATTACCTTGTGTTCCATGTACTGTATGTCATACTCACTAAGGATCATTACCCACTTTTCCAACCTCTTGTCAATGTTTCCTGATAGAGAAGATACTTTAATGGATCTATCTTTGCTACTAATTGTGTCTTATGATTGAACATATAATGTCTCAACTTTTGAGCAACAAAGACTACTGCTAGACAGGCACTTTCAATGGAAGTGTAGTTAAGTTCATATCCCACCAAGGTGTAATTGATGTAGTGTATGGCTCTTTCTTTCTCTTCATGGTTTTTTTGTGCCAGTAATGTCCCTAGCATGAAAGTAGTTCGTAAAATGTACAAGATCAGAGGTTTTCCATCAATGGGCGACATTAAAACTGGTGGTGTCAAAATATATTTCTTGATTTATTCAAAATTCATTTGATATTTGTCAGTCCACACAAAGGGGATGCCCTTGCATTGCAGATATTGGAAAGGTTGAAAATTGTCGGCTAACTGTGTGATGAAGCATCTAATGGACTGAAGTCTTCCTTGTAATTTTCTCAGTTCACTGATTCCCTTCGGATGAGGCATGTCTAATATTTCTTTCACTTTAGCGGGGTCCACTTCAATACCTCATCGAGAAACTATGTACCCCAAAAATTTTCCTAAAGTCACACCAGAAACACACTTCTTAGGGTTCAAATGGACCTTGTACTCTTCTATCATTTTAAAGATCTTATCCAACACTTTTAGGTGATCACTATGTGTCAAAGACTTGGCTAGGAGGTTATCAACATAATCTTCCATCAAGGTATGCATGATATCATGAAATATTGTATTCATGGCTCGTTGATATGTAGCTCCTACATTTTTCAACCCAAAAGGCATGACATTCCAGCAATAGGTACCCCAACGACAAGTGAATGTTGTTTTGTGCTGATCTTCCGAGGCAATGTGAATCTGTTTATATCCCAAGAAACCATCCATGAGGGACAAAATCTCATACCCAATTGTAAGATCTACTATAATGTTTACGTTTGGAAGCGAAAAATCATCTTTTAGACATGCCTTATTCAAGTCTCGAAAGTCGGTGCATATTTGTATTTGCCCATTTAGTTTTATGACAACAACGAGGTTCGATATCAGATCTGCATAGCCTATCGATCTTATAAATCCTACATCTAGTAACTTCTTGAGTTCGGCTTTGACAAGCAAGGCAATCTGTGGATGCATATTTCATAACTTTTTTTTGACAGGTTTAGCCTTTGGAAGCAAGGGAAAATGGTACAAGACTAATGTTGGATCTAATCCTAGCATATCAGAATAGGACCATGAGAAGTTGATTTTTTGTTTTGTAAAGAAGTCTCTAAACTCAGACTTTTCCTCTTATGTCAATGATGTTGCAAAGAGAATTGTTTTAGTATTTTCAGGTGTGGCTACATTGACTTCCATGGTATCCTCAATGAGCATGGATGAATTCTCTTGTGTCATAGGAAGAAAGTACAATCCTCCATCCTTGGGTGCCTCAAAGAGGTTTTCACCCTCAGATAAATCCATTATTTTTATTTTTGTATCATTAGAAGGTGCCTTGCGGTTTTCACCTAAAGACATGTCTTTTTTTGTTTTATTTTTACTTTTGCAACTAGATGATTGAACTGTCTCCCCGAAGTATGTGGCAGACTCAAGATCTATAGCAAACCCGACTTTATGGTCCCCACTCGGTATTCCCTCAGGAGTCCCATGAATTTGGCAAGAGCTTTATCATTCTGAAAAGTGTCCATAATAGGTGAGTCATGTTGGTCCCAATCAATGAGTTGTGGGTATATAAGGGTAATTCCATCATACGTGTTGGTGAAAGGTGGAGAGGATGTTGAAAGCATGTAGACGGAGGCTGAAAGAGAAAATATAGAAGCGTCTCCAAATTCCTAGAAGGATTCTATCCAATCATCTTCTTCATTAGACTCGGGAAAATTGGATCCATAGTCAAACTAAGGGACAAACGTCGGAAAATTGGACTCCTAGTCAAAATGGGAACCAGACAAGTCAAACTCGGGAAAATCGGACTCACGAAAAATAGGTTCAGGTGGCGGTTTAGGTTTTTCTTCATCCCAAGGCTAAAAGAACTGTACCCAGGCTTGTCTTTTCAAAGAGACTTCTCTAGAAGGTTCAATGTTAAACATTTGACTGAATTTTTCATCAAAAGAAGGTTCACCCAGTTCTCAAAACATTTCATCAAGCTCATAGTCACTTAGGGATCTCTTAGAACCAAATTCCCACTCATGAGAGTCAGTATCAACATTGAAATCTTTGATGGTCTCGATACTTTCATAAGCATTTACACACTCACTTGAAAGTACATGGGTACGTTGACCGTCAATCTTAAGTGGTTCAAACCCTAACCCCAAATTCTTTGGTCTTATTCAAGGCATTATAGGTTCTTTTCTTCTAGTCTTTTTTATACCAAGGCCACTGGTTCCATCATAGCCTTTTTCCTTCATTATCTCATAGCCTTTTCCATACTATTGTACTAGTAACGAAGGTAGGTCTTCTGTGTCTTTGTAAATCTAGGTCGAAATATCCTCAATATATTCTTCATTCATATCTCCCCATTTGGTGAGAGTCGTTGTAGGAGGAACCTTAAAGATCGCTTTGGGTTCTAGTCTAAAATAAGGACTACCATAAGATTTCAGAGACTTAGGTATTGAAGTGATACAATAGGTGGTGTGTAACTTGTATGTGCCACAACCTTCATCCTAGATCTTGACTGTCGAGTTGACACTGGGAGTAGTACAAGTGGATGGTATGATGGAAGTGAAAGGAGTGGATGTGGAAGGTTTAGAAAGTGTGGATGGATCGACATATTTGGAGGAGGTGGATGTCGAAGCTTCACAATTTATTGGTACTTGTTGTTTATAAATTCCCCTCTAGCTGGTGCAATATTGAAAGGGGTTGAGATCATTAGATATGGTAATTCTGGTGTCATCGAATGGAAACTCCAAACATTGGTGGTACATGGACAGTACGGCCTTTAAGGCATGGATGCAAGGTCAACCAAGCAAGATGTAAGGTAATTCAAGATCTAGGACTTTACACGTTGTATCCACAATTACTGGCCCCACATGGATAGGAAGCATGATGATGCCCTTAGAAGAACATTCCTCATCATCATATGCCTTTATAACTATTATTTTGGTGGCATCCACACATGCATCAAAGAATCCTAGAGTCGACCAATTTTAGGGAGCATATATTAATTCCTGCTCTGACATCTACTAATATTCATCTAACCTTATGTTTATGGATAAATACTTCAATATGTAGTGCATTGTTGTGAGATGGTTTTGTTGAGGAATAGTCTTGGTCTGAGAAGGTGACATGATGGGAAGTGGCCAAATATCTGACCATGGCTTCAAATTGGTTGACATCAATGTCAGTGGGTACAAAAGACTCCTTTAATTTTTTATCAAGTATGGCCTTGTGTGTAGGAGAGATGTGTAGTAGCTCGAGTATGGGGATTTGAGCAGGAGTTTTACCCAGTTGGTCAATAAGATTAAATTTTCCTTTGGGTTGAGACTATTTGGCAGAGGGACCAGGTATTGTGATATTTGGCTGTCTAGTAGGAGGACCAGCTATTGTGTCTTTGAGGAACATTGGTGTTGGTATTGACTTGTGATGAGCTACAAACATTGGGTTTTGTTCCTCCCAAAGGGGTTTGATGAGTTTGTTCCCATGGAATTAGTTGAGGACCCAAGTAAAAGGTTTGATAATGTCATTCCCATAGTACTAGATGAGAATCCAAATAAAATATTTGATGAATTTGTCCCCATTGTATTGGTTGAAGATCCAAATGCAGCTCCAACATTTTGTGATAGGATTTTCGATATTTGTGGGATTGATTGTGATATGGAGTGTGCTATGGTTGATGTTCCCACAATAGATGTTGTGTTGACCGTGTTAGATGTGTTTTGAGTGGTGGCTCCAATAGAAGTTGCATTAATGGTGTTGGTGGCATTTTGTGTGGTGGCACCAATGGAGGAATTGTTTGCATTATGTTGTGGTGTTGATTGGGGTTGACTATTTTGTGTATTAGGATCAGGAGATGTTGCTCTCAAGGTATGAGTATTGAATCCTTGTGGAAATTTAGCCCCTTGGTGTAGAAGCATGGCTAGATATCGTTCTGAATCTTGTAAGAGTGGTTCTTCTACAAAGGAAGCTACCTCAGGATTTTGTATAGTAGCTTCTACATCTTCCATGAACACTTGTCCATTTTCATCTCTTCGTATAAATTGTTCAAAGGGGTTGTGTGAGGAAGATGGAATGCTCATGTCACTAAAGGGATTGATGAAATATGACCCCATTTATGTGTTTAATTTCATGTCATTAGGAAAGTTGTAAGGGTTGTTTCCTTGTCCAAAGGGATCCATTTGTCTTCTCTTTCTTTGTAGCCTAGTCTCAACCATCTAAGATTTGTTCAAATGAGGGAGGATGAAAGTTAACCAAATGGAAATGATATGACACTAATTTTTTGGATTTTTGGAATAATGAATACAATAGTGATAATGTTGTCTAAAGGGAATGTCAAATGCAAAGTGATAATGAAGACTAAGATGAATGGTGGAAAACTAAAGGGTTTAAAGGTATGTTATGCAAAATACAAGGTCTATTAAGGAAACCCTAAGGTGTAATCAATTTTGGTAGACTTTTAGGAAAGGTTTACTAACCATTCAACTTTTGGTCAATGTCTTAATTTTGATTATCAAAGGATTGCTTGTAGGAATAAGTGGAATGACAAAGTGACAAGGTGAGGCTTCCAAACTAGAATAATGAGCTAGAAATATCTCACTTCAGAGGACAAAGACTAAAGGAGTGATTTTGACTTAATACAAAGACAATCTACTTTTGGAAGCAAAGGTTTCACAAAGCATGGAAAGTTTTCAAATTCTAAAGTCTACAAAATGAGGACCTAAGAGTTTGTCTATGCTGAAAATGGTTTTGGTGCTTAAGATGCAACTAAACTTGCAATGGTAAACCTATGGTGAGAGCTAAATGCAAACTAAAAAGGTGCAAATATGGATGATTTGATAAAATCTTTTTCAGGTTTTTGAATAGAGACCACTAAGGAAGGATGTCTAGAAATAGTTTCACAATGTTTGGCTTTGGACTTGGATAGTGACAATGATTTTCCTAAATGATAGGAAAATGCATCGCTCAGGTGTTAATTACGTTGCAATGAGAAAATGTGTTGTTCTAGATATCAAATGCATTACAGAGATAGTGACTGCATTGTTTCAGATTGTGACTGCGGTTCACAAAGGTAGATGTGTTGTTTTAAGTGGAAAATGTGTTGTGAAACCATCAAATGTGTGTTAAAAAGTCTCAATTGCACTTCAGTTTGGACAAAGTCTAGTTGTTTTGTAATTTTGGTAGATTTGTGAGGTTGTTTCAGTTTGATTGTGATGTTTCAGATCTTGAAAGGTGTCTTATGTTTTCATTGTTTCAGCAAACACTTGGAAAACACATTATTTTATCTTGAGTTGTTGGAAACAAGCAAATTGAGAATAAGTACAACCTTATGGATGGTAAGTACTATATTCACTGCATTTCCACTTGGATAAACCAACCATGCTTATTCTTAGTGAATGACTTAGAAGCTTGGTCACACTGGCTCCCCCTTACATGACACTCACTTCTTGGGTCAACCAAGCTTCGAGTTATCATGAATCTCCCATGAAAAACTCTTCATATCTACTAAGAACCATGAGAATGTGGGATGGCTTGGCAATGACCGTTGTTGCACCAATGAATATAAAGGATTTTGGTAAACTAAACAAGAGGGTTTTAGTGAATACTTGGGGACATGGCACCTCGTGAGCATCCAACAAGCCACTTAATGCTTTAAGCCCTCTACTAGGGGCTCTTATACCTTTAAAAGAAAAGGTATGTACCCGGTTTCCAATGACACTACACAGCTAAGGCCTACATACCATGAGGACTTGACAATTTAGTCTCATCCATTTATATACCGGCCCAAGCAAAAAACCAGTCGGAGGCATTCCCTCTTTCGAGGTAGGCCCCTTTAAGGTTTAAACAAAAGCGAATTAAAAACTTTGTTTTTTTGGTCATCCAAGATCGCACTAAGGCATGAGGAGATTACATACACAAATATTTCAACCCACACTCACAAGTTTTTCCATTTTAATGCCCAGATTGAAATATGTGGGTGGCAAAGTAACAACCCCTAAGTGTTTTTTTTCTCAAGATCGCAACAAGGCACAAGAGAATTGCATACACACTAAGGAGTTATCACTCTACCACAAGACACATCAAACACACATTCATTTTAACCCAAGCTTATTATGAGGCAAGCAATGTTCTTGTTAAACCAATGCTATGAGAATGCAAGTAAATTTTAGCCTTGATGAGTTTCAATGCAAGTTGTGTTCATTTTAATCCCATGAGTGAATGCATGTTCATTTTAAGCCATGAAGTGTGAATGCAAGTTGTAGTTGGGATTGTTTGTTTGTTTTCTTTTAAGATTGAAAAAGATTTATAAAATCATCAACAAACAATGGTTAGTATCTCCTTCCAACTTGCCACATGCTGCCAACAACAAATTAGTAACCCAAAAAACACTAACCTAATAAAATAGAAAGAATAAAATCTGGAAAATGATGCTAATGCCGAGAGAAAACCTATAACAGGAAAATGCATTGTTCTGCCTGTTGAATGTGTTGCAATATCAAATGTGTCATTCAGGCTAGCAGATGCGGTTCAACAAAGAAAATGTGTTGTTCATGATGTCGAATGTCACTTGGTACTATGGAAGCATCATTTTTGAAAGAAAATGAATCGTGATGCATCAAATGTGGCTTAAAAAGTTGTGTTTGTGGTGTTTTGTACCTATACCTACAAAAAAATGAAAATATCATACAAAAATCTACAAAAAAGTGTTTTTCACGTCAAGTTCACCAATGTAACTAAAGAAAAAAATCAGGTTAGCATGAAAACAAATGCATAAATAAAAACCCTAGCTAAACAATGAAGTAAAATGGAGTAAATGTGCATAAAATAAAGGAAAGTTTCACCAAGCATCCTTCATGTCCTCCATGATTGACCTTCATTTCCCTTCTCCATTTGCTACAAAATTATGTTTTCCCTCAGATTTTGATGAGCAACTATTGACCTATGACAAGCCCTAGGAAAATATTAAAGGATTAATCTACTCAACAAATGTAAGTATGCAAGTATGAAGCAAGCCTAAAGTTTAAAGCATAAAGTCAAGAGATTCAAGCATGAAGTGACAAAATGAGGTTGAAATTGCCTTTTTATAGAAAAGCTAATTTTGGATGAATGGCCAAACTTGTCAGTTGAGAAATGTCCTAAGATCAAAGGCCGAAATTAAATGTGACTACCAGCAATTAGGGTTAGGGCAAAATTAAGGTAAAATTTGAAATGAAGGACTGAGATTTGAAATCAAATCAAATCAATGGACAAAAATGCATGTGACAAGGAGATATTGGGCACAAAAAAATAGGCAAGTGGAGAATCAAAATAGAAATTTAAAATTATTTGATTCAAGAGGTGATGTGGACCTTTTTAAATTAAAATTTAATTTAATTCAAACGTGGTGGGGCCATATGAAAGTAAATAATGATTTTAAATTATTTACTTGGTGGGAAATTAGAAAATGGGTAATTTTAAACAAATGATTTTATTTAAAATTAGAAAAAACCAAGGTGGATAATAATTAAATAAATTATAGGAATTTATTTAATTGGAAGAAGACATAAGGAATTAATGACGTATTTAAATAAATAAATAAAGTTTTATTTATTTAAATAATTAGGAAGACATAATGGATAAATAATAATTAAATAAATTTAGGAATTTATTTAATTAGGGAGAGACATAAGAAATTAGCGACGTATTTAAATAAAATAAATGTAGTTTGTTTATTTAAATAGCCAAGAGGAATAAAAGATATGAATTAATTAAATAAATAAGAATTATTTAATTAATAGTTAAATTCGGACTATAGGACATAATTAAATAATTTAATTATGTTAAGAAAAAATGTGGAGAAAATAAAGTTTGCAGGCCTAGGTCAATTTTATGTGTCTACACAACCCACATGCTATAATGTCAAAGAGATAAAAACAACAAGAAAATTTCACCTATACTTGCATAGTGAACAAACATGTTAGTTAAAACAGTGAAGCTCAATGCTCCAATGATATTTTATTTTTTTAGGATCTTTTGCATATATCTGATGTTTATTCAACCAATTCAATGCACCATAGGCAATGCATTGTATTCTTGTTGATAGAGCACATAGTGAAATCCATATATGGAGCTCTTACAACTTTTCTCTTCATGATACAAGTTCACTCAAGATCGGGAGAAAGGATGGAGCAGCTACAACGAAGACCAACTGAAAACCCAAATCATGCAATGATGGATATGTTTTACATTATATGCTTGTTTTCCTTTCTTCATCTTCAGTTGTATAGTTCATTACTTGTGATGTATTTGTTTCACTACTCCATGGCTTGTGTGGGACACTTGATCTCTCTTTTCTTTTCCAATGAATATGAAAATAGTATGTTGCAATCTTGTACAATTTTTTATATCTCTTTTATGAAATGGATAAATCAATTTAAAATTGATTGAAAGCAATGTATTCTTCTATCCAATGTAATCTCTTTCATATTGTAAAACACTGAATGGAAAACTAAATGCTTTCTCTTATTGAAAACACATTGCACAATATAACTAAACTTTTCCTTTTAAACTTCAATGTATGCAATCATTAAACAAAGCATAAATAAATTGAAATTTTTACCTTAAAATGAACATAAGTTGTTTTAGCTCTACCAATTTGAGTTGTAGGTGAAAAATTGGTAACATTCTTGGTGATTTATGTTGAATGCTTGCCTGCTAAGTATTATACCAGTTTCCTTAAATAAATTCGTTGGGTGCGGAGTCAAATATGCCCCTTCTCAAACTCAGAAAACTCATGAAACTGAACTTGCAAACACTCCAAACAGTAGTAGAAGCAAAATAGAACCAAATCAAAAGAAAAATAATAGGCCCTAGTGGCCAGGAAGAAATGTGTAGCATCACTTAGGGAAACAAAATAACTGAAATGAAATGTTCTTCAAGAACTTATTAGCAGCAAAACTAATCTACTATAGTACAAAAGTAGAACTTATCTTCAGAAGCAATGTTTGAGGTGGATCCCATTAACTGGGATAGGTAGCACCTCTCCACTTAACTTTAAAAGCTGAAAAGAGTTGTGCTCTTTGCACTTTGTAATTACATAGGTTCCATCCCAAATTGCATCAAACTTGGAACGTTTTCTAGGTTTGCTTCTGCGATCATCCCATTTGACCACTAAATCTCCAACAATGAAATCTCTTGGATTTTCTCTCTTGTCAATAACTCTTCATCTGAGCTTGATGGATTTCAAACTTTCTCAATGCTTCTTCTCTAGTTTCTTCTAACTCCATTAGTTTTGCAAGCATCACTTCCATATGCTACTCCTCTAACAACTCAAGCTCCTTGATAAAATTTCAAGTTGGTAACTCAATGGAAATGGGTAACTTGAACTCCTTACCATAAGTGAGAACATAAGGGGAGCAACCAATAGCTCTCTTGGTAATTATCCTATCAGCCCAAAGGTCTAACTTTAGCTTTTCATGCCATGTTCTTTGATTGTCTTCAATGGTCTTCTTGATGATCTTAATCAGATTTTTATTGGTAGATTATGCCTGCCCATTACCCTATGGGTAATAATTAGATGAAGTATTCAAGAAAATGTTATTTTTCACAGACCAACTAGAAATCCTTAAACCAATAAAATATAATCCATTGTCAAAAATAATTGAATCTGGAGTGCCAAATCTAGATACCAAATCTTGATAAAAATTTAAAATAGAAGTTTCATTTGCTTTCTTCAAAGAAAAAGCCTCACTCCACTTAGTAAAATAGTCTGTAGTAGTTAGAATCCACTTTTTGCTTACACTTAAAGGTGGATTAATAGTTCCAATAAAGTCAAGACCCCACTTAGCAAAAGGTTGTTCTACTTGAATGGGGTGTAGAGGAAAAGTTGCAAGCTTTTTCTTACCTACAAACAATGCACATTTTTCACATTTCCTTACCCAAGAAAATGCATCCTTAAATAGATCAGGACAATAGTAACCAACCCTCATAATCTTTAGGGTTGTGTTCTTGCTGCAAAATGGCCTCCTGAAGGTCCATTATGAAACTCTTCTAGCAGCCTATCAACCTGGTCACGCTCAATACATCTCAAAAAAACACCATGAAAATTCCTCCTATATAAGACACCATCAATAATCGAATAAGGGATAGCTTGTAATCTATAATACCTTCTCTTTTCCCTATCCAGGCCTTCAGGGAATTCTCTGGTCTACAAATAATGAACCATTTGTTGCACCCAACTTGTGATAGGGATTGAAATTTGAGCTTGTTCTTTGTTGTTGAATACCATTACAACCTTTTCATCTTCTTCCAAGTTTTTTTCTGCATTTTTTGCAAGCTTCTCACACAAGCCCTTGCCCCTAAAAAGCTTAGTAACTTTAATATTAATATTAAATTCCATCACCTTAGTTATCCAACCAACCCTTTTGTCATTCATATCCTTATTGAGCAAGAAATCTTTAACGGTTGGATGGAAAACCAACAACTGAATTATATTGTTAGAGAGCATATGCCTAAACGTTTTGAGGCTTCTAATAACAAAAAACACATAATTTTCAACAAATAAGTACTTTACCTCATAATCATGTAATACTTGGCTGAAAAAGGCCATGGGCTGCTTCAAGCCTTCATCATTTTGTTGGCACAACATTGCAAAAATAATGTCAAATCCTCCAAAAGCATATAAAATGAAATCTCTATCATAGTTAGGATTAATGAGGGTTGGGGCAGTTGCAAGGACTTATTTTATTTTCTCAAAGCTCTTCTTACCTTCCTTAGTCCAACTAAAAGGTATTTTTTCTTAAGCATTGATGTGAGTGGTTGTAATAAAGTTGTAATGTTAGGTATAAACCTTCTCACAAAGTTAATTTTGTCAAGAAAACTCTATAAACCTTTCTTATGTGCTAGTAATGGTAACTCAAGAATAGCTGAAACTCTTTCTGAATCAATGGAAATACCATGTTTTGAGACAATGTGTCCAAAGATTTTACCTTTTTGGATAGAAAATATGCACTTCTTTGGATTAAGATAAACTCCAAACTCTCTGCATCTTTGAAAAATCTGCCTCAAATGCTCAAAATGTTCATTAGCATCTTTTGAAAAACTATGATATCATCTAAGTAAATAAGAACACTTCTATTCATGAGTCCATGAAAGACCATGTCCATTGCCCTCTGAAATATTACCCCTGCATTGGAAAAACCGAAGGGTATCTTTCTATAAGCCATGGTACCCCACTTAGTGGTAAATGCAGTTTTATACTGATCCTCCTCCTTCACCAATATTTGGTTATAGCCTAAATATCTATCTAGCAAATAAAATCTGTCAGAACCAGAAACAACTTGCAAAATTTTATCCATTGAAGGGATTGGATAGTGATCTTTAAGAGAGGCTTTATTTAAATCATGGAAATCTACACAACGCCTAATTTCCCCATTCTTCTTTGTAACTAGAACTAAGAAACCAAAGAAGTATGCTTAATAGGAAAGATTATATTACTTTCAATCAACTTATTCAACTCAACTTTCATAAGATGCTCCAACTTAGGGTTAAGAGGCCTTTGCTTCTGACTAACTAGTTTTACATTGGGTTCTAGCTCAATGGTATGTTGAGCTAGCTCAAGGTCAAAACCTTTTAGATCCTTATACTCCCGAGCAAAATTTTCATTAAATTCTTGACACAATAGAATGAAAGCTTGTTGCTTTTCTTTCCTACATACCTTTCCCAGCTTGAGAAGCTTACCCTTGAAAATCTTAATTGCCTCATAGTACTCTTGTTTAATAGTCATGTTTCATTTGTCCTTTCTCACTTCGTCGTCTAAATTAAAAATAGATTATAATGTTACCAGTCCCTTAGGTAGCTTGTTTGACTTTAGTTGCACAATTTGGTTGTCATATTGTTGCTGCCACTTTTGTTGGTTTTCAGTTGCAAACTCAACCTCTCCAATTAGAAAATTTATAATCTACTCATCACTATCAAAAACTTTCCAACTCACATTTTTATCGAGAATGGATGATCTAACAACAATTTTTACATATTGTTGTGCCTCTACATTAAAGATTTTGTTAAGATGATTTTGTTTTTTTTAATTTCTAGAAATGGAAAGTAGATTAAAAGCATCAAAATCTTCAATTAAATCCCAAACTCGATGCTTATAATTTTTGAGTAAATCATTTTTGGTAACATTCAAGTTCCTAACTTGATTCACAATTAGCTCAGAATCACCATAAACTTGCAAGCATTTAATACCTCTTTTCCTTGCCCATTCTAGGCCATGAATCAATGCTTCATATTCAGCTATATTGTTTATACAACTAAAATCAAACCTCAAATTTGAATAGTACTTGTCTCCATCAAGTGAGATTAACATAGCTCCTCCACCAACACTCATTCTGCTCCTTGAACCATCAAAATACAGATTCCAAATTTGGTTATCTTGTTGTTCAGGTTTCTCTCGGTCCTTGACCAGATTTGGAATTACTACATCAGGCTCATGAATCATATAAATGCATAATCCTACATCATCAATTTGGTTGAAAGGGTCAACCTCATGATTCTCGGCTGCCTACTCATCTAGATTCACATTTTCAATAGGTGTGTTGGGGTCTAGGGTTATGGATTGATTCTCCAACTCATGAGTGACATAGAGGTTAGAATTTATAGGGCTAGAGACATATGTCTCAATATGATCCTTGGCTAGAGGCTCAGATTTAATGGTTACCTCTATACCATATTTTTTTCTGAAAAATACATGAGCCCAATCAGAGGATAAAAACCCACCCAACTTACCAGTAAAGTCCCTTGAGAGGCATATAAAAAAATGAGGTGGTAAATCAATAACATGAATATCTTTAGGAACTGCAAACTTAGGGTATGCATGCAAAGTAAGAGGAGAATTTTTAATAATCCCAGCTATTTGAATAGAAGATCCATCTAGCTACACTACACCTTTTGAAATGGGATCATAGACAAGTCCTAACTTATAAACTAGACTCTTGGGCATTACTGAACTACTTGCACTGGAATCGATCATGCAATTATGAACAAGCTTATCCCCAATGATTAGGCTCAAATAGAAAGGAGGCTCTACCTCTTGAGCTTGTTGCTCACTCTTAATTTTTAGTTTTCTTGCAAGCACAACCTTATTCTTCTTTGGGTTAGCAACATTAGAAATTGAAAGTTCAGCCAGAGCATCTTGCAACAAATTCTTTTGACTTAGAATGTGTAACGCATCCATTATATACATGCTAGCAGTAGCCTTTTTAAGGTGTTCAACCACATTAAAGGAAACAGGGCTCACCTTTTGTTGTCCTTTAAGAGAAATGGCATCATTTACCTTTTGCAAAGGTTGTAATTGTGCCTTAGACTGCTCCCTCTTAGGTGCACTTTGTCCTCTTTGTAGAATCTGCACCTTTGGTTGTGTTGTGAGAACAACTTGAGGTGAAGCAACATGAATTTTATCCTTAGCAGCTTGTTGTTGAACATTTCCAGCTTGTTGCCCTAGATCAACAACTCTCTTTTTTTCTCTGGTATTAGTTGAAATGGGTGAATCTTGCTGATTTTCACCTTGAGAATGGTTCACCCCACAAAATTCAATTTCTTGCCAATTCATCAAGGCAACCTCAATGTTACCTTGTTTTTTTGGGCTCTCATTTACCACATTTTCTGAACCATCATAGTTGTTTTGCACCATAAGATCTTGGTTCCTCATCCCGTTTGTGCATGCAATTTGATTATGAGGTTGATTGCATGAATAGCACCATTCACATTCTTGAGCCATGTTATTTTGCAGTACAAGTTCTTTTGAAGAGCTAGCAGCATTTGGGTTGTAACACTGAAAGGGCCTATGATTAAAATTTCTTCTTTGGCCTTGGAAATCACCTAGAAAAGGTGGCCTACTTAGCTGGATTTGTTGATATGGGGATTGATAGGGCTTATTCTCTTGGCCAACTTATTTTTCAATACTTACTAGATCGTTCCCAAAGGTTTTCAATATGTTCTTAATCTCTTGCAACTCTTGAGATTAGGTTGGAGCATAAGTTTCTTTAGTTCTAGCTTTGTATCCTATTGCTAGAACTAGCAATACATCAACTAAAGGGGCTAAAGACATGGGAATAGGTGGCTATAATTTAGGAAAAATGGGCATGGTAGGCCTCAAGGCTATTTTCCCAGCTTGTATAAGGTAGTTTTCTACTCTAATAGTAATATCAAAGGCATTACGAAGCATAAACCCACCCATAGATTGGATCATTACAAAAATTTCACTATTCAAATCTTTGACAAAGAAAAGAAAAGCATGCTTAAGGGAAGGCTTTACCATTAAAGGGATTATATCCCAAGTTCTTTGGAAATGGTAGTTAAAATCTTTCATGTGCTCGTGAGGATCTCTTTTGATAGTGCTCAACTGCTCCAACAAAGAGAGATGATCAGACTTATCTACAATCTATCAATACAAACCATCACTGAGTTCATCCCACATTGCAATAGATTTTTTCGGAAGGCCTCTAAACCACTCTAAGGATTTTCCCTTCAGTGATGCAACCAAAATCCTTAGTGCTACATTCTCCTCGGTAACATTATGAATAGAGCACAAGGTTGCTACATCTCGAGTGTGCTCAATAGGAGTGGTTTGATCCTCTCTAGTGAAATATGGAAAGATCTTGAGGGCTGCAACTAGAATATAATCATGTTGTGCAAGAAACAATGGGCTACCTCCATTAAATTGTGCAAAAGGCAACTTCCTTGCCATTGTTGGTTCTTGTGCTATAGGAACCAGACTTTTTTGCACTAAGATTGCAGGACTAAGCTTTGGAGGTGTGGATTATGACCTCCTTGGTTTGTTAAGAATTATCCTTGGTGTCCTACCCCTCCTTCTTGATGGAGATAGCTAAAAATATTCAAATGAAGTAGGACTTTATTTGGCTTATATCTTTCACATATGCTTGTTGCACTAGATCTGCATGCAAAACTAGAAAAATGGAGTCATTAGGTATATTTTAAAACTTCCAAAGGTTGTAAAACATAGCTGCATATACCAAATAAAAGCTTACAATTTGAAAACTACTCTAAAAACAAGTTTTCAAAATCCCACCAGGCATGCCAAAATCTGTTGTCAATCAGGATTGCACCCTTAGCCAAGATAAACCTAACTATCATGTTGAAACATGGAAATACTCTTAGATTTTGGGAAATCTATGGTGAGAGTGAATCTCTAGAGTGGGCTAGTTCCCCTAGAAAATCACTTAATCTAAAAGACTTTCTAAGGAAAGGGTTAAGAGGAAAACTGAAAATGAAATCCTAAAACCTAAGGATGATTCACCAAAATTTTACTTGACTTTGATGATTTTACTCACAAACAAATTCTCAAAACTTTAACCCTCACAAACTCACTTAACACATACAATCCAACAGTGATTTGTATAAAGGTTCACAAAACTGAACACAAAATACAACTTGAACTATATGTAATTTTGCACACAAACTCACAATAACAAGACATAAAAGGATTCAGTATTTTGAATCACAATGACATCAGATTGATACTGCAAACTTGATACAAAATGTGAGAAGGAAATCTCTTTTGTTTATTGAAACTAAAATAGTATCCACCTCAAAATCTAAGTACAAAAGTGTTTACAAACTCTCTCAAATGAGAAGGAGAGAAGAAATAATAATCTGAACTAAGAAAAACACAATTTTTTCTCCAATTATACTTCCCAAGTGTCTCTAATAGTGAGAATAGAAAAATAAAGTTGAACTGCATCACAAAATAGCAACTTTGATCCATTTTCGAGCTCCAAAGAAAGGCTTCAAAAATAGTGCCCAAAATTGACTTAAACTACATGAAAAAGATAGAAACTTTCTATCTCTAGTAGATCAATCCAAAAGCTCCACAAAATCAGGTTCAAATTGATGAAAAACTAAAAATAGAAGGTTCAATTTTCTCATCCTTTTCCAATTTCTCCCAAGAACTCAACTCTGAAATAGAAAGATTCTAAGGAGACTAACTACATTTTTAAAATAACAAACATTAAGGTAATCTATAGAAATATTACCTTAATGGTGCTTTACATCATGTGTAGTTTCAGAATTACAATATGGAAAGTTCAACCTTAGTCTTGATTTGTTTCTGATTTTGATTACTCTGATTTTTGCAATAAAATTTTGATATTTTGCAAAAATCAAAGTAATATACTAAGGCTCTGAAGATATTTGATTTTTTCTATAAAAATCATTAAAATGATTTCAGGCACTTATTACATTATGCTCATTCAAAAATCAAGTGGAAACCTAGGGCATTTGGACTTGGGAAAAATCACAACTCAAGGCCATTGACTTGATTTTTTCACAAAGGAATGAAATAAATCAAAGGCATAAAAACCTAAGTTTCGCACATATGCAAAGGTTGACAAATTATTTCAAAGGTATTAGTGAAAGATTTATTCTTAAAGCAAGGTGATAAAAATGATAAATTCAAATTAGGGCAAAAGGAGGAAACGCTAGCACCAAAACCCATTTGAAATCGACTCATTTTGCATCATTTCACTTTGACACTTTAGAAGAAACAAGGCTCTGTTTGAGCCACCATGGAGACTTAAGGTTTTGAACCTAGTCTTCACCATTTTTTTTGTTCTAAGATATTTTATGGAGAAAGATCCTTTGAGAATGTAGAGGTAACTTTCTTTATCGAAATCTTGCATATCGACCTTCATTTTTTTGAAGTATTTTGATCTTGATGGCCACAACCATGACTGAGTTTCTAATGCTCTTTGTTTGCTTCACCTTCTATTGATATTTTTTTTTTTTTAGGCTAATATTTGAATAAATCTTGGAAGCTTGAATGCAGCATGGTGAATTCATTCTTCAACAAAAAACCCTTGGTAGGTTTTTGAGCCTTTGCATTTCCTTTTTTACTTCTATAAGATGCTCGATTTGAGCCTTCTTGAATGCAATAAAATATAGATACTTGTTTTATTATGCAACAATCTTTATGGGTTTCCTCTATTTCTCAAAAAATGCAAAGTTCTTGCTTTCTCCATTCATTACTTTCTAAATTTGTGAGGGTTTTCTTACTTCTCATGGCATGGCTCCATAAGACATTCTAGGTTTTTGCTATGTGATGAAAGATGTCAAGCTATTTATTATTTTGAATGCAGCAATAGGAAATACTTATTTATGTAAGGTCGTGGCCTTCCAAGCTTCTAAATCTCTACATATGCTTGATTTTTTTCATTTTTTTGAATGTGATGCAATCTACTTCCATGCAAAACCCTTGTCTTCATGAAGTCTTTATGATAGAAATAAAAAGCATTATCCAAGCCGCAATCTGCATTTTCTCCATCTAGGTATTCCATTTCCTCTGTATGTGACAAAAATGTGATGTTTCTCTAAAATAATTGCATTTTCACTTGTTTCTAAATGTTTCAAAGCTTTCATAGGCTCGAATCTTATCCATTTTCTTTTGTATTTGTGATTCCTATGCAAACCCCAAGTGGGTTTTTCCATTTTTTGAATGTGGTGCAAATGTTGTTCACTTTTCAAACCCTAGCACCATCATGTTATTTGTTCATTTTCTTTAAAGAAAATGCATGCTTACCTTCTCAATAAGATCATAATGGAGATAATATTGCTTATTTTTTTGAAGAAAAAAACATAGCATCCACTCTCTTTAACGTATGCACTATAGCTACAATTTACTTCAATAATGTTGTTCCACTTGTAAGATCATTATTTCTCTACTCAGACTTGCATACTCATAAAATATTTTGAAATATGTGACACCTGTGTGATGAAACTTGAGGCCTCTCCAACTGTTTTAGTTGGTTTCCTAATTGTTCACTTTAGTTATGTATGTTTGTTCACTATCACAAGCCATGGAAATGCATTCCTTACCACTTCATATGCAAGTATTACTTGTAGTCACCTTGATGAACATGTTTATGAAAAAATTGCATGTTGGCACCATCACAAATAGCATAGCACACAACACATTCCTTGTTGTCCTCTTAATGTGAGCAATAATTATGTATCTTCCTTCCTAGTATGCACTTCAAACAACACAAACAACAAGAATATGACACGTAGCAGTAATAGAAGATGTAAACAACACTTGTTCTATGAAACTAGACAGGGACATCATGAAATGGCTATCTTTTGATAGAACATAGTGCATTTATTTCAGCTCTGCATATTTTTGTGCTTGTATGATATGAACTCAAAAGCACTTCAACTATTGTTGTTTTGTTTGTCTTTTATGCAACTTTAAGTTGAAACAGCATGGTTCTTGTTTCTTACTTGAAGAAGCTTCAAACTACCCCCTCTGTTGTTTCCTTTGACATTGGTTGCCTTTTCTACGAATGTATCTCTTCTTAAGAGTATGAAGCCAGAAAATTATGATATCTTCATAGGAAAAAACACTAATGTCAAAGGAAATAACACACATGTGGTTAGGGTAAGCTTCATTATGGCACACTTCTACTTCATGAAATAGCATGTTGGGTTCAACCCTTGTGGGAGCCACATTCCAACCCACATGCTATAATGTCAAAGAGATAAAAAAAGAAACAAAAATTTTCTTATACCTGCATAGTGAACAAACATGTTAGTTAAAATAGTGAAGCTCAATGCTCCTGTGATATTTTATTTTTCAAGCTCTTTTGCATATGTATGATGTTTATTCAACTAATTCAATGCACCATAGGAAATGCATTGTATTTCTATTGATAGAGCACATAGTGAAATTCATATCCTGAGCTCTAAAAACTTTTCTCTTCATGATACAGGTTCACTCCAGATCGGGAGCAAGGATGGAGTAGCTACAACGAAGACCAACTAAAGACCCAAATCAGGCAATGATGGATATGTTTTACATTATATGTTTATTTTCCTTTCTTCATATTCAGTTGTATAGTTCATTCCTTGCAATGTGTTGGTTCAGCTACTCCCACGGCTTGTGTGGGACACTTGATCTCTCTTTTATTTTCCAATGAATATGAAATTAGTATTTTTGAGTCTTGTGTATATCTCTTTTATGAAATGGATAAACCAATTCAGAATTGAATGAAAGCAATGTATTCTTCTATCCCATGTAATCTCTTTCATACTATAAAACACTGAATGGAAAATTGAATGCTTTCTCTTATCGGAAACACGTTGCACAATAAAACTAAACTTTTCCTTTTAAACTTCAATAGATGCAATGGTTAAACAAAGCAAAAAAAAATTGAAATCTTTCACCTTAAAATAAATATAAGTTTTTTCAACTCTTCCAATTTGATTTGTAGGTAAAAAATTGGTAACACCTGACATAGGAAAATGAAAGGCACCCTTGTTGCAAAAATTTAAACCACAATTCTTCCAACTCCCCATCTTACCCACGGTTCCCTGACCTACCCTATACAGTAAGTGGAAGCATTCACTTGGTTTCTTTCTTGCTTCTCAACCTCCAACACCTCCTCCTATTCCTCCACCTATTCCTCAATTAGACAAGGAAATGGGAACATCTCCAAGACCCCTATATCTATTTTTGTGTCTCCCCCTATTCCTTCTCGGGTGTTTACTCTTCCACCAGCAACAGTTGTGAAGATCACTCATCCTGTGGAATAGGACCCTTAGGAGTCTGCTCTTCCACTGGAAATGGTTTTAGAGAATTCTCCCCTAGTAGAACAAGATCCCTTGGAGACTTCTCAAGTTGTGCCCCTTGGTGCCCATAGTCATCACAATCAACTTGTGTGTGAGTGTAAGCATTGTCAACAAGCATTGGCTGGCCTAAGAGTGTGAAGCTTTACAAAAGGCCAAGGGGGGGCCTTCTATTTCCACTTCTACTTTTTCTTCTATTCCATCTTTTCTTTCTACTCTCATTCATTTCCTTTTTCTTTCTTTTGTTCCCATCGCCTTTGTTATGCTTCCAACTTACTCGATGGATCTCGATGAGCCTCACCCTAAGTAGGTGCAATTTTTCATCACTCCTTCGGAGCCTCCAATAATTACCTCTTTACCATATCTTTCTCCTTTCCCTAAGTATTTTGGCATGCCTCACATAAAGGTGGTGTCTAGTGTGGCTCCTCCTCCTAATCTCTCTTCTTTTTCTTCTAATGCAAGGATGCCACATCCTCCCCTTAAGCGTAAGTTGGAGCAAGACCTCGTGCCAAATAATGGTCACAAAAAGTCTTCTTTTCCTTTTTCATCTTATTCTTATTTGGCTTGTATTGTTCGTGTAGTGATTATATCACTTCCTTCCCCATATTTTGTCACTTCCCCTCTTTCAAAGGTCAAAAATGACTATCTAGTTCATCCTCCTCCTCTTGTTTAGTCACAACACTTCACTCTAGAGAGGTGTATGTTTGAATTGATGGAGGAAATTCCCACTCTCTCCTCCATATTTACTAAGTCTATGATGTTAGCTTTGCAAGAGCTTGTTGATGAGGATGTTGAGGAAGCTTCCTCCCTAACTCTTTCTACAAGTGAGATGGATTTTACTTCCCTTGGTATTCCCCCCTATAGGCTCTTCTTCCCTCCCCTTATGATTACCTATATTGGGATCAAGATGACTTATTGGAGGTGTCAGACTAGAGTGGTACCTCTTCTCTATCTTTAGATTAGAGTTATGTGCTTTTTTGTGTTTCCTCATGCTTGTCCATTTATATTTGTACTCTCACCTGGAGGACCCTTGATACCCTGCTAGGTACTTGGATACAAGAGAGAATTTTTTTAAAACCTTATTCTATTTGTCTCATCCTTCTATATGTCACAAGATTTTCTTTTCATGTTACGAATGATGCAAAGTGTTGGATTATTTAGGACTCTTCCATGTTGACCTGGCCTTTTACTTTGTGTTCATGTGCTCTTCACATTCCAATCCATTTGGGGGCTGATGATAGTTCATACATATTATATAATATATTTATCTAGTTATATATATGATCAATTTTTACCTCGAATAATTGGCTCGCTTGTGATATTAATTTTTCCATCT
This sequence comes from Sequoiadendron giganteum, assembly GCA_007115665.2. Classification (NCBI taxonomy): domain Eukaryota; kingdom Viridiplantae; phylum Streptophyta; class Pinopsida; order Cupressales; family Cupressaceae; genus Sequoiadendron; species Sequoiadendron giganteum. Next base: position 640,987,170 of record CM021103.1, on the reverse strand, counting down.
CTGGTTTACTTGATGTTGTGGATTCTATGTGTTGTCTCTCATGTGACAAAATCCCATGAATACATCTCACCATGTACATCGTGCCAAAAAATTTATCTTTGTCTTTCTCTTCTCCTTATAATGGAATGTCCTCCTTTGTGTAGCACACACCATTCTAAGGGGGGGCTATCATATCTGCTTATTCTTATTTTTCAAAAAATTGTCTTAAAAATAATTTTTATGCCTTATAATCTCATTTTCTTGCTTGGGGGCAACCTAACTAGACTTATCTTTTCTTTTGTGATAGGGTTTCTCCTCCTTGCAAGGTTTGGTTCTATCATGTGTCTTTATATCTTCTTGTTGTATAGTGTCTAGCCTAGCTATTCATACCTATTAGTGTTATCTTTTATTTGATCATATTATGTCATGTCTTCAAATTTCATGTCTATTTTTTACTGTTTTGCCTAATGTGTTTATTTGTAGCTAACATGTTTGTGGTGAGATTGTAGTCATATTTCTAGGATGGAAGACCCATGTCCTCTTTACATCTTGGCTCAAATTATCTATTGCATATACCGAATTGATTACCAATGTCTTCTTCATCCTGGGTATATTCTCTTTAACATCTTCCTATCTACTTTAACACGCACATGTTAGAATACATATTCTCACTAAAGTGGGGGAAAAATGTAGTGTCATAAAATTGCACCCCATACAATTTTTACTCCATAACCCCCCTTTACCTTAAAGACGATAATGTAATTCCCCTTTCATCTAGATTTAACTATGTCCCCTAACCCATTTATTTTTGGTATTCAAGATATTTTTTGTCGCAGACGCTAGCATGACATGTAGATGTCTATGCACCATGCAAACATCCTCTTAGAATATGTTTGAGGCTCTGAACTCTCGGATATATTCTAGGATAAGGTTTTATACAAGTGAACACTCTTTACAGTAAGATGGATCTAAGCCTTGCCAAGGAGGAGGAATCCATGTCTGAGGTATAGGCTAGGAAACAACTTACTAGAAACAACAAGGTACAATGATATATTCTTGACTATGTAGCTATTGGTATGTTACACTTCCACCTACCCATGAAGTGTAATTCCTATGTCAGCTGTAAACACACCAAAAACACCTTCTTTCATGTATTCTCTTCATTCAAACACATTCTTTCATTCTATTCAATCTATCTCTCATTCCTCCAGCTCATTCTTGCATTCTCTCATTCTAGCTCACTTTTTCATTCTCATTCTCTCCTACACTATTTTTCTTGCAATTTATATTGATATTGGCTTCTACATCAACGTCTTGGCTCTCTTGACTTGTCTATAATGTTGCATACTCTCTTTCAGCATCAGAAGCTTTCTAAAGGGACGGTAACTACACTCTCTTCATTGCACTACCATCTTTATATTTTAGTAGCATATCGATATTCTAATGTGTGCATATTCTTTATCTTGTCAATATATTTGTCTATTGTCTACTTTTTTTTCTATCTATCTATCTGGTTGTTCATGGAGGTGGGAAGACCTACATGGGGTTTGACTAAGGAAAACCCCTAAACAACCCCAAAAAATTTCCTTGTTTCCATGTGTGCAAGTTGTTGATTTGGAGCATTGCAGGAGGCTTTGCAGCGTTGGACCTGTTGTGAGTTAGTTATCTTATTTTCCTCTTTTCATTTTCATTTTTTTTTCTTAGATCTATGAATGTTAGCTTTCTTGACTTCATTTCCATTATTTTCATTATTTTTTTAGCCTAGTTTATTTTTCCAAATTTTAGTCTCTGAATATCTAGCAGAATATTTATGTTTTTGTCAGCAAGTTTTTTTCTTGGACTATACGAGACAACAGTGCATCATAGGGACATTTGTATGTTGTTTTTTGTCCTTAGTCGAGAGCCAGTCATCTTGCTCACAATACCTTTTAATTTTTCTCTTTCAGTCTCTAAAATCCTTATTTCTTAAAACATCATAAAACATAAAATATAAATAATTTCCCTTTGTCACCTAAGCTTTGCCTTTGAGGTAGTTGAGGACCATTTTTTCCCTATAGACTCTTCTTGTCCTAGAGACTTGAGGGTAGAAAATATCCTCCTCTATAAGTACAAACATTTTCAACATCCTGAAGATGTTCCACAATATTCTTAAAAGCTTCCCCTGTGAACTTAGGGAGTGCCTTCCAAGGCATTAATAGGAATAGGATCCCAATCAATCAGGGCTATTTGAGGAATGAGTGTACTACCACTATTTCATTCCATAAATTTTCTTGGTGGTCTTAGAGTAGCTATTTATTATGATTGTTGCATTGTGTTAGACCTTGCAGCTCCTTAACGAGTTACAACCACTAGAGATGGTAGTAATAAGCTTTTATTTTGTGTTGCTAGTGACCTTGTGATGCGCCTTTGGCTCATAAGAAAAAAAATCTAATCAAGTGAATGTGGTTTCAAGTCCCATCAAGCATGCTAAAAAAGGAAACTATTGATACCTAAAACTTTTTCTCTTGGAAAACAATGGCCTATGGAAAGCTTTATAAACATGGGACTAAAATTTCTATCTATAAAGAAACCTCCAATATTTTAGAATTTGGCTCTTCAAATATTTGGGGAGAAAATGGGGAGAAGGACAAGTAAAAGAAGCTAAAATAAAACTATCTAAGGTGATGAACTAGAATTTCTAGTGTATCCATTCCTAATATTGCATAATATAGCCTAAAATATCCCTAAAATTTTATAGATAATGTCAAAATAGCATAAGCATGATTTAACCCCTAAATCACAAATAAAATTGTAGCAATAGAAAATCATGAGATAGAAACAATAGACAAAAAATGAATCCATACATTTGGACACAAAATACCACATCCTCTTCATTGTTGGGCAAAGAAAAAATTACAAAGTCCATAAATGACATAGTATAGGATATTCAATCCTTCCCACATAGGGCACCTATTAAGGTCTAAGAATGGAAAATAAAAACTTGTACTATTTTTGTTCAAAATTAAAACTATTACAAAGTGTTCTTTGGTTACAGTCATGAAAATTAACCTTTCAAACCCCCTACAAAAGATAGAACCTTAGAATATATAAGCACAATGGCCTTAGTGTGACGGAGTTCACAAGACAAAAGAAACTGAACCCTTGAGCGTGGAACTCATCCTCATGAAGAGGCAATTGTAATCGAAAGGGTGTGCTTTGGCTCATACATGTAGACAGTCTTCAAAATCTCAGAGATGGCACAACCTTTATGCCCAATGATTCCCTTGATACTTATGTGTGCCTTCTCTGAGCTACTCCTAAAATTCCTATCAAAAATGGGGTCATCCTCATGTACCAATGGTGCATCATTCCTCTATGAAGGAACTTCATTTTCTCTTGAGGCATGTAGTGACACCACGTGGGGGCTCACTCTACTTTAAGCTCCTTTTATTTTTATATGTTTACATCATTGAAGCCACTACATGGCATCTTGGCATTGTTTGTGAAGTGAGTTTTGAGTTATTTTGTAAAGGATGAGTATGGGAGTGCCACATGGCATGGGTAGGAGGAACCGATACCTAGCCAAAATTTTCCAAGGGACCTGAAGGAAAAAGGATGTCAATATATAATCCATCTAATTCTTTGTGCACATCCATGGCTAGAATACAACTTCCCAAAAACTCAAAAATTTGGATCCAATCCACAAAGATGAGGATCGATATTACTAAGACAAAAGTGGGAACCAAAAAATGATAATGATTGAGAAAAACCATATACTAGAAGACAACAAACTAAAATAAAATCTAAGCCTATTTTTATGGTCTTTAAAATATGGATCTTTGAGATGTCTTACCTTCTACCACTAAATTTCATCACCTTGGGCTATTATAGGATTTCATTTGATATTAATATCAACTTTACTACTACAATTCAATATGTTTAATTTGAAATAATAACAAAAAGAAAATGCACAAATGAGATGTAACATCATTAAATGAAGAACAAAGAATTAACTCTCAAAAAAAAGACATGCAACTCAAGCTTCCATGTTGTGATTTTATTTGAGTATATTAATCATTTTATGATTGATAGTGTTAAAGTAGAAAAATAGAAATACAAAATATCATACCTATTGGTTGTTCAAAATTTTATCTAGAGCTTCATTCCATGATACTTTAGACATGTTGATTATTCCAATATATATATATATATACTCTTTTTTTGACGATTCTCTACTCAATCCATACTAAATTATATTTTTGAATTCATCATTCTATGATAGTTTGGACATATTGATTATTTTAAAAATTGCATATATGTTTTTTGTTGATGACCATTTATTCAATCCCTACTAATATACTTGTTGTTTTATATGATTTAGTCATGTCCTTAAAATGTGTAAATATTTCTTGTGGTCTCATAGAATACTGATGGAGAAGTGGAAGAAAATGTGAATGAGTCCTCAAATTTCTCTTACAATCCAAAGGCACATGGAATTGGTGGTTCAACAACAACTGTCGTTCTCTAAAGTAAAATATCACACACAAAAAGTGTCAAGACCCCATCACATGTTTTGAAGCCACTTCAAGCATCCAATTTTCTTCATTGCTAATTATTCACATCACTCTCATGTCACAACTTTTCTTCTTAGAATTACTCTGATCTACTAATTATACTTTATTGTTTGTCAATATTGTTTTATTTTACTCCATCAATACCTTGTTTATCTCAATTCTATCTATTGAAAAATTTTACCCTCTCCCAACTATTAATTAAATTCTCATAATTCAAAAATTTTTCAAATTTCAAATTGTCAAATGTCAACAAATATTCATATGCTAGTATTCAAATTAATTAATATTTCATGTTAATATAGAAAAAAAAATTGAAAAAACCTAACAAGATTTAAAATAGAGAAAAAAATAAAATTTAAAGTTACATATTAACCTTAAAATCATTGTTTCCACCTATCTCTTTAAAATATTATTTGAATCCTTCTTCAAGTTCTCTGGTCTATGCTCATACAAAGGAGTGACAATCTACAGAATCTTTTGTGCTCAATCTTTAATCAAAGGGCTTGCTTGAATTGTATATTGCATTTGACATTTGATGCTACTTCTTGAAAATAGTCTGATATCCTTGATAATTGAGGGAAACATGTAACAACTTTATTTTACTCTCTGAGTTCCATTACATTTCTCTCACTTATCAATTTTAATTGATAAATTTTGGCAAGGACTTAAGCTACACTACAACCCTTGTTATATATTTATTCTTATACTGAGTTATTGTAGAAATAATATGATGAAAAGGACATAAGAATTATTTTCTTTGTTTTTACACAATGTCATATTCTACTCTATTTTTTGCAACTTGGAATTTATTAGTCCCTTAAACATAATTTGAGACTACCTTGAAGATATCTATTTTTATTTTAACTAAGTATATGTGGATTTATTTTTTAATTGGTAAATGCAAGTTTTATTCCTTAAGAACACTTTAGGATTTAAGAAGTTATATTATATAAATTAAAACAAAATAATTTTTTTTATTTTGTATTGTTTTGATTAATGGGGAAAAGTGGGTTTTGAAGGGACTCAAAACCCTTAAAAAAAGTTTTTGTAGGGAGCCGAAACCCAGATCCAATAGGTTTTGCAAGGACCTTAAACCCTATCAAAGGAGCATTCCTAAAACATAATACATGGACAACCAACAACCAACCAACATCCAACCAACAACAACCAACAAATGATTTAATAGGACTACCCATGCTACAAAAAATAGGTTTTAAAGGGGACCTAGAACCTTTTACACCCAGGTTTTGTAAGGACCTTAAATCAAAGAAAACTACATAATTTCTTGGAACTTCCAATCAACAACATACCCATCACTCAAAACAAATACCTAAGCCAAAATAGAGCAAAAATACAACCTAGAATAGTCATTCCAAAACCAACAAACCACCTAGACAACCAAGATTTGAGCAATAAAAATAACCTTAATAATCATGTAAACTAGCCACATCATCCCTCATACCTCTCCACCTCCAGAGGAGAAGAAACCCAAGACAATATTTCCATAACAAACACCACTCATGCCAAACCACACTTTGCCTCAATAGGAGTGGACTCCATCTCAATAGGAGCACCAAGAGATAACCATCATCCACAAAAAACACCTTAACCTTAGAAGGAGAGGCCTCCACCTCCATAGGAGAGGTCTCCACCTCAATAGGAGACTCCATGTCTAGTGCAAAGGCACAAAATGTTGCAAAAAAGGGGAACTTAGCTTCTAAAGGCAACACAAAAAATTGGGTCTTTAAGATAATATTTGAATGCAACCCAACCATCACCAAAAATATAAGAACCAAAGGCATCCATAGCAACCATGAACCTCTTCAGCAGTGCACTCTCAACTGAACCACCTAGTTGTAGCACCTCCTTAAAATAAGGGACCACCACCTCAGTAGGGGAAAACTGAGGAAAAAGGCCAAGAGAAAACACTCTTGAATAGAGGAATGTAGAGGCTCCAAAAAATAAAGAATCCTTCACAAAAATAAACCCCTTCAGCAAGAAAGGCACTTCAGACCAAAAGGGGAACCAAACAAAATATTCACCTTGGGGGATCCCTTCACCAATCAGGCATGCATCCACGACACCAATAAGGACAAATAACCCCTCCATGTTCAACCTCCATAGCATAACAAACTTTAAGCTCAACCCTCTTGAGGCCCTCAGCACCCATGACTACCTCTGTCAGCTAGGGGTGCTGCCAAGGAACAACTCCAAAGGGAAAAGACATAAGCCCCCCAAAATCCCAAAAAATGTACTCCCAAAAGAAAGAGAACCTAGCTCCAGACCAATAATGAGAGAGCATCAAAAGAAAGCGAAAGAAAACCAACCAAAACTGATCCATCATAATACAAGCACTAGGAACCATGAAGAATATAAAACCAACCTAGACACGAAATCTTCCAACACCACCAGAAGAGCCAAGCTAACCAAAAACAACCCCAATGTAGGAATAAGCCAAAAAATTGGATAGAGGGTCAAACAAGATACCATCTGCACACACTAAAAAGACACCAAGAAGAACTATGTTGGAAAATAGATCAAGAGAAAATACCAACATAGAGGCATGTGCATCCACCAACCTCAAATAATCAACCCAAAACTACCTCAAACAGACAAAATAAACCCAAATGATTGCCACATCAGAACAAACATAGCTAAAAAAGAAGCACAATAGCGACCCATGAGTTGTTGGAAAATGTGCCTCAACTTGTTGGCTTGGAATTTCTCCCATTATCATACTGAATATCATGCAATCACTAAAAACAAGAACTTTGGAACCTCATGTCGTGGGTTGTGAAGTTTTGGAAACCTTCAACTTCCCAACCGCAAAGACAAGTGGATCACAAGATCGCAGAAAGTTAGAAATTTGGAACCTCAAGTTGGGAGTTGTGATTTTTTGGAAACCTTTGACTTACTGATAGCTATGGTGGTTGGCTAGTGGTGGTGATGTGGATTCATGTTGCCAGTGTACTACGTTCTCCCTGCTAGCCCCGCAGTGCTTTGGTGGGACCCGGTTGGTACCTTGCAGGGTGTGTAGGCATTGGCCCGTCAGTGGTGACTTGGATGTCACGGTGGTAGTGGGGACCAGGGCGATGTGATGTTATATGTATCAATCAACGGTTGTGATTAAAACAATCCAATGGTGCCTGCTAACTCCACGCTCCTTGTGGTGGGTCCCGATAGACTCCTGCAGGGTGCATGGGATTGGCTAAGCGGTGTATGTTTGCTGACTAGGTGACTTGACATTTTTTGACTCGATAACTTGAGAATAACATCGTGGTGGGACTCGACTAGTGCTAGGTTGTTGACTATTGATGTTTGGTTTAGCAAGTTGAAATGAACATTGAATCTGATGTAGTTTTTGACAATTACGTGTTTGTGACAGTTTGTTTATAATTGAAACGGTTGGTTTTTTGGAACTGAAGTGACCATGGTTGGATGTCAAATATATAATGTACCACTTTTCAATGATTTGGAGTTCGATTGATTGGGTTGGATTGATTCAGTGATGTTCTACATTGTATTCTATATGAGCATTGTAACAGTGTGAGAGAACAACTACAAACGAAATCTATGTATGAGGTTGATCAAGGAAATGTAATGCTGATGTGAATTAACACCGGAGAGTTGAGTCTGTAACTTTGTATGTAATTGATTTACTGTAATACAAAGTGACTTTACTTGGTGTGTGGTGTTTTCTCCCATAAGGTTTTTCCCACGTAAATCTGTTGTTCAATTTTGTGTGTGTTAAATTGTCTATTCTTTTGTTATGTTGTTGTGCATCTTAATCATTATAAATTGAATTAAATTAAATTTTTTTCACTTCTTTCCTGAGATTTTTTGCATTTTTAAGGTGTTTTTGCATCGAGCTTTCCTTACAAGTAGTATCAGAGCCTAGCTAGTTGTGTTATCCTTGTGGGTAGGGCTGGTTTTTTGTGCTAATTTTTTTTAGTGGGAGTCTTGCAGAGAAAACTGATTGTCTTGATTATAGATTGAGATGGCAAGCACATCAAGAAGAATAGAAATTGAAAAATTAAATGGTGGAAATTTTGAGTTGTGGAAACTCAAAATGGAAGACTTTTTGGTGGATAAAGATCTTTGGATTGTTGTTATGGAAAAAAAAACCATTAGGTATGAAGCAAAAATATTGGGACCTCATAGATAGAAAATCCAAAGGGTTGATAAGACTTTGTTTGGCCAATTTTGTTCTCCTAAATGTCCATGAGGAGAATATTTATTGTTCTTTATGGAAGAAACTTGGTGATATTTATCAGGGCAAGTCACTGGTGAATAAGTTATTCCTAAGAAAGAATTAATACTCCTTGAAGATGGAAGAAGGAGCATCTGTAGCAAACCATCTAAATTCATTTAATATGATTGTTGCTTAATTGTACTTTGTGGGTGTGAAGATAGAGGAAGAGGATTACTATATGCTTCTATTATTTTCCTTACTTGACACATGGGATCATCTGGTGATGGCTATTGGAAGTACAACAACCACTTTCAAGATAGAAGATGTGGTTTCTTCATTGTTGTCAGAAGAGATGTGAAGGAAATATTTTGAGATGGACAAGGAGGCCCTTGTTGTTCAAGGTAGATCAAAGGAGCGAGGCAAGAAAAAATAAAAGAATTCTAAATCCAAATCGAAAGGGAGATCAAAGTATCCTAGCAGGAATTCCAAGGTGAAATGTTGGAATTGTGGGAAGACTGGTCATATTCAAAAGGATTGTAAAGAGGAGAAAAATAAGAACAACAACAACTCTTCGGATAATGATTCTTCTCAGAGTGATGTAGATGCCTTCATTGTATCCTTGGTGACTCAGGCATCAGATGATGTATGGTTGATTAACTCAGGTGCATCTTTTCACATGACATCTCACAAAGATTGGTTCATGAAGTATGAAAAGTATGATGGTGGAAAGGTGTACTTGGCAAGTGATTCATCTCTTGAAATTGTTGGTCATGGAAGAGTCAAAATTCAATTTCCTAATGGAAGAATAAAAGGAATTGATGGTGTAATGCACATACCAGGTCCCGCTCGTAATCTATTTTCTGTTAGTAAGTTGAATGATGTTGGTGTGCAAGTATCATTATCGAGTGGTGGTTGCAAGCTGACTAGAGGATCATTGGTGCTAGCTAGGGGTGCACGCATTGGCACTCTATACAAGCTAGACACATAGGCTATTCAATGAAATAGTGCCTCTACAAATTCAAGCAAGGCTACTCGTGTAGAGAAGGAGAACGTAGTTCCTCTGGGTGTAAACTCTTTGGAGGTGAAACTCCTAGTAGATAAAACCATGTTGTGGCATCATAGACTCAATCACATAGGAGAAAATGGTTTGAAAGCCTTGACAAATAAAAACCTAGTAGAAGGGCTTGTTGATTGTAACCTTGAGTTTGATTTTTGTGAACATTGCATTTATGGAAAGCAACACCATGTTTCATTTTACTCCAATCCTCATAAATCTTTTGGAATACTCGATTATGTTCACTCTAATGTATTTGGTCTAGAAAATGTTCCTTCATTATCGAAGTCTAAATATTATGAAAACAATGATAAATCTTCCACAAGAGGATATGCAAGAATGAGCTTGCTTGATATTAAGACCTCTCAAAATGATGAGGTAAAAAGGATGTTTTAAATGATATAATAACCCTCCTTATATAGGAAAGGGTGAGATACAAGATGCATTAAGATGTTGCCATGTGTCTTGATCTAACAACTTGTGACAACAAGAAAACCCTAACAACATTATTAAAAGATTAAATGCAACCTAGGGTTAATATGACCTAAGTTAATTTATGCTAGTGTAATAAATAATATATTACACTAACACCCCCCCATAAGTGCAACTTAGGGAGGAAATGAAAATGTAATGATTATGCATGATGATGATGGGTCCCGGCTAATGGCCATATTAGGTACCCACGTACATAGGATGAAAATGCAACTAATCTCAAACAAATGGAGAAAAGGGGAAAACCCAGTGGGAAGAAAACCCCTCTCCAAAAAAAGGAGATAAAATGCAAAAAGGTGATGATTGGAGGACTCAACATCATCCCCCCAAGGAAAACAATCATCACATGGATACAATACAATCAATGGCCCCCCCATAGAGAGACAATATAGCCTCCCAAAATATGTGATCACCTGCAAAAAAGGTAAGTGTATGTAGATAAAACATGATCCAATGTCGACAAACAGCTTGTCTCCCTTTTGGAAGAAACAAAACGAGGTGCAAGTGCAGAGATGCTTCCCATTTCAGATAGGAATTGAAGGAAGGATGGATGTATATGAATGTTGATGATGTCTCTGAGAGCTGCTCATGTGTCTCCTTGCCTGATGAAGATGAAGATGCCACAACCCACTCAATGTAGAAGGTGACAAATCAAGACGATGTAGAAATAGATGCTGAACAAAATCCAAAGACTGTGATGATTTGACAACAGGAGTGCAATGACTGTCATCAAATAGGAGAGATATCCCCTCAAATATGTCCTCCAAATCTGAAATGTGAGACTCCACAAACAAGGATGCAATGTTCGATATATAGGAATCCCAATCAGGAAGACAAAGTGATACTGATTGTAATAAAATCACTGAAGGTGAAGGTACATCAACTATCGCTGATGGAGAAGTAGGAGCATCGAAAGAACCCTCTTCATCCTCATCCTCATCTGAAGATTCAAAGTATTCCAAATATTCAAACTCCCGCATAGTATCTACATCATAGGGTATCCTGTCGGAAAGATGAAGAGGCACAAGACAATCTGAAATAGGATCATCTGGGAATGGCTGAATGTCATGATCTCCATGTATCTCCCAAATTTTAGTCCAAAGAGTATGAGGGCAATCACAATGATCAACACTTTTCACGGTGGAAACATCAATATGCATTGCAATGACTCCTAAGACATGATCCCTTTTGCAATTCCAAGCAAATTTCTTACTGTCAGTACCAGGAGGGGGAACAAGATTATACAAATTTGGCAATAAATGAAGCCATTAGAGATGTGTGATAATATCATTTCTCCATTGTGTGTAGTTTCCCCATTTCAACATGATCAAAGCAGGATGAAATGAGAACCCCATAATGAACTATGATGCATAAAATCATGTTTCTAAAAGAGAATATGTGCTAACAAGAGTCAACACATTGAACCCCCCCTTTTCACTCAATCAAAGAACCCCCCTCAAGAAAATATGATTCGGCACTTTATATTAGTGCGTTTACAACTTCCACCAGCGAGAAATACTAAGTGGTCTTGATTTCAATGCATTACAAAACCCTCACAAATAGGGTGTAAACTGAAACTACAGTATTCAAACTCAGACAAGTAAAACTAACAACACCACTACAATCTACTTGAAAAAACATGCACTTTCAAAAAAAGAATCACCTCGATACGAGGTTGTATGAGAAAGTTATGCTTCTTCGAAGTTCCCAAAACGAGAACCATGCAATGTCACAACTGAGAATTTGCAATTTCTGAAAAATTTCTGCATCAAAACAAAAACACATCTGCACTAGTGCATAGAGCACAAAAAAATAGCCAAATTCAAAACAAAATCGTGAGAAACGGAGTTCGTATGAGCAAGAACGGAGCATTGGAAAACTGCCTTCAAATCTGAAACTGCTAATGGAGAGGGGTACGGCTGAAGCTTTCTGAGTTCATTTCTGCAACATATATAGACTACATGCAAAAACTAAAAAGTACCCAGATGGTTTTTTTATACGTCGAACAAAACCCAGATGGCATTTTTTCTTGCAAATGTACAAAAGATGTAGATCTAGTGTAAAATAGACACCTTTAACAAAAAAAAATGACCCCAACAACCAAAAAATGACATGCAAAGGTTGAATCAGCTACCTAAAACATGAAAAGGCATGCTGGAACTTGCAATGTTGATTAAAAATGCAAAATATGCAAGTCGGTTGTCAGATTTGAACTTGAAACCCCGGTTCTGCAATTATGTATCACGATCTCTGTTTCGGTGAAGCAAAAGCCAGATCTGACTTTCTCAACAGCCCTGGACTCAGATATGAGCTCAGATTTCCTCCAACATGTACCGAAAATGACCTTCCAAGAAAACCTTAATATGGAGACAATCTCAAAGAAGATCTTACAGCCATAGCTCAATCCTCAGATTTGGGAAGAGTCTTCCAGGAAGGGCTCTCATACCATGTTAGAAATCTTGAATAAGATTAATAACTAGGAACACCTGCAAAAACAATGATAAATCTTCCACAGGAGGATATGCAAGAATGAGCTTGCTTGATATTAAGACCTCTCAAATGATGAGGTAAAAAGGATGTTTCAAATGATATAATAACCCTCCTTATATAGGAAAGGGTGAGATACAAGTTGCATTAAGATGTTGCCATGTGTCTTGATTTAACAACTTGTGACAACAAGAAAACCCTAACAACATTATTAAAAGATTAAATGCAACCTAGGGTTAATATGACCTAAGTTAACTTATGCTAGTGTAATAAATAATATATTACACTAACATATTATGTTTCTTTTATTGATGATTATTCGAGAAGGGTGTTTGTGTGCTTTCTTAAAATTAAATTAGAAGTGTTCAGTCGGTTTAAAGAGTTTAAAAACTTGGTGGAAAATCATACTAGAAGGAAAATTAAATGCTTAAGGATGGATAATGGCGGTGAATTTTGTTCTGCATATTTTGAAAGATATTGCAAAGACCATGGGATTAAAAGGCATAAAACTATGCCTTATAATCCACAACAGAATGGAGTTGCTCAAAGGTTAAACAAGATGTTTATGTAAAGAACGAGAAGTATGTTGAACAATGCTAGTCTAGAGTAGAAGTTTTGGGTTGAGGCCGTGGCTACAGTATGTTACTTGGTTAATCATTCACCTCATTTGGTTCTTGTTGAAAAACACCTATGGAAGCGTGGTTTGGTAAGAAGCCCTCTCTGAGACATATTTGTGTCTTTGGCTATGAAGCATATGTTTATGTGTTGAATGAGAAATGATCTAAGTTAGAAAACAAAGCTGTAAAATGTATCTTCATCAACTATGACATTAGTGTGAAAGGATACAAGCTTTGGAATCCTATTACTGAGAAGTTTGTGTACAACAGATGTGTAATCTTTCGACAGTTGAAACCTTCTATAGTTGATCTACATTCAAAGATAGAAGAAAAAGAAAAGAAGGATGATGTAGCTGAAATTCCTCTAACTCCAGATAAAGAGGAACTACGAATTCAAAGCATACCTGAATCTAAGGAGATTTCTAGCAGCTCTAAGACTTTTGAACATGAAGAAGAACCACAACCTCAACCTCAACCTATGAGGAAGTCTACATAGGAGAAGCGACAACCTGATGGGTATGGATTTTCCATGTTGCATTCGAGTTGTGCCTATGCTTTGATTAGTAGCACTGATGAGCCTAGGACTGTAAGGAAGGCTATTAATATGTTTGATTCAGATTCTTGGTTGGAAGCCATGAATGAGGAAATGGCATCATTGAAAAAGAATGAAACCTAGAATTTGGTACCTTTTCCTAAAGGTCAAAAGCCTGTTGGTTGTAAATGGGTATTGAAAAAGAAAATTGGTTTGGATGATAGTGTGGAGAAGTATAAAGCTAGGCTGGTCGCGAAAGGTTATTCCCAAGTGGAGGGAATTGATTATGGAGAAATATTTTCTCCTATAGCTAAGCTGACATCTATCATATTTCTATTGTCTTGCAACTACATATGACTTAGAGGTTGAGAAAATGGATGTGAAGACAATGTTTCTTCATGGAGATTTGGAAGAAGAGATTTATATGTCCCAGCCTAAGCACTTTGTTGAAAAAGGTAAATAAAGTATGGTTTAAAGCAATCACCTAGAATGTGGTACCAAAATTTTGACACTTTTGTTTGTCATTGGGATTTGTAAGATCAAAATCAGATCATTGTGTGTACTACAAAACTGAAAATGATCATTTACTTATTATTTCCTTATATGTGGATGATATGTTATTCTTTGGGAATAGTAAGGGTATGATTTTTGATTTAAAATCTCAGTTGTCAGCATAGTTTGAAATGAAATATTTAGGTTAGCAAGGTATATTCTGGGTATGGAAATCATAAGGGATAGGGGAAGTAGAAATATTTGGCTCAGCCAAAGCAAGTATATTAATTATGTCCTTGAGAGATTTAGTATGATAGATTTCAAGTGGTTAGTTGTTCTAGTGTTGCAGGGAATGAAGCTATTTGTTGAAGATTGTCTGAAGTCTCCTACTAAGATGGAGAACATAACCAGTGTGCCTTATGCAAGTGTAGTTGGTAGTTTAATGTACACAATGGTTTGTACTAGGCTAGATATTGCCCAAGCACTTGGAGTACTTAGTCAATTTATGGCTAATCCAGGAAGACCGCATTGGGATGTTGTGAAGAGAGTTTTTAGATATTTGAAGGATACTTCAGAGTATGCTTTGTGTTATCATTGTTGAAAATGAAGGTAAAACTGTAGAAAAATGTAGCTTAAAATTTGTAAATCCTGTGTAACTGTAGATTCAATTTTAGTATTCTTTGTCACAATCTCTTGTGTATGATTAATCTTGAATTAGATTAATTTTAATTTTGTAGAAAGTAGATAGAAGATTGATAGATGAAATATAAGACATAATAGAAAGGACACCACATGAACGTGGAGAAAACCCTTTTGGGTAAAAAAACTCCACCAGAATTGTTCTTGCTTGTATTATTTAACCTTTGAATGAGTTACAATAATACTAATTCAATTCTCCTTGATGTGCTTCTTTATTCTTCAACAAATCTTCTTCACAACCTACAATATTTTCTCACAAAACTCTCTCATACAATTGTTGCAATAATAGACAATATTCTTGCTTAAAAACTCATAAGAGTTAACAAATATAATAACACAAAGCCTCTTGATAAAATCCATGCCTAGGGTTTCCAAGTTGAGTTCAAACATGCAAGACAAAGTCAAACAATAGTCTCCCTCAAACTTGGCACCCAACACTAAAGTGTTAACCTCGTAGTTGTCAAAAATATCTTTTGCAAGCTCATCCTCAAAGAAGGCATCCATAATGGGTCCCACTTAACTGAGCATTAGAAATATTTTTTCCTTGTATTATTTGTAGCTCAAAGATGCCAACTTGGGTACCCAAGGTGGGCCCAAGAAAATCTTTGTTTTTGATTAAGGAAAAAATAGGTTTTGAAGGGACCCAAAACCCTTTACAATCAGATTTTGAATGGATCTAGAACCCTCAATCAAAAAGTTGTCCTAACATAAAGACCATGAAATCACAGATAACCAAGGGTAAAAAAGACATTCAAATCCAAAGAACGTGGGTTTTAAAGGCTCCCATAACCAAAAACAAAGTTGCAAGAAGAACAACCTATAGCCAACCAAAAAATAGCCCCCAACCAAGAACCATCAAGATTTATATTTAGATCTACTCTTATGGGAGCGGAGAGTCATCTCAAAAGAATGCTTAGAGAACTTAACTTTCTTTCCCTTAACATAAATTCAGCCCTCTTCCACTTGTGTTGCTTTATCAAGCCAATCCTGTGCACCATTATCCTGAAAATGAATGCCTGCAGCCAAGTTAATCTTTGTTAATTGAAACACATCTATTACCAATTCATGCAAAACAATGTGCATGCATGATCCTCCATCTATTAGTTGAATGTATCAACCTATTATCTGTCCATGCAACTCAAGTCAACCAAGATTAACTAACATGCAACTAAAGATAACTGAAACATAACTAAATTGAACTAAACTAAACTGAACTTCATAAACATCAATTCCATGCATAAATCAAAATCCCTATTTTGTAGGAAACTGGGATGCATTTTTGAAGTGTACTCAATTCACCAACCAGTTAACTGAACCAAAGGTGAGTCCCACCTCCCATGTAAGTGCCCATGTGATCCTATTTTGTAGGAGCTCTCCCAAGGCATCCCCACATGCTCCTACTATTTAGGAATAACTACAAATGTCAAATTAAATTTTTATTTCATTCCAAATTAATCTTTTCCTAATCCTAGAGTTGTAAAACCCATTCCAAGGACTTAGGAAATAGATGAAATAATGTGAAGAATGCAATTCAATGGAATCCTATTCCCAACATTCTCCCACTTGGCATTATCATTGCAATTATTCTAAACTAGGAATTATTTAATATAAATCAAGTATAAGACTCAAGGCCAATGGCCTTCTTGCACCAAGAGAACTTTTCTATAGGAACTGGTTTCGTAAGATAATCTGCAGCATTGACCAAAGTGTCAACTTTCCCAATCAATACCTTCCTCCTCTCAATCATTTCTCACACAAAGTGATACTGTACATCAACATGCCTAGTATGAGCATGATACATAGGATTTCGGGCTAAAACAAATAGCACTCTAACTATCACATTCAAGTTTAATTTGCTTGCAATTAAAACCAATACCTTTCCCAAGTCTCTATAACCAAATTGCCCCTTTGGAGGCATGTGTAGCAGCTATGTAATCTACTTCTATGGTGGAAAAAGCAACCGTGGGCTGCCTCTTACTCACCCAACTAACCACAGCTCCAAACAAAGTAAACACATAACCACTTGTTGACCTCTGACTATCCAGGTCTCCTACCTAATTTGAATCAACATAACCCTGTATGTCCAATAATCTATGCATAATATCAATATCATTAGCACCATGATAAACTAAACAGTAATCAGAAGTATCTCTTAAATATTTAAACACCCTCTTAACATAAGTCCAATGTTCTTTACTAGGGTTAGACATAAACCTACTTAGAACTCCCATTGTTTTGGCTATATCTGATCTTGTAGAGACCATTGCATACATCAAACTACCAAATTCACTAGCTTAATAAATATCAGACATTTCCTCATAATAAAAATCAGATTTAGGATTCATGTCTAAACTTAACTTCGTGTCAACTAGTAAAGGAATATTAATTGGTTTACTATCATGCATGTTAAACCATTTCGAAATAGTATCAACATAGTTACTTTGACTTAAGCAAAGCTTTTTGTTACCTATATCTATGTTGATTTTCATACCAAGGATATATTTTTTAGCCCCTAGATCTTTCATCTCAAATGTGTTAGAGAGTTGTGCTTTCAATTCTTTGATCATTACCTTGCTATTACCAATAAACAACATTTCATCGACATACAAGATAATAATTAAAAGTTGATCATCAATTATTTTTATGTAGACACAATGATCTTCCTCACTCCTAACATAACCAATTTTTAATGCAAAAGCATCAAACTTCTAGTACCACATTCTTGGTGATTGTTTAAATCCATATAAATATCTCTTTAACCTGCAAACCAATTCTTCTTTTTGTTTTACAACAAAACCATTAGGTTGCCTCATATAAATCTCCTCATCAAGATCCCCACATAAGAAATCAATTTTCACATCCATTTGCTCTATCTCAAAATCAAAAGCAGAAACAATAGATAAAAGGAATCTAATAGAAATTAGTTTAGCAACAGGAGAGAAGATTTAATTAAAGTCAAATCCCTCTCTTTGGGAGTAGCCCTTGGCTACTAATCTAGCCTTGTACCTTTCAAGATTACCATCTTTCATCTTTAAATAATATAACTATCTTTTTAGATACAACTTATTACTAAGCATTTTAGTTTGATAGATATCACCTATCCTCTTCTACAAATCAAATGCAGTCTTTTCATCTGAAACATTCAAGAGAACAACATCAACAAGACATAATCTTATGGTTCCTCTTTCCTTCTAATCTAACTTAGCCCAATCCTCATCTAACATCGATGTAGGTGTCTTTGTCTTATTATCTATAGCTGACCACCGATCTCTCTCTTTAAGGAGATCATCCATTTTTAATTTCCACATCTCATACCTAGATCCATTGAACCTTTCAATATCTAAACGAGAAGTAGAACCCATTGCAACACACTAATTTTTCAAATCAGAAATTGACACAATATTAAAAGCTCCCACTATAGCCAAAAAACCTTCAAACTTTTAAGAGAAAGGTGTCCCAAACTCTACCCAACCTCTAGCTTTGATACCAAACATTGAAAATGAAGGTAAAACTATAGAAAAATGTAGCTTAAAATTTGTAAATCTTGTGTAAATATAGATTCAATTTTAGTATTCTTTGTCACAATATCTTGTGTATGATTAATATTGAATTAGATCGATTTTAATGTTGTAGAAAGTAGACAGAAAATTGATAGAAGAAATATAAGACAAAATAGAAAGGACATCGCATGTACGTGGAGAAAACCCTTTTTGGTAAAAAAAATCCACTAGAATTTTTATTTCTTGTATTATTTAACCTTTAAATGAGTTACAATAATATTTATTCAATTCTCCTTGATGTGCTTCTTTTTTCTTCAACAAATCTTCTTCACAACCTACAATATTTTCTCACAAAACTCTCTCATATAATTGCTATAATAATAGACAATATTCTTTCTTACAAACTCATAAGAGAGGAAATATAATAACACAAAGCCTCTTGAGAAAATCCATGCCTAGGGTTGCCAAGTTGAGTTCAAACATGCAAGACAAAGTCAAACAATAGTCTCCCTCAAACTTGGCACCCAACACTAAAGTGTTAACCTCATAGTTGTCAAAAATATCTTCCGCAAGCTCATCCTCAAAGAAGGCATCCAAAATGGGTCCCACTTAACTGAGCATTAGAAATATCTTTTCCTTGTAGTAGTTTTAACTCAAAGATGCCAACTTTGGCACCCAAGGTGGGCCCAATTTAATCTTTGTTAACTGAAACACATATGTTACCAATTCATGCAAAACAATGTGCATGCATGATCCTCCATCTATTAACTGAATGTATCAACCTGTTATCTGCCCATGCAACTCAAGTCAACTGAGATTAACTAACATGCAACTGAAGATGATTGAAATGTAACTAAACTAAACTAAACTAAACTGAACTAAACTTTGTAAACATCAATCCCATGCATAAATCAAAATCCATGTTTTGTAGGAACCTAGGATGCATTTTTGAAGTGTACTCAATTCACCAACTAGTTAATTGAACCAAAGGTGAGTCCCACCTCCCATGTAGGCACCCATGTGCTCCTATTTTATAGGAGCTCTCCCGAGGAATCCCCACATGCTCCTATTGTTTAGGAATAACTACAAATGTCAAATTAAATGTTTATTTCATTCCAAATTAATCTTTTCCTAATCCTAGAGTTGTGAAACCAATTCCAAGGACTTAGGAGATACATGAAATAATGTTAAGAATACAATTAAATGGAATCATATTCCCAAAAATCATGGAAACTCGGTTGGATCACATAGATCTCTTAGCATTCATGGGTATGTGGATTCTAATTGGGCAGTGGATGTCGACAACAGAACGTCCACCAGTGGATACATCTTCATGTTATTCAGTGGCGCAGTAAGTTGGATGAGAAAGCAGTAGGATGTAGTCACTTTAACTACTACTGAGGCTAAGTACATGGGAGCAACACACACCTGTAAAGAAGCCATTTGGCTTAGATTTTTGTGTTCTGATGTTGGGTTTAATGTAGGGCAGATTACTATTTTCTATGATAGTCAAAGTGCTATCTATTTGGCAAAAAATCCCACTTTCCATGCCAAGATGAAGCACATCAATGTTCAGTATCATTTCATTTGTGATATGGTGGAGGATGGAAAGGTCAATCTTGAAAAGGTGGATACTCTAGAGAATTTCATTGATGCATTAACAAAACCAATGAGCATAGATAAGTACAAGTGGTGTGCTAGTTCGATGGGCCTTGGGGCCTATGACTTTCAATAACTTTGAGTTGGGAAGAAGCCAATAAGTTCATCAAGTGGGAGCATGTTGGAAAATGTGCCTCAACTTGTTGGCTTGGAACTTCCCTTAAAGCTTGGAATTTTTCCCTCTATCGGCCCGAATGTCGCATGCTTTCTAAAAACCATAACTTTGGAACCTCATGTCGCGGGTTGTGAAGTTTTGGAAACTGTTGACTCCCTGATTGCAAAGACAAGTGGATCGCATGATCATGGAAAGTTAGAACTTTGGAACCTCAAGTCAGGAGTTGTGAATTTTTGGAAACCTCTGACTTATCGATAGTTGTGGTGGTTGGCCAATGGCAGTGATGTGGATTCATGTTGGTAGTGTACTATGTTCTCCCCACTAGCCCTGCAGTGCTTTGGTGGGACTCGGTTGGTACCTTGCGGGGTGTGTGAGAATTGGCTTGTCAGTGCTGACTTGGATGTCACAATGGCAGTGGGGACCATGGTGATGTGATGTTATATGTATCAATCAACATCTATGATTAAAACAATCTAACGGTGCCCACACTCCTTGTGGTGGGTCCTGACAAACTCCTATGGGGTGTGTGAGATTGGCTAAGCATTGTACATTTGCTGACTGGGTGACGTGATGTTTTTTGACTCGATAACTCATGAATAATGTCATGGTGGGACCTGACTAGTTCCAAGTTGGAGAGCAATGGTTGGTTGTTGATTGTTGAGATTTGGTTTAGCAGGTTGAAATGAACATCGAAGCCGATGTAATTTTTGACAATTACATGTTTGTGACGGTTTGTTTACAGTTGAAATGGTTGGTTTTCTAGAACTGAAGTGATCATGGTTGGATGTTGAATATATATTGTAACACTTTGCAATGAGTTGGGGTTCGATTGATTGGGTTGGATTGAGTCAACGATGTTCTACATTGTATGATATACGAGCATTGTGATAGTGTGAGAGAACAACTATAATTGGAATCTATGTATGAGGTTGATCAGGGAAATGCAATGTTGTTATGAATTAACACCTGAGAGTCGAGTATGTAACTTTGTATGTAATTGATTTACTGTAATACAAAGTGACTTTACTTGGTGTGTGGGTTTTTCTCCCGTAAGGGTTTTCCCATGTAAATCTAGTGTTCAATTCTGTGTGTGTTGAATTGTCTATTCTTTTGTTCTTTTGTTGTGCATCTTAATGACTGTAACTCAAATTAAATGAAATTTTCTACACTTCTTTCTTGAGAATTTTTGCATTTGGAAGGCATTTTCACACCAAGCTTTCCTTACACGAGCACCCCACGCAAGGAGAGCTTTCAACCAAACCACAAGAAGACAACAAAAATTATTGTCCTCATCCTCTTTCGATTCTCCATCGCCTTCCTCATCGAAGGAATTCAAATTTCCCTCACCACTTTGCTTCCCACCCACATGCTCGATTTTATTTTATATTGTTATAAAAGAAGAAATATACTTTCTTTAAATTAGTTTTTTTCATGTTAATTAAATAAATATTGTTAGATAGTCAAGTTTGACTGAAAAATAATTAACTAAGTTAAATTAAATGTGAAAGAATGAGGTAATTATATGTGAGAACTATAATGAAGAATTTATCTTAGTTTACACAAACCTCACTAACCTTGTTTTTGAAAATAGATGTTTATGTCTTGACAAATGCCTCAAAATTGTAACATTTTATGATTTGTGTGTAGATAAGATTTGCATTATGCATGACTGATCTTGTATACTATGGGTCACATAAATTCATTTTGTGTCCTATTAATCTAAGTTGAATGAAAGCACTCTTGAAACCAAATTCACTTTGATCTCTATTTTTTTGTTTATTTGTAAGGAATTGCACTATTTAGAAATACCTAAGGGAAATTATTGAATTGCAAGCGTTCATGTTCTCTTTGGTCAAGCCCCTATCTTACAATTTTAATTGGGCATGTAGGTTTCCTGAATAATTTGATGCAAAATTATTTTTATTTTAGGGATCCCAATGAAGTGTTTCTAAAATAATTCTTCTCTTTAACGGAAATGTTTTTCAATAATTTTAGATATGAATTAATTTTCAAAGGAATTTCATTAAATACAAAGACATAACAAATTTTCATAAAAGTATACACCAATTTGGCTCCCAAATACTAGTGAAAAATACTGGAAGTTATCAAATTTGAATTTTATTTTATTTATTTTAGGTTAAATGTACTTTGTGTGAGATAGATCCAATGTTATGGAAGTGACCCAATACATGGATACACATAAGTGTAGACTAACAAATGAGGAAAATGTGTGGGAATTTATGTATATATGGTAAAAATAAGGTCATGTGTATAAAGGTGTGTCTGAGTGAGAGTAAAGTGAGAGTAAATGAAGAATCAACAACAACATAAGAAATCTATGATATAGATGTTTTCTCTTCTTACTTTAGCCTAGGACAATCTTTGAATATTTATCTCACTAAAATATTTGAATACTATAAATAAATAAAGTTTCATTTTTTTATAAAATATCAAAGAATCCATATACCAACCTAAACTACCCTAATAGTGCATCAATACCTAAATTTCCACCTCCATGGAAACTTGGTGATTTTTTACTAAAATTCAACCTAAAATTATATGCTTAGGCCACCTTAATACCTTCCTTTTGTACATATTTATTTTAGGTTTTATTTTCATTTGGTTTCTTTTGTTGTCTGGTTTGGGGTTCACGTTTTCCTCTAGGTATGTTAGCATAATAATAAAGCTTTTGGGCAGTGTTTTTAAGTCTTTCTTTGAGAAACATTAGTCATAATAATATGAGTTGATAGAATAAGTCCCTTGTTAGTGTTAGATGATAGGAATACATTTTTTGGGAAATAAATCAAGTTTTATCTAGTCGAAAGTATTTTGAAATCCTATATCTTTAACATTTTAAGACTCTGTGAATTTATTGAGGGAATATTTCTGATATTGTATTAAGTGCAAAAAATTAAAGTTTTCACCTCAACCACCACTATTATTCTTAACCAAGCAGAGTTGAGAATATACATAAATAAGATGAGAAGAAAATTAAAAGATAAAGAAAAAGGAAAATAATAATAGGTGGTACTTTCTAGTACTCATATCAGCCAACTTAACTCACTATAGGTTTCAAGTATCTCTTCTATTTGGGCTATTGACACCAAGTTTTTAGTAGAGCTATGCTTTGAGTGGGATTATAGAAACAACCTCTTTGGATCTACAAACACTTAACTGGCCTAGAGAGGCAATTCCCAAGTTTCTTATGAGGTGAGAATCATTCATGTAGCTTAATACAATGGAAATTAGATACCCTTGGTCACTTTAGGATAAAAATTAATGCATTTTCACACACTTGGATTCTCAACATATGGATAGTTAGATCAACTAGGTTTTATGATTCCATAATCGAGTATTCAGCTTCATCTGACCTAATGTGGGGCTGAAACTAAAGATTTTAGGTTCCTAGTGGTTATTTATCATTGAAATTATTTGGAGGATTTCCCTAGTAGAGTCATGATTTGTTAGGCCTTACACACATGACCCATTTTAAAACATTGACCACCCATTTTGTTCTTTTGTCCTATTTGGTTAGTCAGAGTCTCATCAATTTTGATCTTTTTCTTTGAGTGAGTGAGTTTTCTTGGGATCTTTGGATGTTTATGATATCATTAATAGATGAGGTTTGATGCTATATCTCCCAAAATTAACCTCCCATGTTGGTATCCTAGCTAGTATTTATTTTAAATAACATTGTGGAACTTTCTCTTATGTCTAGATGTGAGGATTTTGGTCACATGAGGATGTGATGTGTTATAGTTGTATTGTTGGTTTCACATTATCATTGGGATATTATGGATGTTAAACTACAACATGGGCATATCCTCTAGACCTCAAATGTTCCACAATCTTAAAACCTCCCACATAAACATTGGAATAATGTCTTCCACTATGTCACAAGTGGGCATTAATGGAAAATTTGTCAATGGTTATTTGAGAAGAACTAAATGATTGATTGTTCATTCATGTATTTTTCCTCCTCATTTGAAGTTTATGGTAGAGCTCCAACATCCTGTGAATTTTCATGTTGCTCCTAGGTGTTGATCTAGTTTACTTTCATGGGTCATTGGTGGTATTTTCATTCTTTGGAAAAATAGGTATGTCAACCTAGTCTTTCACCATAGTCATTTGAGAGATTGATAAAATCAAAATCATAAAATTTATGTTATCCTCTCTCAAATTTTAACTCTATCTATGACTTGGAAAATGATTCTCAATCTATGAATATGTGTTGAAAAATTATAAATGGAGAAATCAGGTAGGAAAAAACTTTGTTAACTCTATCTATGACCTACAAATGATTCTAAATGTCATTTTTGATTATATGTACCCAAGATATTAATATATTTTTACCACAGTAGACCTTCATGGGGAAGAATGGCCATGGGTTTATCATTTTGTCTTGCTAGTTTAATAATTTAAATCCTCTCTAAGTATCAATTTCATTATAATTAGGGTTAAAATCATCAGTAGAAAATGCTTCATGAAAGTCTCTACATGAGAAGATACACATTTTTTACCTTAAGGTTTCCATCAAATCACCTCTCGCTACAACTTAAATTCCTTTATTTTCTATTTTCACAAGTTTTTGATGGTTATGTGGATATATCACATTGGCTACTTTGTTAGCAACACAAGGGTAGACAATTGAGAGGGGGATGAATCAGTTGTCACATAAATTTAAGTATATTAAACATTTTCTCATATCTGATTAATAACCAGGAAAACATAAACCATTACCACATCAGAAACACACATAACACCAAAAATTTTGTGAGGAAACCCTGTTAGGGGAAAAACCACGGTGGAGGTTAATCCACAAGTTTATACTCTATTAAAAGTATAGTAAATGGAGAATGCACATGCATTCAGGCACACTGCCTAGAGCTCACTGCTCAAATACAACAAGGCTTACTACCCAAAGGAAGACACATTGTCTTACAGTCACATTCAGATTAAATCTCTCTAAGAGATTTTGAACTAAGAAAATAGCATCTGCTAATGCCTGATTACAATTCCGATTAAGCACATAAACTCTGCTCACTCTTCTTCACACTTAACTTCTGCCTTTGAAAGATCTAAAATTTATTCGCACATAGCACTCACACTTCACACACTTTTCATGTCTCAAATGATAAAACAATCACTCATATATATATTTGCAACCAAAAATAACATCATCTACATGTCGGTTTCAATAACATATAAAATGAATACAAACTGTCAGCCCAAAACATAAATAATTATCAATGTGAATCAACCAAAGTGGGCCACAAAATAATGAAGACCCAAAATAATATCCTCGAACATGAACAACTTTCAAAAATTATTCCTTGAAGATCCACAACACGCTACAATCACCCTGTTGACCAAGAACATGAACACGCAAGAGAAAATATTCAATTGTGAGCACACCGATCAATGCGAACCAATAACACAGATAGAGAATGATCTAGAAACATCCACAAGCATCATGAATCACCAAAGAAGCCTGCAACACTTCACGTTACTAGAATCACATCATCTTCGTTTAGGAACACCAACTAAAGCAACAGAAAAACTCTCAGAACACAAATACTCATAACTCGATCGAATCTTCATGCGGATCTCTGAAACTCAACATGGATAAGCTAGATATGCTAAAAAAAAAAAAAACCTTTAATCCACAACCTTTGATCATCAACATAATAGGATAGCCATCATCATGAACTTCACTGCACCATCGAGAACCTACAACTTACTTTATTACAATTTTCTCAATATCCTTGACATATACAACCTTAAAGACGTTAATGCCAATAGTGTTGACATCAATGACAACCACATATCAGCAACATCTAACAATCTCCCCCTTTCGAATTGATGGAAACACATGATGTGAAAATACCATGAATGCAACTTTCTCTTAGCACTTTCTCTCCCTTAGATTTTGACTCTTCTCCCCATATAGTTCATAGTTTTTCACATGACTCTTCTCCCCCTTTGAAATCAATGAAAAAGGTGCACATTATCTTTCTCTACACAAGCTCTAAACCACATTGTTTTAACCTCTGACTACTCCCCCTGAGTATCATCCACCACAACATCAATCTGAATAAAGATATGATTATAAAATGCATGAACTGATGCAAGTCATTGCATCTTAATTCTGATTAGGAGGGTTAATCACCCCTAGCTTCCCTCTGATATACTCAAAAGTATCCTTAGGAAAAGACTTAGTAAAGATGTTTGAAATTTGTTCCTTAGTAGGCACATACTCCAGTCTGACTTCCTTTTCACTCACCTTGTCTCTCAAAAAGTGAACCTTGATAGATATATGCTTGGTTTTTTAATGTAGCACCGGATTCTTAGAAATATCAATAGCACTTGACTTATCACATAATTTAGCAATAGGTTCATCATACACAACTCTAATATCTTTCAACATCTTATTCATCCACAATACTTGAGTACAATTGTTAGCAGCAACAATGTATTTTTCCTCTGCAGTAGATAAGGAAATGGCATTATGCTTCTTACTTAACCATGAAATCAACTTCTTTCCCAAGAAAAATGCACCACCACTAGTACTCTTTCTATCATTCACATCTCCTACCCAATCAACATCAGTAAAATCACTCAAAGTAAAGTCATCATCTTTAGGATACCATAGGACAAAATAAATTGTCCTCTTCAAGTACCTGAAAATCCTCTTTATAGCAGTCACATGAGATTCCTTAGGATCAACTTGAAATCTTGCAACAATGCATACAACATTCACGATATCGGCTCTAGTTTGAGTCAAATAAAGCAATCCACTAATCATGGATCTATATCTAGTCTAGTTTTATTTAGGAGAATCATCATCTATTGTCAACTTACATCTGGTCACCATAGGTGTACCAACTGGCTTTGAATCTTCCATACCAAACTTCTTTAGCAATTCTTTCACATACTTGGACTGAGATATAAAGATTCCTTTATCTAACTAAGTAATTTTCAATCCCAAAAAGAATTTCATTTCTCCAATCATAGACATCTCAAACTCACTCTACATCTCATCAACAAAATTCATGCACAAACTATAATCTCCTCAAAAAATGATATCATCAACAAAGACTTCAAGAATCAAATCTTTATCATGATCAATATTGAAATACAAGTTACTATTAGCAATACCTTTATTAAATCCAAGCTTCAACAAATACTTATCCAATTTGTCATACCATGCTCTCAGGGCTTTCTTAAGTCCATACAATGCTTTCTTCAGTCTGAAAACCATGTCTCCCCGATCTGTCAATTGAAATCCATCAGGTTGCTCAATATATACTTCTTCATTCAATTCACCATTTAGAAATGTTGACTTGACATCCATCTGATAAACCTTGAAGTTTTTTTAAGCAGCATAGGCAAGAAATAGTCTCACAACTTCAATTCTAGCAATAGGAGCATAATTTTCTTCAAAGTCAATTCCCTCCATTTGTGAATATCCTTTACACACCAGTCTTGCTTTGTTTTTGATAAATTCACCTTGCTCATTCATTTTATTCTGAAAGACCCATTTAGTTCCAATTACATTTTTATCCTTAGGTCTAGGAACAAGAGTCCATGTATCATTCTTCTCTATTTGTAGTAGTTCTTCTTTCATTTTTTTCATCCAATTTTCATCTTTGCATGCTTCATTGACATTATTAGGCTTAGTCTTTGAAATCAAACAATACTCTTCCACAATTCTTCTCCTACTATGAACACCTTTTTTCTTATCACCTATAATCTAATCTTCTGAATTTTTTAGTCTTATGTACCTTGGAGTCTTAGGATGTTCTTGAACTTTAGGCTCTTGTGATCTCACTTCTGCAATTTTACTACTTCCTTCCTCTTGGCTTTCCTGATTCACCAGAATGATCTGCACTTGATTATGAGTTTGAACTAAATTGACATTTTGATCATCTGAATCATATCCACAAGTTCTAGATTGTCTAACTATGTCTTGTTCAACCTTTACATTAGCACTTTCAACTACTTTCCTCAATCTCTTGTTGTAGCATCAGTAGGCTTTGCTTTTAGTAGAATAACCAAGAAAGATTCCTTCATCACTCCTAGCATCAAACTTTCCTATATCTTCATCTCTTTTGATATAGCATTTTCTCCCAAAGATTTTAAAGTATCTAACATCAAGCTTATGACCAAACCATAGCTCATAAGGGGTCTTACCGGCATCTCCTTTGACATGTACCCTATTGAGAGTATAAACAACAGTACTCACAACTTCTCTCTACTAGATATGTGGGACATTTCCTTCCAACATCATAGTCCTAGCAACATCTAGAACTATCATGTTCTTCATTTCCACAACTCCATTTTGTTGAGGGGTCTGTGGGGCAAATAATTGTCTCTTTATCCCATGCTCTTCACAGAAAGAATTAAACTCGTCGGAAGTGAATTCACCACCTCTATCTGATCTCAGACACTTAATATTTAAACCCATCTATTTCTCAATCTTAGCCTTAAAAATATTGAATTTCTCTAGAGCTTCAATTTTTTCCCTTAAGAAAGTAACCCACATCAATCTAGAATAATCATCAATAAGTAACATGAAATACCTGTTTCCTTGTAAACTTCTGATTCTAGCAGGACCACATAAGTCAGTATGCACAAGCTCCAATACTTCATTTGAACAATACTATTTTCTCTGAAATGAAACTCTAGTTTGCTTCCCCAACTGGCATTCCTTTCATATGGTATTAGTAGGCTTTACCAACTTAGGAAGATCTCTCACAGCCCGAGTAGAACTTATCTTGATAATATTGTCAAATTTTGCATGACATAATCTTCTATGCCACAACCAACTTTCATCTACTTGAGCAATCAGAAAACTTTTACTAGCAACACTCAAGTGAAAGATATTACCTTTTGTTTTTGTACCTGATGCAATCACATTTCCATAACTCCCCAATATTTTTTACTTTTCATCATTGAATTGAAGATTATATCCCTTGTCAACCATATGTCCAACACTTAAAATATTATGCTTCAAAACTTCAACATATAGGACATCATCAGTATTATGCTTACCATCAAAAGAAATGGATCCTCTGCCATAGATTACACTACCTTTATCATCACCAAATTTTACAACACCACCATCATACTTTTCAAGACTCACAAACTTACTTTTATCACTTGTCATGTGATGAGAGCATCCACTGTCAATCACCCATTCATCTTTTTCTTCAATTCTGGCTATCAGAGCTTTCTGAACATTCATGCAACTAGTAGATTCAACAAGTATAAGATTATTTTCTTTGATAGAAATAAATACAAACTCATCCTCACTTACATTCCCTTTATCAAATTCATCATCTGTCACACCTTTATCAACAACAAAATAACACTTTCTTTGGAATCTAGGCTTGTTAGATATCGGCTTAGGAACTCTTTTAGGACACCTTGAGGCAAAATGACCTATCGTATTGTAAGAAAAAAATTTAAGAGGAAATTTCCCTTTATACTTACCTTCTCCTTTGGCTACTCTTTTGACAAGAAGTGCTTCAAGCTCATCTAGCTTTCTTTCTTCTTCTTCAATCTCTCTCATTTCTTCCTCATACTTGAACACCTTTCTAGAAGAACTTTCTCCTGGAACATATCTCTTCTTATCTTTTCTGGAGGTAGTAGCTTTGAATGAAGATTCTATCTTAGGAAGAGCATCACCAAACTCACTTAACTCAAAAGCAACAAGCTTACCAATCAGCATGTCTTTGGTTACATTTGTCACAATCTGGATCTCCTCAATAGCAGCAACTTTGTGTTTGTATGCAAAAGGCAAGGATCTGAGCACTTTAGCAACAATCTCTAATTCTTCTAATGTTCCACTAGCACATCCGATATTACACACAAGTTCATTCACTCTCTACATGAAAGTAGTAATTTTCTCATCTTCACCCATTTTCAATGTTTCATATTTCCATTTTAGACTTTGTAGCTTAGCAATCTTCACATGAGCATCACCTTCGTACAAATTTTCCAACTTTTTCCAGATCTCATAAGAAGTCTTCAACTCCATTACATTTTTCATCTCGGAATCAGTTAAAGCACTCAACAATGTGTTGTGCAGTTTTTGCACACACACCCCACTGAAAGTGGGGAACCTCTTTTTTCGCTTTTTGGTGTCTTGACCCTTCTTTTCTAAGGGTTTTGCTTTTTTTTTTGCCTGTACTTTGATGTACATTTTTCCAATTGAAGTGACACACTTATGAATTTTATTGAAAATATTGAGTTCTGATTTAGTTTTG
Source organism: Sequoiadendron giganteum (assembly GCA_007115665.2). Classification (NCBI taxonomy): domain Eukaryota; kingdom Viridiplantae; phylum Streptophyta; class Pinopsida; order Cupressales; family Cupressaceae; genus Sequoiadendron; species Sequoiadendron giganteum. The sequence continues at coordinate 640,956,528 of CM021103.1, read as the reverse complement.
GAGTTTTCACTGTTTTCGGGAAAATTCGCCTGAGTCGGATTCTCCCGGGTTTTCTTTGATGTCCAGAACTGACTACCTTTTGGCCCAGATCCGAGAAAATCCGCTTGGTCCAGATTTCCCCAAAATTCGTCACCTTGTTGAATCCCTAGGTTTTTTGTGGTCATGGTTGTCTTTTCAAACGCATTAATGGCATTTGTGCGGAGGTTTTGGGGCTTTGATATATTGGATTTTGGGAAGTAATTGATCATTTGAGTTTGTGCATTTGCTATCATTTTGAGCTGGTGTCCCGAAGCTTTTGGTGTTTTGCTAGATTTTGGATTTTCGAGGCTATTTGGACTATGCATTTTTGTTTCTTGTATGTGGGTTGTATCCTGCTCGCATCTAACGGTTGTCTGTTGGCATCACCAATTTCGGCCCTCACGCTTTCATGGTATGTAAATGTGCCCTTTTCTCTATTGATTTCATTGTTTTTCTTTGTTTTCTTGGGAATCCTTCATGGTTTCCTAGTTTCCTTGAGTTTTCCCATCGTCATTGGCATTTTGGGGTTTTCCATTGGTGTACCAGTCTAGTTGGTCTTTGAACATTTTTTGCTTGGTCTGGTATTGTTCTTGTTTGGGCATTTGCTTGTATTGGTTTTGAACTTTCCTTTTTTTTGTGTGTGCGCAAGTCGTGCTTGGTTCCCTGTATCTTCATGGTGGATTTTTAACCTCGGGCTGTGAGGAGTGTTCTAGATTTGTATTTGATCCGTTGGGGGTCTAGAATAAATTGATTTTGAAGTTCTGGCTTGAAATCCGAAGTGATTTGAATAGTTTTGGTGAAAGTAGGGAGAATGTGGAAAGGTTCAGGTTTTCGAGGTCCTCGCGGAATTCTGCTTCCCTCGGATTTCCCTGACTTAACTCTTTCTTTCTTTTTTCACCACCTTTTCCCGGATTTCAGTTATCTCGCCAAAATCCGCTTCCTCTGGATTTTCTCAATGTCCGCAATTAGGTCATTTTACCAATTTCATGCTTTAATAATGTTATATCTGGATTTCACCAAAATCCATTCCATCCGTATTTTCCCGAAAAGTCTGTGTCTCCTCATTTTTCCTGGGTTAGTTATAACTCTTGCTATTTTCGCCAAAATCCATCTCTAGTGGATTTTTTCGGGCTTTTCTAGGAAATGTTGAATTTGATGGTTATGAAAGATCTATTTATTGATGATGTATTTGATTGATTAAAGGAGATTATGCTAGGTGTTTCTAATGGTTTTCCTCTGTTAATTAATGGACTTAAATGATATTATGAGATTTTAAATGCTTGGTTCGTTGGAATCCGCCTAGTCTGGATTTTCTCGAAAATCCTTTCCAGTGCAGAATCCATGAGGGGGGTAAAATCCCAAACTTTGAGATAATAATTTATTGCACTTGTTGTTTCTTATGGATCTAATTGTGATCATCTTCATGTGTTTGCAAGCAGGATCAGGACAAGATGTGGCTGGTCGAGGCAAAGGAAAGGCAGCAGATCCAGGTGCAGAGAGTTTTGTCATCATAGATGCAGGAAAGGTTAAGTTGAACATAAAGAGAAGGATTCCTGAGAGTAAGTTGACCTGAATTTGGTTAGGAATCACAGACACAAACGTAGGCATGTGGTACTATGAAGAATTCAAACCTGAGATGTCAGCACCGAGCCCTCCTATGTTGGCTAAGAGAATTGTGGATTCAGGATTGGCTCATGTGGCAGGTTTCCCTTCCTCAATACAGTGTTATAAACTAGTGCTTGAATGTGCTAGAAACTATGATAGGGGGACACAAAGGATAATCGGTCCCCAGGGAAGGATTATGGCTGGTTTCTATCCTATGGCCATTGCCTCAACCTTTGACATGGATGGTGCCAGGAAGTATTATGAGGAGAATATTGTTAAGTCTCAACAAGTGATCAACTCTTGGCTAGAGAAGCCTAAGTCCCATTTCTCCAAGTTGCCTAAGCAACTATTCAGGCTCAAATTCAAGAGGGAGTACTACAATGTCATCACTCTTCTCAGAAGGTTGGTAGGATTGAAGAGTGCAGGGGTGTTTGAGACCTGGATGTTTAATGTGATTGCTAGAATGGAGTAGGGAATTGACTATCACTGGGCGGGTGTCATCAGTGCAGTAATTCATGAGCAATTATGTAATGTCTTAGAGACTAAAAATTTTACCATGACCTTGTACCTAGTGTATTCCTTAGCAAGACTTCACCCATACAAGGGGTTGAGAACTAGACATACCTTTGGACAAGATGTTATCTATGAAGTGTATCCGTAGTTGCACGTAACTGGTGGAAGCTACCGAAGGTCAAATGATGTGTTCACAATGTACATCACCAGATTGCTCCAAGGTGCAAAGCATATGAGAATCTCAGATAAGGCAAAAGAGTTGATAAGAAGATATGGAGCATGGTTTATCTAGTTCCCAACCTTCTCATATATTATAATTGATGGTTTTCAAAGGGCTCCCTACAGACTCCCTAGATATCCACTGATCATGTTGTGTTGTTGGAAGTCACTAGACAAATCTGTGACTTTGACAATGTTGTGAAGGGAGAAATGCATAAGACAGGTTTTGGGAATGACTTTCCCTAGAAGATAGGAATGGGTGAGGTATGTCCTTTTATTCAGTCTGCTCATGCCGCCAAGGAGGAGATGAGTACTTTCGAGCTCTCTTTCCATTCCAAGAGAGCAAGGTTTGATATCACTAGCAAAGCTCAAAAGAAGGCTAGTCGGGAATATAGCCATAAGGCTCACATTGAGGATTACTGGGTGAACCTTGCTGATGAGTTTGAGGTAAGGAAGAGGAAGTTCTCCAGGTTGCTAGTTGATTTGGTAAGGCTATACAATGTGAAGGCCATCCCTGACCAGGTGGAAGAACATGGGAATGTGATCCAAGATCATGTCTATGAGGCAATAAAGGATAAACCAGTGGGAGAAGTCGACTGGTTAGAGGAAGAAAAGACTAATTTGGAGCAGATCATGACCCCGGTGATCAAATACACCAAGATGTGGTTGAAACATAAAATGCTATAGTTGGAAGGTGAAGGTGTCCCATTAACCTATGATTTGATGGGAGACTTAGAGTCTCACTCTACTTCCAAGGGCTCACTTGGACCACATCCTAAAGGCAAAGAAAAGGTGGATTCTCCTTTCAGAATCCAAGTAAGGGAGGTTCAAGCTAAGAAGGTTGCAGAGGTGAGTGAGCAAAGGAAGCCTTTTGCTAAGAAAGGGAAACATGCCTCAAACAAAGAAGTTGAAAAGAACTAGGAAGAAGAGGAAGAGGTAGAAAGTGCTCCTCCATTAATAAAAAGAAGGAGGATCACAAAGTTGTCACAGAAATTGGAGGAGGCTCCTAAGGCTGATAAGGAAATTGAGCCACCAGTGGTAGAGGTGGAAATCTCAGGGGAAAAGACACAAGTATACATGAGGAGGTCAAGGACTCCTTCCCCAAGGGATACTACAGCAAAGGAGAATGTTTTAGTAGGTGTTCCTATTGTTGAATAGGTGAGAGTCTCCATTCCTCAGGGTGTTGATAGCACATAGGAGGAACCAAAGAAGGATAAAAGTCCTAAGGATTTGGGTGAAGAATAGTTTCAAGAAGGAGACCTCTTTAATGCAGAGGCAAAGATTGACAAGGTGGTTCAATCTCCCTTTATAGCACTTGTAGATTCACCTATGAAGGAGCAAGTGAACCAGTCTCCTCAAAAGGAAGAAGAAATACCAGCTAGGGCCCCTTCACCGGTGCAGGTGGTTGTGGAGGAACAGGTACAAGAGAAAGAGAATCCAGTCATCGACATTCCCAATGTGCCAAGTGTTGAAAAGGAGGCAACTAGTGATCAACAGGAGAAGGAACAGGATAGGAAAAATACAGTGTCTGTTGGGTCTGCTACTCCTGGATGGTTGGAGAAGGGTTTCAAGAGCAAAACGGTAATAGTGGAGGATGCTCCTCCTAATTGGGAAGCCCTTATGGCTAATGTGGAAAAAGGAAAAGCTAAGAAGAAATCCAGGGTTGTGTCTAGGATTGATAGAGATGGGTAAGGTAACAAAGTGGCCCATATTGCTACCCTTGCTCTGAATAAGGATAGAGGCAATGTGACTACCCAGGATTATCATGTGCAAACTATCGACTTGGGGCATGCTACTGTGGAGTAGGACATTGAAGAATATGAGGGCTCTAGTGCAGTGATTGTAGGCAGATTGAGGAAGGCAGTGCAAACCAGGCATGAGCTAGAGAGGGAGAATGAAAAATTGAAGAAGTACTTGCAAGAATTGATGAAACCTTTGCAAGCTATTGACTCCTCTTCTTCTGCTGCTAGTTTCTTACCCTGAAAAACAATCTCTGAGCTGGAAAAGATGAAAGGCACCACACATGCTACAGTTGCTTGGTTGCAGGGTGTCCAGACCAAAGAGATGATGCTATTAAGGACATTTTTTCAACTGGAGGGGATGTAGTGAGATCAGTTGATTGGTTAAAGGTTGCATTGGCACAAGATAAAGATGATATTGATCTCCTACTATAGAAAACCACAACAATTATGGGGTTTACTGAAGATAAACTAGTAAAGTGTGGGATTCTTCCTTTTCCAAGGGTTTTTGAACCTTGGGAGTGGTTTGAAATCTTGCAAATGAGGCAAAAGGCCTTGAAGAAGATACATAAAAAGGTGAGGCAAATTGAGGACACTTTGACTGGTATCCATGATAAGTGTGTCATTCTTTGAGGTCATGACTGGAAGAAAGAAATTTTCTCTGAAGCATCTTAACCTGGAGCAACTTAGGAAATGGTGGAGAGATATGTATTCTCTAGTCAGTGAATGATCAGTTACTGGACATCAGTTGGATGATGCTGCAACTTATATTGTAGTTATTGATAGGTACTTGGCTAATAAGGCTGATTGGGATGGTATAGTTAGGCAAGCAAGAGATGACATCAGGTCTCTTGAGAGAAAGATTAGGGTTTTTCTTGTGCCACCTATTGTTGAGTTGGATAGGGTTCTGTTGGCTGTAGATGGTGAAGAAGATCGAGCAAAGGACAAGGATGGGGAGTAGCTATATAGGGCTACATTGAGATTTGTGCTTCCATTATTCACATGTATTGGGCCAACCTTTTGGTATCTTGACCATTTTAGATGAAATTGGTGCCAATGGCACATTTCATGTTGTGTTCGAATATCTTTAAGGCTGACCTCTTGTAGTTCATGTTTTTATTGTAAATTCTTAATTTGGGTCAACCTATCTTAGGGATTCTCTATAAAATAGGCATGTTGCCTCATTTGAGATATAGATAGGAAAATTAGAAAATAGATATAGAAGGATAGATAAGTGCTAGATTAGAGAGTTGGTGTTAGAGCGAATTAGGGTTTATTCTCAAGCAAGTGTTGTAACAGAAAATCGAAGTTTTTGCTATTTTGGATGATTTAATATAAGAGAGATATTGTGTTTGGTATCTATCTTCTGGAATTTCATCTGGCATGGTTCTTGTTATTCTATATTTCAAATTACTTATGGTTAATTTATTTGGTAATGCTTAGGGTTTCATGTTTGGAATGTTTGCAGTGATCTCTAGTCCATACTTTTTGCAGTTAGTTGATTGTTAGCTGCTTTGCAAAGTTAGCATCGACTTATAATTGTGCTTAGTTCAATTATAAAGGTTTATTCATCTTAATTGCAATAGGATTGACTAAATGAATGTTTGTGATTTGAAAATCTTTAAATACCTTAGAATATTGCACTATTTATGTGAAATTGCAGATTCATCTAGGTCAAGCAGAAAGTAGTTTATGAGAGATCGGTCCATTTTGAACATTTTTGTCCTTTGGCATTTTCAATCTTAGGGTTATAAGTAGTCTTAGAATTATCTCTGAAACTCTTATCTTTTTCTATTTCTTTATTATCAAGGTTCAGATCAGGTTTCAAGGTATCAATTTATTGTTTAGATCTGATAAAATTCAAATTCTAGTGTTGCTCGTAGTAAGGTCCCATTGTGATTACCAGCATTTTCACATTTATCACTGAGTTGTTTTGTTGCATTGTCAAGACCTGACATTAGAGACCTTGGGGTTATCTCTTTTCTATAGAGATTCACCTTTCAAGAGAGATAGGATATCATATTCTGTCTGAGTTGTTGATGTGCAAAAAACACCATCAACACAATGCTTCCTTAGCCTTGATATTGTACTCAACATCTTTAATCTCAACAGAAGTAGAAGGACCATTCTAGGGGATGATATACCTATTCTTTGTAATATTCCAGTAAGATTCACCAATGCATCTCATATGACACTCCATTTGAGTCTTCCACAGAGAATAATTTGTTCCATCAAATCTCGAACTATCTTTCTTGTATGTCGCCATCCTGGATCACCTCAATCTATTAAACTTCTTCCAAGGAACCCACTCTAATACCAATTGTTGGCAACACAAGGGCAGATAATTGAGAGGGGGGGTGAATCAGTTGTCACTGAAATTTAACTATATTAAACTTGTTCTTAGATCTGATTAATAGCCATGAAAGCATATATCATTACCACATCAAAAACACACATAACACCAAGATTTTGGTATGGAAACCCTGTTAGGGGAAAAACCAAAATGGAGGTTAATCCACAAGTTATACTCTATTAAAAGTATAGAAAATGGGGAATGCACAATCATTCAGGCACACTTCCTAGAGCTCACTGCTCAAATATAACAAGGATTACTTCCTAAAGGAAGACACACTATCTTATAGCCACATTCAAATTAAATCCATTTGAGAGATTTTGAACTAAGAAAATAGCATTTGCTAATGCCTGATTACAGTTCTGATTAAGCACATAAACTTTGCTCACTCTTCTTCACACTTAAATTCTTCCTTTGAAAGATCTATACTTTATTCGCACATAGCACTCACACTTCACATGTCTCAAATGATAAAACAATCACTCATATATATATCCGCAACCAAGAATAACATCATCTACATGTCGGCTTCAATAACATATAAAATGAATAAAAATTGTCAGCCCAAAACATAAATAATTATCAATGTGAATCAACCAAAGTGTGCCACAACATAATGAAGACCCAAAATAATATCCTTGAACATGAAACACTTTCAAAAATTATTCCTCGAAGATCCACAACACGCTACAATTACCCTATCGGCCAAGAACATGAACACGTAAGAGAAAATATTCAATTGCGACCACACCAATCAATGTGAACCAATAACATAGATAGAGCAAGATCTAGAAACATCCATAAGCATCATGAATCACCAGAGAAGCATTCGCAACACTTCACGTTACTAGAATCACATCATCTTTGTTCAAGAACACCAACTGAAGCAACAGAAAAACTGTCAGAACACAGATACTCATAACTCGATCGAATCTTCATGCAGATATTTAAAACTTAACATGGATAAGCTAGATATACTCGACAACAAACCCTTTAATCCACAACCTCTGATCATCAACATACTAGACTAGCCATCATCATGAACTTCACTACACCACCGACAACCTGCAACTTATTTTATTACAATTTTCTCAATATCCTCGACATATACAACCTTAAAGACATTAATGCCAATAGCGTTGATATCAATGACAACCATATATTAGCAACATCCAACATACTCAACCTCCATAGCATTCTAAGATGCCACCATAATTCACAAAAATTTCCATTTTCATCACCTAGAAAAAAATTGGTTAGGATATGGATATGTCCTCTTAACCTTACTATTCTCACCTTGACCATTCATCTCTTATTTCTTCACAAGGTTCTCTCTTGCGTAGGTTTCATCACCTTCAAGATCCATCCCTTACAACATGATTTTTTTGCAACTCCCAAAGGTCGCCAAACTCATATCCCTTTGACCCATGGTTTCCATTAACTTCTTATCCTCTTGATTTCCTTGCAAAGCCTTCCTTGGCAAAAAATGGACCATTTTGGGATTTATCCCATTTACCTTGGAACTCTCACTGACTCCATATTTTCTTGAACTACATGTGAAATCTATTAATTTCTATTTTTATTTTATTTTTTATAGAAATTAGGTTCTAATTAGGACATGTCCTATCTACTTTGGATCCTTCACTACATGTTGAGATGCCCCAAAGTCCCACCAAGTGAGACAATCCACTTAGTTTGTGTCACTTTTCTTAGAATTGAGATATATACATAAGGTCCTCATATTCTTGAAATATCCCTATATCTTCAAAAGCCCCACCAATGGTAGTAATCAGTTAATTTTTTGTTGCTTTTCAAGAAGTTAAGATATATGAAAGACACCCAAAAAATCTCGCAGCATCAATACAACCCTAGAATTCCTACAAAGAATAAAATATCTTTCCTAAATAGTATCTTTTACCTAATAAGTTTTCGAATCCATGCATCCTAATGAACATGAAAATCCCACATTGGTGATTAATTTGGATAAATTATTGATTTAGGGGATTTTTTTTTATGCGCATAATTTATTTTGATTGTATTAAGTTGATGTATAATGTTAATTTTTTGTGCTATATGGATGAGTGCAAGATCATGGGGGTCCAAACTAGGCCCTTAAGTGGCAAGAAAATTAGAAAAATAGAGTTAGGAAACTTATATAAAAATTTAAATAGACCTTTATTAACATAACTTTAAAACTATGTAAGAATATAATTTGTAATAAATTGAATATAGTTTATAAGATACTAATCCTTTTTTGAAAAAACTAAAAATCTAATTGGTGAAATTTTGAAATTTCAATGTAGTAGTACTAAATTTTTAGGAAAAAATAAAAAGCAGGTATGTCTGACCAACCTTAGAAGTACAAGAAGTTTTTTTTTTTTTTTAAACTTTAAATATAAGTAGAGGACACATATTGAATGTGTCGTATTTTTTTTGTAATTTTTTTTCAAGTAAATAATTAGTTATGATATTTTTATCAGAACTTTTTAAAAATAAAAAAACTTGTTTTTCTGACCACCATAACTTGGTAAAAAAATTATGAAATTTATTTTTTATTTTTTTATCCTATAGTATGAGAAGCATATAATGTGTTTCATCTTTTAGATTCAAAAAATATGAAATCGTTTGAGAATTATAGATGTTTTTCAATCAACCTATCAATTAGGACTTTAGTCATAATGCATGTAGAAAATCAATAATAGCTATCTATTTAATTCAAAATAAGGCATATCTTATATTGTTGGAAAGCTAACAATTTTCTCAATAAACCCTTTTCATTTCATCAAATTCGGATAAAAAAAGTTGTCAGCCACTTTTTTGTCATATTGTCACTTTTTGGACCCCCATGATCCTACACTCACCCATATCAATGTTCCACAATATCATCCTAGGAACGGTATATGTTCTATGGATTATTTATTAAGTTTCTTCATGCAAGTATAAATGTCTAGATTGAACAAGATGAAGTATGAGTTTAAGGGAGTATTCCCTCAATCAAAAATTACTTCAAGTTGGGTTTTTTATTAGACATTGACATAGGACACGTCGACTTAGAAGATTTCAAAGAATGAGTGTTTGGTTCCAATCCCTCTCAAATAGCTCAAAATTTGGTCAATATTGGTATAGAACAAGTTGTTAGATTTCCTACTTTATCTCAATGTCTAGATCTCATAATGGAATGTAGGGAACATTATCTCTCTGATTCAAGGAAAATTATGAGACTTAATCAGAGAATTATATCTAATATTTTTATTGAGGTAGTAACAAAAGAATTTGGTATTCCTTCCTATACTAGCATGATAGATATGGAAAAAATATGGTTAAAAAAATTATGACCAATTTCCTAAGAAATATAAGGTCATTAATGACCATTAGATGAAGAGGCCAAGGGTAGAATTGGCCAAGATGCCAAAGAATCTATACATGAGTGATTTCATTATAGAGATCAATCATTTGGTGACTTTGTTGATTAGAATAATGGGTTTGGCTTCTACTTCCTCACTTTAGAATTGGATGTTTAGCTTTACTGAGGATGTTATAAATGGAGAATATAAGTTATATTAGGTCAAGTTAGTAAGTGACAAAATCCATCAAAAATTCATGGGCTTGAGGAAAATTGGAATATTTTACATGACTTCCTATGTAGTCTACATGTTGGAAAGGAAATTTCATTATCATGGATTAACTTGCATTGGAAACATTGGAAATGTTTCTATCAAAGTAAAAGTATATGATTGCCACTCACAATTGTTGTTGTAAAATTCCCTCTCATTTCAAAAGAGTTAATGACACATTCACTATACATATCGCTAGAATGCTACAATGTGACTTAAGCAAAAGACTATCTAACTAGGCCACGTAATGGGTTAAAATATATGGATATTGGTTTCATCCAATTTCCCAAATTCATATGTACTTGAGAATAGAGGGTTTCCCTTGAGTACCCTATCGATTATGTAAGTATCCAACTAATAAAATGGTGTTTCTTAAGGTGGAAAAAGAACTTTTATACCCTCATAAGCTTCTCAAAGGCTTGCATAGATCTTTCATGTCATATCCTCTCTTTTTTGGCAAGGGATTGTTCTCTTGTCCTTCCTCACAATTTGTAGAAGACTCAAAGATCGATAAGAGATCTTTCTCTAGGCTTCCATTAGACTCCATTAGATATTTCAAGATAGTTATGGTACTAGATCAATTGATAGAAAATGGAGAATTAGTCTAGGAAGAAGAATATAGGGTGTTATTTGATCAACCAATTGCTTCTCCCAATTGGGTTGACGAAGTTCAATTAGAAATCTTGATGAGATCATGAAAACTGCCATCAAGTAAGTAAGAAATGGGTGGATATACAAGTGGTTAGCCTAATGGTTCAAGGAGGTAGATTGACGTATATTCTTCTCCATCCCAAGAAAAAATCCAAGCCTATAAATTCTAATGAATTAGACTATTATGAAGAAATAACTTCCAATCCCAAGGGAAGTGATAATGGATATACTTAGGGAGAAGTAAGAACACCTTCTAAGGGTTAAGGAAAGGGTAAAGAAAACAATAAAAAATAAATCTAGAGATATCCTATTGCTCATACCAAGGTGTACAAGAAGGAAGGAGATCAAGGAGAAGGGTTTGAACAACAAACTCCTAAAAATATAAAAAAATCAGAAAGGGAACATTTGGTCAAGATCATCCTCTTAATTCCTCCACTCCTAAAATTTCTTCCTCCATTGATACCACTCTTTTTCTTGCTGCCTCTATCTCCTCCATTAGTCAGGAAGTCACCTCTTTTATCATATCAATTTCACCTAGTCTTAAGGTCATTTTTTCCACTTGTACTTAAATGGCACCCTAAATTCTTCTCCAATTCCCACCATTTCATCTCCTTCACTCTCTTCTATTTCCTCACCTTTTCAAACCATTTCTCAGTAATCACTACTAATTATCATTCCCAAGGTTGTCTCCACCATGTCCACCATTTCTTCCATAATTCCTTCCCTATCAACCTCTTTCTCCACTCCTATTACCATACCATGTTCTTTCATCTCCCAACTTAGTCATTTCCTAGGGAATTTGTGACAATATACAATTTGAGGTGTACAAGGTTTTAGTCTCTCAACTAGGTGTTTCTTTAGAAATTCTCTATCTCATGAAAACCTAGACCCTCCATCACTAGAAGGCATTGATCAAGTGTATCAATAGTTGGAAGCACAATAAATTACTAGTATAAATGATACTACACCTTGCCATAAGCAAGATGAGACTTTGGTTGAAGATTTGGATCACATTATGAATATTGAGTTTGAAATGTTGAAGGATGAAATTGTATATCTTGTTAAGAAGATAAAACATCATATGATTGAGGAGATCCCATTTGGAAAATGGTTGTCTGAAAAGGAACCGCCTAATTCAAATCCAAATGTTTAGTCTACAAAGGGGACAAGAACAAGCAAAGGTGGCAATCAACAGGAAATTATTCATTCCTCCCCACAATAATAGTATTGAATTCATGATTCCTCTACTCTAGAATTGATATATAGTCTAGGTTGAAATAAAATAAACTTTTTATTGAAGCTCCTACAATGGACTTAGTTGATTTCTCAAGAGTAGAATTAAGAAGCCTAAATAAAATAAGAAATATAGGATACAATCTCACATATCCAGGGATGCCTCTAGTTCTAGAGTTGTGCATGTGTCCACTCAAATAGTAGAAAAAGACAACAAAGACATGAGGTCCAAGGATTTTAATATTTCTTCTATTAATTTGGGCCCCAACACTAGAATCTAGGAGATTGAAGAATTGCAGGGCTCTATAACTATAATTATGCTTAAATATATATTTATATAATTATGCAGAGGATGAATAAGTATGAATTGATAAAAACTTAATTAAAGGTAGAAGTAGCTAAACTACAAGCTTATATCAAGAATCTTGTGGGGCCCTTATAGAAGGATGATGGGACTATAGTCCCTCTAATAGCTTTTTTCGTGAAAAAAAGTGATGAAATTGAGAAAATGAGACATATGGCCCAAGCTACTCAATATTGGTTAGATAATGTGTACAATCAAGGTTGTCATGCTATAGATGAAATAATTCAAGTACAAAAATATTTCCTATCTTTGGGGAAAGATATGAATACTCTATTGGATGATTGCACAGGGTAATGAAAAGTTTAATTTTTAAGTTTTTTGGAGATAGAAGCTATATGTAAGATACCTCATAAAATTTTGATAAAGGAGAATATGTTGAGCAAAGAAAAATTAAGTGAACCACACTATTGGATGCATGGTATGAGATATAGAATGGAAACAATTAAGAAGGCTCAATAAGAGGAAATAAATGTGAATTCTCAGGTGGATGATGTTTTGGATAGCTATACTAATTTCTTGGGAACATTAATTGGGTAGATTATTGATAAAGTTATTCCTTTCAATACTAACCTACTCAATCAATAATAGAAATCACTATATGGAGGTTCATACATGAGGTTCTTTTCAGTCAAGATAATCTACATGCAACTATTATATTTGTGTTTAAAATTAAAGGTTTTCAAGTTGGAACCCATGCCAAAAATGTTTCATATAATATTTTTACAAAGGACTATGATACTCAATGCTTTAGAATACATGTTATGAAAGCTCCTCCTCCAGACAAGATTACTCCTATACTCGATACTTTCATAGCATATCTAAGGAAGGAGAAGGTGAATAGCAAGATAATTATTGAAGATGATGTACCATGAATCGAGTTGTGTCTTCATTTTATTGTAGATCAATTCCCTTCCTAAGGTATTCTTTTGGGAAAGTGTGCCATTTTGACTCCTATTTCTTAGCTTCCAAGAGGTTTTTTTATCCTACATGGCCTTGCTTTCGGATTTATGCCCAAATTCACCATTCATTGATTTGTCTATTTTAAAGTGATGTTTTTTTCCTTCCAAGGAGCCAATAGGTGTTATTTTTTATTTGTCCATAAAGATAAAAGTGTAACTAAAATTAGTTGGAGATGGATGTTGATATTAAATGTTACTCCCATTATTAGATGCTTATTTATTTTGGACCTTTGGTGTTGGATTAATCCTCACCCTTGATTATAGGATATATTTTGCTTGTATTTCCTATAAACGATAATTATTTTCTCATGTAAAAGGATTGGATCTAAAATTGTTGAAACTCTGCTAGTTTGAAATCAATACAAATAGAATCATTTGTAAGTGTTATTTTGCTTTAAATTTTTTGTATGGTTCTTTTACAATGTTATATGAAGTTCATTTATATTTATGATTAAGTTCTTGGATATGTGATGGATCTCTCATTCATACCATTTATAATTTGATCGTAAATTACTTTACATGGTTAGTGTTAGCATATTTTCCCTTTTACTTCAAAAAAGACCTTAACAAGTCATATTTTTGAGGTGGATGTATTAGGGATCTTTGGTTATGTTAACAAAGGGAAAAATGAATGTTTACCTTTTTGCCATTTTTAGTGCCAAAGGGGAAAATGAGAGGGAAAAGAATAAATTTGATCCTTTGGAAGCCTCACCCACATAGCAAGGTGGAAAAATAGGGTTTTCAGTTTGTTTGTTTGAAAGAGTCTATGGAAACTCATGGAATGGAGTAGGAACAATAGTTTGTTACTCCAGATCATAGGAATTTTGTAGAAAGAACAAACATATATAATGACACGTTGTTAAATTTAAGGTAGGATGCATGAAAAGAGGGAGAAATTTTAAGAGCTTGTAACAAGTAGACTCTACATGTCCAAACATTTTAAAAGGAAAGAACTACATGGTTGCATTTTGTTCTTAGGGTTCCCATGGAGGGGGGCTTCCTAAAAAAAATTAGTGGGTGTTGCTGAGACTTTTTTGGATAATTATTTATGGAAGCTAGTGGTCTCGTGATTTTTTTTGTTTGCATATTCAATTGAGCAACTTAAATAAATAAAATAATAAAAAATTAATTGGTGAGAATTTTAAAGATTCATATGATTGACAAGTGGCAGAAAAGAGCCTAAGTTGGTGGGGTAATTTCTAGCCCCACCCCTTTTGCACCCACTTAAGTTTTTGAGCTAAAAAGTAGGGGTTGTTATAGTTGAGGAAAAGATTCTAATTATTCTTGTTGCTTTTTTTTTTTTAGCTTCATGGGACCCCTTTCTCCTTCAAAATAGATCTTGAAGCCCCCATGGGACCTCACCCTTACTAGGTATTCCTTGTTTTGCAAAAGATTTAATACCAATAGATCACATTCCATATTGTAAATAATTGCATTGGTATGGTTGGTTGTTGTTTATGATAGTTGATGGGAGTATGTATCATTGGCAAGTATTCGAAAACATGGGTTTGTTTGTCAAAGAGGAAGAGTTTAAAAAAGGGGATCAATAATGGGTATGGATGCCTATACTTCTGTTGGAGATATTTGTGATTCCCTAATTGCAATCAGTGTTTTACAGTATGAGTGGGGATGGCAGTTTGTTATTCCTTGAGCCACATTATTTTTGTAGGCATTATAGTATTCATGTTCTTAGTTGTCAGTTGAGGAGCAGATTCCATTATCAAGCAACTGTTTTGGGAAATCAAAACAGCAGTGCCTTTGGAGGGGGTCCTAATTCTATTAGGGTTATGATGTTGCCACAAATAGTTAGCATATAGTTTCTTCTGCTGCTGGTGAGAAGCATGTTGATGTATGGGAATGCAATTGTAGTAATACATCTGGAGTTGTTGCTTTTAATCTTTCAGTGAAGCAATCAGTTATTGCCTTGGACTGCAAAAACTTTTGGAGATGAGAGTGAATTCTTGTTGTTTCAGAGTTAGGTGTTGCTTAGAACTAGCATGGTGAGAGTGTAGGAGAGTCAAACTCTGCAAAATCAAGTAAAGATGCAATATCTTTAGGCAAAGAGGGCAATTCTATTTAAAAATCAGCCGTGAAAGAACTGGGGTTCTGCAAGGTGGTTTTGTTGCATATATAGTTCCAAGATTGGAGAGTAACCACGGTCTTAAGGTATTTCTTTGAGCATGCAGTCATCTCACTGAATGTGTTCAATTTTATGGTGAGACAAACAGTGAAGGGTTTCAAAGAATACGTTATGCCATAGTTAGTACAGTAAGCGGGAATGACTTGGCAGTCAACTTTGGGTTTGGATAAAAGTCATGTTGCACAGCAAAGTCAGTAGCATAAAATTGAAATTTCAGATAGAAGTCAACAAACCTAGAGGACAGTCAATTGAGGAAATGGCAATGATCAGAAAGTAGAGAGCGACATGATGACAAGGATATATAAGAACAATCATAAATACTGTTAAAAAAGTTTCCAGAGGATAGAGCCCGAGATTGCTAAAAAAGGACAGTGACCATGAAGTTCAAGAATATGTAGTCATCAATGTGCCAATGAGAACAAGAATGGAGTTTTGGGGGATCCATAGTGCTGGTTCATCATCTCCAATAGATATTTTCCTAGACCTAGATTTATCTGCAAAAGATGTCAAAGAAACTACATATAGTGGTGACTATGAATCAGATGGCTATGATCATGAGGATAATCTAGTTTCAGATGATTGATAAGTTTGTTGAATTTGATACTACATGTACAGGGACTTAAAGAGGTTGATTGCTGGTTTGATGTTGGAAGACATTTCATCACAAAAGGACTGTTCCCAAATTCCTAGTCAGAACCATTAATGGACAGTCACAAAGATCACATGGCAGTGCTAGGTGATGAAGAGCCTATATGACATTTCATTGAAAAAAGATAGTCATTTTAAAAGATAGCAGAGCAGCAAGTTCATTGATGATGAATAAAGACAAGTTTCTAATGAAGGTCAAACATAGGACAGAGTTAGTCAATAAACCCTATGACAGCCAGGAGATGGGAAGAGTGGCAAAGGACTGAAGTTCAAAGTCAAGTGCCTGGACTTGCCAGCCATATAAATTCAGAATTTATATTAGACTCGTCATGTAATGTTCCTGCAGACGAGTTGTCTAGCCCAAGAAAATCACTTTGAATGATTATTCCATTTACAAACTTGATATTGTTGTTGTTAAAAGTACAACCTTAATGCTCGAGATGTTTATGTTCCTAATGAAAATATGGAGTGAAGGTGATAAACTTCACAACACATTCATAAAATGCAACAATAAAGGATAACATCAAGTTCCAAAGAACAGTCTAAAAATAATAAAATGTGATAGTCTCATGAAAATGACAGATGTGAATAAAGGGGAGACCTAGTGCAAGAGCCTAGGACAAAAATTATGAAAATCATTGAAAGAAAAGATAGTCTATACCAAAGCAATCTTTTGAAAATGATAGTCCTAAACTGATTGCATGATAGTCATAGGCAGTCACACAAAAGAACAGCAATTTCTAAATGACAAATGGCAGGGAAATCATCTAGAAATCAAGAGTTATATGACAGTGATATTTCAATATCAATAAGGAAAAAGGACCATGAAGATTGTGACAATGGCAAGTCATTGTCACTATGAGTTTTGAATGACACCATGGAAGAGCAACAAATCTGGCATTAAGTATGATAGTGCTTAAGGAGGAAACAGTAGATAAAGGCAAAAGCAGTGACCAATGGAGGAGTCTTCTTATTGTATGGCCATTAATGTTCTTAAGTTTCTCCAAGGGTTATCATAAATGTTATCAAAAATCCCTCGCATCACTTAAGATGGAAGTTTATTTTGAGGGAGTTTAGAGCCTTAAATGTTTGTTAGTGTTTCATGGTTAGGTTGTTTTATGGCTTGATTGAACAGGTCAAGCCATGCAAGAATATTGCTAACATGTTGATCCTGATGCATGGCACATTGAACAAATCAAGAGAGCTTTTTGGGAATCATGTACACCTGCCCCATGCAGTCAAAGCATCTCTAAAAGAGGATTTTCTGCATGAGATGCACTCTACACTTTCTAAGAGTATGATGAAGATATTATGGAAAAGTTAGCACCGACACGTCAACCATCAAGAGTTGATGCAGATTGCAGACCCTAAATGCTCAGACAGAGGGTTAAAGGAAGATCACTGCTAACAGTTGGTTAGGGTATTTGAAACTCCATCAGAAGGTCTTGTGTAGGAGGTTAGATAGTCTTTAGATGAATATAATATTTTCTTTTGTGGCTTTTGGGCTAGACAATCCAGTGTTTCTTGCTAGTCTTTTGCATTTTCAAGGAATAAAACTAGAGCCAAACCATAGTCATCATTTAGCAAGGAGGGTGCAGTAGTAAATGGTGCAGATTCTGTAAGTGGTAGTGAAGATGATGCCCTTTTTTGGAGATCCTTTCTCTGAGGTCGCTCACTTCCTTATTATCAGAGCATTGAAAAGATCCAATCTAGGAGAGCTGGAACTGGATAGGAAAACAAACAAATGCACAGTCTTTAACAGTTTGGAGGTCAATAATGATGAAAGCACAGTCTGAAAGGACAGCAATGTTGTTCAAAATTGTTGTTGGATATTCATGTTCTACAAGAAAAAAATTCTGCTGTTACAAATCATTATACAATTCACATGTTGTAGCGTATTTGTGATGACATGCACAGGGCAAATTTGACTAGGACAACATAGATTTATTGGATATCATGAAGATTGGATGCATAGTTGTGAGAAGAAATCTGATGACAGTCATCATAAGAGTGAAGGTCCTGAAATAAGGAGCTAATCACAGGAAGCAAAGGTATTGCAGATTGTGATGAGTAGTAAAAGCTTCATGCACAGATAAGTACAAAGAAGACAGTCATACCTTTCAAGGATAGTCTCCCACTGTTGGGAGCAGCAGATATGAAAGGGAAAACTCAGAGAGAAATTCATAGCTACAAAGCTCAGTGAGTAGATATGTTATTTTCTCAAGATACTTCCATTGTCATAAAGAGACTGTAAAAATAAAAATGCAAATTATCCAACATGGAGATCTTTCTTTTTATTTGTTGCTTCAACAACTATAAAGGGTCACGTGATATTTATAAAGAGTGAGTGTGAAACACTGTTCACCAAGAATAAGACAATTCAAGGCAGCAATGGAGAAACACATGAACTCAAGCATACAAAGCACCAAAGGGTAGCACATTGGACAGTCACATTAAAGGCATTCAACATCAATTAAATGGTGGCAACAATGCATGGATTGTGAAATGCAATGGACAAGGGCTAAGGACTGCATTAGATGGTGAGAGTTGGTCTGTGAAATGCAATGGACATCTATAGAGGGAAGTGCTATTAAGAAAGATAGTCTAATTAGTATGACAGTCCAAGTCTAATGATGTTTTAACATTGAAGAAAAGACAGATTTGTTGATAACTTGATATCACAGTCCCTTATCTCACTACCAAGGTCATCACTCATTCATTGGTTTGACAAGGAGCAGATGTTATGGGTTTGATGAAGGTGGAGTATGAACGTCAAGAACAGGACAGTCGACAGTCAACCATGAAAAGCAAAGGTTTCAAGGTCACTGCCTTAATGATAAGGGTAGTCTTCATACATTTCAGTCTTTAGCAATCTTGAAGGATAGCACTATACAGTAAAAGATGAGTATTGTCATGAAGTACAGTAATGAATAAAAGAATGAACACATTACCAGAGGTAATAAAGAGCAGTACAGTGATCTCTTTTTTTGCATGAGTCATGATAATTTTGAAGACCTCAAATCAGCAAACTTACCATGATGGTTGGCTTGATGAGGATTTGAGTGCATATTTCAAGAAGCATTAGATGCTGCTCAAAGTGCCATGGTCAGTGTTATGGAACTTGGATGCTAAAGATGTTGGCCCTATGCCAGACTGAACATAGCCTTCTTTTTGACACTGAACAGACACTATTCACAAGAGTGATAAGATGGAGGTTTTCATGCATGGTATAAAGATTAAGAAGACAAGGTGTTACCTTCATGGTTATGGACAGTGGGTGACCTTACAAAGGAGTGCCAACAACATTTGATCATCCAAGATACAAATGCACGGTCATATTGAGATTATCTCAAAGTGACAGTGAATGAGAGGGCAGTCTTGAAAATCATAATGAATAGTGGTTGAATCTTTTAGAGCATAGTTTATAGTAAACAAAGAAGACAAAAACTTAAGAGCACATAAAGGCAATAAGGATGACAGTACAATAAAGAGAACAGCCATCCATTGGTAAGTCAGTCTTGCACAAGAAGGACAACATCCATGGGAAAGAACAACAAGGATTGTGGCAGTCAAGTATGCTAGTACAGTACAGAGCATGAAGAAAGGGTAAGAACCAGGTGTGTTAAAGACCTTGTGGTTATGATCAATACCTTATAATGAAGACCTGAGGACTTACTGTGATTAGAGACTTTTGACTGAACCAAATCTTCTCCCACATGCCCTATTATCATGCAAGTGGCAGTTTCGACAGTAATGAGTAGTTCGAGAGCATATAGGGTAGTTTGGTGAGTTGTGCAGCAGTTGCAAGTATCTAGGAGGCAGTTTTGACCAAGTTTTAAGCTTTCCCAGGCATCTAGGAGTTGTCTTAGGTGCCTTAATGATAGATAAGGTCAAGACTTAGCTTTTCCAGCATTCTAATGCTTTTTGGAACTTTTTAAGGGGCTGCAAAGTAGGGGTTTTTATTTTTGATGACCAAGGAAGGTTTGACTCAGCAAACACATGTTCCTATTCTCTTGCAACTACTGAGTAGCATAAAAGGAAGCTTTAGCAGCAGTTTTAAGGGAGTTCTTTTCTCTCTTGGCATGTATTTTAACTGGTTTTTCAAGTTCTTTCAAGCTGGAACAGCAATTTTAACTCCATTTTCAAGCTTACATAACTGTATGTAACACTTTTTTTTATCAATAAAGTTAAGCTATTTTACCTTCTCATTGTTGTTTCATTATGCAAATCACTTAAAGATAGTTGATGTAATCTTGGTGATTTCTTTCCTATTTTCCTTGCCTTTGAGCAGAAAGTATGCATTTTTCAGGTCATAGCTTGTGTTAACTAGTTAGGAATAGAGTTTATATTGTGATAGCACTCTGAGTTCCTTCTAAACGCTATTTTTAGCATACTAAGCCTTGTTATGAAACACTTTTGCAAAGACATACAAAATAATGAGTTGTGTATGTGTTGGGTTTAGATTGTTGTTCATTTTGAGTCCAAACAGCAAATAGGCTTTGAAAAAATCATTTGGTGCATCGCCTTAGAAAGAAGTAGGTTCATTTTCATGTTATCCTTCTCTTTTTTCTCAGCAAGCAGCAATAGGTAGCTTAGTTTAGGTGATAAATCCAAGGGAACCAGCCCTTTCTAGAGGTTGATCTCCACAATTTGAGCCCACACTCAAGGAGATCATCCCATGTTTCATGAGGTGGCTGAGTGTTTCTATTAACTCAGTAGGGTGCACACTTCTATGACAACTGACAATAGGTAGTTTGAACATGTTTTGAATTCAGCTAAATAATGAAGATTTGATTAAGTTGTGCTAGATATGGGTGTTTAAGTGAATGTTCATGGTTTGAAAATCATTATTTCTTCTAAATATTATACTATTTTTGTGGTATTGGAGTTTCTATGCTTAAGCAAGAATTGGTTTATATGTGGGATTTGTCTATCTAAAGTAGTTGATTATTATTTTGATTATCCTTATGATTTCTAAACCCTTTCTTGTTTCACCTATCTTTTGAATTTTTTAAACAACAAAATAAGTTAGTAAAATAATCAAATTCATTGCGAAATTTGATTATTAGAATCATTTTAAGATCTTAGATCTAGAAAGAACTTAGGGTTTTCATATTTTTACTGAAGATATTTCCAAAACGTTCCTTAAGTTTTTGGTTCATAAACATAAGGCCTCTTTTTGTAATAAAAATTCATTAAACAAATGAGTTATCTTGCAAGGTTAAGACCTCACTATAGAGACCTTGGGGTAGTCGTTTCCCATTTTTTAAGATTTGATCCCTTTCAAGAGACATTAAGTATTCAATGTTTAATCTAGGTTATGTGCAAAAACACCCACCAACAAGGTGGTCTTAGCCTTCTTATCTATAGTCAAGCTCTTCATAGTCACATGGGAATGGTGCATCTAGTTGGCCAAATTTTACCAAGTTTCCTTAAATGCATCTAGTAATTTCTCTTGTTTTTGCTCAACAACCTATAGATGAAAATCAAGAGGGTGAGCTCTTACTAGTTGGGTACTCGCTATGGATAGTTATATTCCTCTTGATGTATTAAAAAAACTAGATGACTATGTTCCTACTAATGGTGTAGATATCGTCTATTAGCACTATTATTATTTATTGATGTTTGGGCTTTCCCCTTGAATTTTGTTTTATTGGTTGGGCTTGGCCCTACTTGAACTTTGATGGTGTGCCTTCTATCACTTTCCTTTTTTCTAATAGTTTATTATTCTCTTTATAATCTATAGAAAGTAATATAGCCATTAATCTTTAAAATTTTATCTTCTTTATATGACCAAAAATCAAATTGTGCCATATGAATATTGAGGTAGAGATAGGGTTGTTGCATAAAAAATATCTCTATAAAATTATATGGAATGACAAAGAACATACTATTGGAGATGTTAGGCATTTCATTAAGTCAATTTATATGATATATTTTCAATACTATTATAATGATATGAAAAATGAATATTAACACAAAATTTTAATGATTTTCCTAAAATATCAAGTAAATGAAACCATTAATTATATATTTATGTTAAAAATATTTATAAATAAGAGTAAATTCCAAAACTTAGTATCAAGAAACTCATTTGTATCATTTTCTCCTTTCACTCCAAATAATTTGATCTAATCAACCTATACTTGATGACAATATTATCCTAGAAGATAATATTCTTCCAAACCTCCTTAATGACAAGATAAATGTCTTGTCTTATTGTGACATTTTGAGAGTTATCCATAATCCATATCAAAAAATTAAATGTTAATTACAATTCAACAAGATCAAATGCTCCACATTTAATTATAGTTGGTCAAGACCATGTGCTTCATGTTGCATGCATCAACATAATAGTAGAAACTATCAATTACCAAGATCAACTACTATCTCTAAGCACAATTGTTATAAGGAAAAAATAATACTATAACAAGATTATCAAACATGTGTACAATTTTGGGGAAAGATTATTTATTTAAATACATATTAACGCTATAATTAAGGAAAAACAAGTTATTAATGTCAAGAGGCATTCTACAATAGTAAGGGGTTACTATGTAAATGAAAGCTCTTATCTTTTATCATAATTTTGATAGTCATTTACACATCAAAGTAATGATATTTAACAATAAGCATAATATTAGTGGCATTCACTTAATAATAAAATAGCTCTTAAGTAATCTATATTTTTTAAATTAAAGCCAAACCAAAATAATTACTTTTCCAAAAGTAATATTAATAATTACATACAAAACTCGAAAAGCTCTTCAAATACAAAATTAAAGTAAAGAATGTTGATAAAATAAAATAATTCTTGATTAAAAATTAAAATTTATGTGTCTATGTTTATATATAGTAAATACAATACTTCTAGAATAAAATTATATAACTCTTAACTAAATAAAATAATTTATAGACAACAATATTTTCTGCTTTATTTCAATTATAATTATTTTTTCTTGAACATTTGACTTTTACAAAATAATGATTTTTAAATAAAAATATTATCTATTTTATATTATAAATTTTCTTTAAAAATACATATATTATACTATTAACCAAAATATTTTTAATAATATACATTAAATTATATATATATTAAATAAAAATAAATAAAATATATATTTTCTTTATTAATTATCTAATAAAATCTAAAAAATTATATTTTATATTATAGAATTTTGTAAATATGTTATCTACATTGAGATGGGAAAGATGTTTGAGCTCACCTATCCACTCAGGTACACGTCCTAGCAATTTGCAAAAAGAAACATCGAGGAACTGAAGACTTTTAAGTCTTCTTACACAGTCCGGCACCTCCCTGATTTGTGTTTGAGACAAATTCAAAACCTTAAGAAGTTTCAACTTCCCAACACATTCTGGCAATGTGGAGATGGCAGTGTGGCTAAAGTCAACTACCCGGAGTACTCTCATATGATCAAAAAACTGTTGTAGAATACTTTTAATGTCAGGATTCTGAGAGAATGACAGTGTCCGGAGAAATCGCTGAGAATGAAGAGCCCTTTCTGAAATTTCATTATTATCTAAACCCTTTTTAGCTAGTAACAACCTGCGGCAACTTGCTTCTTTGGAGGGAAGATCAAATTCACACTCATGTTCTTTACATATATTTACAGCCAAATCAAGCAACAAGTCGTGTACAGTGTAACAACTTGAAACTCTGTTTACTTCCAGCAAACATAAATTTTCAAGTTGATGTAAACAATTTAGCCCTATATCCCACTGTTCTCTGCCTTTTTCTTGGGGAATAAACCCTTCTGCTATCCACAAATATATTACATAGTCCTGGTATATAGCTCCCTCAATTGAAAAATTAGAAAAAGAAATATGTGTGTCGTCTGGAAAGAAAGAAAAATAAGCAAAGCAATATTTCAAATATGAAGGAAGAGTCATAACTCAGCTTTAAAATCTTCATCACGGAATCCTCTGTTTTTCCTATCTTTTTTAACTGCTCCAACTTTGACTCCCAATCCGACATGAGGGAAGACCTGGCCATGGATGCCGCTATTGTCTTTACGGCGAGTGGCAACCTCCCACATTCTTCTTCAATTTGATCAGCCAGCCTCTCCAGCTGCTCAGGCGGCCTATTTCCCTCACGATCCGGGAAGGCAAACAGGCAAAACAGATTCCAACTTTCACCATGTGAGAGGTGTTGCATCTCATAGATATGGGCACTCATGTTTTCAGCAATATCTCTACTTCTGGTGGTAACCACTATTTTACACTGGTTATTACGGCCAGTGGGAAACCCAAATCTAGACATCAAGTTACCTTCTACACTGGTACTCCACACGTCATCCAGAACGATCAGACTTCTTTTGCCCTCTAACTTGCCATGTATTAACTCTGCTGCCCGCACATCACTTACTCTATTGTCTATATCTAAATCAATGTGGGAGGCTAGGTCACATTGCAGAGTTCTAAGAGAACAAGTCTGTGAAACAGAAATCCAGGCAGAATACTCATACCTATGTTTTGTTCTGTTGAAGACATGCTGCAAAAGAAATGTCTTACCCAGCCCGCCCATTCCCACAACATCAATAACTCCAACGGCGGGGTTCTCTAACAATGTCAGGATTTCATCGACCTTGTGATCAATAGCAACTGCTGGTGAATCTTTATCCAAGATACTCCATCTTCTCAACTCTTCTCCTCCTCTTGTGGATGTACTAGTTGAAGGCTGACTTAAATGGGATACGTCATGGAAAAGCTTGAGCCTCTGTGCCTCTTCAATGGTAGATTTAATCCTACCTTTGAGCTCTTTAATCCTCTTCCCCATCTTATACTTTAAGACTAATTGACTACAATTGCACACACATGATTGACTGGTATTTGTATACAAATGCTCAATGACACACTCATCAATTATATCTTCTGCATCAAAACAAATATTCCTCACCTCTACCAGCCATCTTTTCACAGCGTCAGTGTGCCCACTTAGCTCATCTGCAGCTTGTAGAGAACCACATATCTGACTGAGCTGCTTCTCCAACCATTGAAAGTCACTTTTGAAGTTAAATAGCAGAGATGCCTCATTCAATGCGATCTCGCCAAGCTTTCCCATCACACCCTTGGGAAACGCAATAACAAGTCCAGCCTCCATCTTTGATTTGTTACAGACTCTCGATTTAGAGAGCAGAATTGAGTAGCAAAGCAATTCAAACTTGTTGAATGTGAGTATAACCATCTCGGAATTTATAACAAAAAGAGTCTTCTGGAGCAATACGATGGTAAAGTTCATTCCTAATTTCTTTTAATTGGGAATCCAATGTACATCAATTATGGGATGCCTAGCATAAAGCAGAAACAATAATGCGATGCCCACTTGTTTTAAAGAAATTCCTTTTGCTTTGGGTTTGGAGACAAAGAAATCAGCCATTGCTTTGGTATCCACTTTGTCTGCTTTTTATTTTGCTTTGGTATCCACTTTAAAATTAAATTAAATAAAAAGCAAAGTGGATACCAAAGCAATGGCTGATTTTTTTCGATCTTCAAACTCAAAGCAAAAGGAATTTCTTTAAAACAAGTGGGCATCGCATTATTATTTCTGCTTTATGCTGGACATCCCATAATTGATGTACATTGGATTCTCAATTAAAATAAATAAATTAAGTTAATTAATTAAGAAGTTGAATTGATTTAAATATAAAATTTAGTAATTAAAATATATAATAATATAAATATAATGTATATATATTTAATTTGATCACTGAAAATATATATAAAGCTTGATGAAGATCTAAATCTAATTAGTTTTTAGATTAGAAATAATCTAATATAAAATTAAAGAATTTGTTGATTTTATGTAGTAACGAGTCTAAATGTCTATAATTAATATACAAGTGTCAACTTGTAATGTGTATTATATGCTTGATCTATGTTTTTTAATTCATCTAGTTCTCTTAACTTCTTCACTAGATTTTTATCTAAACTTCACTAAAAGGCCTAACAATATTTCAAAATATTTTAAATGATTATCATTGATTTAAAGAAACTTTCACCTAAATCAATCTTTACAATTTAAAAATATTGAAATCAACAATATTTAATCACACAAATGTCTTTAAAATGACTGTGTAGAGCTAAATTCCTTTTAGAACATCATTTGAATTATGGCAATGTGAATGGTATATCTCTCATATAATTATAATGAGTACATTAAATGACTTTAAATTGACATGAACATTTTATTTAAAGTTTAAATAATATTTTTTAAAGAAGCAAATTTTTAATTTTTTGAGGTTTATTTTTTTTAATAATAATTTTGAAATATATTGCAATTTGAATTTTTACTGTAATGATTAATATTGAGAGGTTGAAGGGGATCTTTATTCCCATTTATTTTTCTTACAATTTTAATATTTGATTATTTAATAACAATATTTTTATCTTTTTCTTTTTATACTAATTAAAATTGGGAATGATACAAAAGAAGGGCATCATTTCTATTTTTATTCCTAGCTTGTCATTGGAATTATTTTTTACTAATTTATTTTTTAACATCTCTACTAGTATTTTTTTCACAATCTTATCTTTCTAAATTTCTAAGGTATCAAGAGAAAACTATTTATATTTTACTATTTCATTATATAAGACTAACTTATTTAATATATCTTTTTTTTAATGTAAAGTTGAAAAATACATACTAAAAAATAGTAGATTACAAAGGAGGTCTAGTTGTCTTAAAAGACTCGTTTCACACCAATTCTAGAGAATCATAAATTCACAACACATCACCTAGTAACCAACATCATATGGTCAACTAGCAATTGACACAACAACAATATAGATGTAAGGCCATTAAAACTTATGAAAAATTATCACAATTTAGAGAAATAATTGTTGGAGTTGAATGTGAACTCTCAACACCCCAAGATCAGCTACCAAACCAAAATATCTTCCACAAGAGATAAATCGAAATAATATTTTTCCATGATTAAAGATGCAAGATTTATTGATTGAATATATAATATACATAAGATGCCTTTCTTATAAAGGCAAGGTTGTGAGATAGGATTAGAAAAGATCATGATATGTTTCTTAATAATATACAATGAGAATTCCCAACACCCTAGGTTCAGCTACCAAACCAAAATATCTTTCAAAAGAGAGAAATGACAAGAATATCTTGCTATGATTAAGGATACAATATTATTGATTGAATATGTAATATACATAAGATTTCTTGCTTATAAAGGAAAGGTTGTGAGATAGGATTAGACAAGATCATGACATGTGTCTTAATCTTGTACAATGAGACAACTACCTCAATAATTATTAAATGACCTAAGACAAGTATTAAATGGCATGATAAGATAAGATAAGATCACATGACACCTGATACTTTTATAAATATTCCCTAAGACCTAAGTAAACTTAACATGTGAATAGGACCTACTAATGAACTAGTTAGGTAAAACACTTAACTCACACAAACACCCCTTTAAGTGTAACCTAGGGAGTAGATTATTATGAAAATGATGCAAGGATGGGTCCCAAATACAAGGCCATATTAGGTACCCATGTACAAATGATCTCTCACAAATAGAGAAAATGAGAAAACTCGGGGGAAAAACTCCTCTCCAAAAGAGAGAAAAGATACAATCAATTTACCCTCCTTAGGAAGGAAATAAGAGAGACTATATAGCCTCCCATAATGAGATAACTTGTTGCAAAGAAACATTGAAAGCCCACTTGTGGAGTAAACTCTAGAACCTTAATCCAAGAAATAAAGGACAAGATGATTCTGATGTTGGAAACACTAAAAACTCTTGGTTTTTGGAGCAACTCTAGAATCATGATAAAGCAATAAAAACAAAGATGGATTGTCTTAATACCAAGAAACACTAGAAAAGTCGTAATATGAAGACACCTTAGAATTTGATTAAAACAATAGGAGATAGATACAAGATCTAAAACTAAAATGAAGTGCAAGGATTAAAAAAACACCTTCCCAAGTGATAAGATGTCCAAGTGATCAACCAAAATATGAATACACACAAATCTGAATAAAAGATTGTAACATACACCCTTGTTTTGCCTTATTTATTTGTGTTTGTTTTGATGTGTTTTAGAGAAGATGATGAAAATGTAGAAGGTGTTTCTTTTTACAATGAATAATAGAAATAAAGTAACCTATGACAATTAAATAACTCATAATTTAAACAATGTTCAAAAACACATATAGCAGAATTTTCTAGATTTATTTTTTATCTAAAAATACAAGTTTTCCCAAATGTAAGAGCAACCTAGGTCATTAAATTATATTACATATCTATTTCAAACATACCCAAAAATTTTGATTTTCATTTATATTTTTTGTACATGAAATCAACTACTGTGAGCTGCCACAGTATGAAAAAGAATGCCTTGTTGATGAAACTAAAACACATGGAAACAAGAACCCCAGGTGCCTCGAAACCAATAATAATTTGCTCAAAACCCTAGGAAACCAGCTCACAAAATCTCACGCCCTTGTGTAGATGGTATGACCAACTATGGAGATGGTATGGCTAGCCTTGAGAGGTCAAAACAATAAAATAAATCTCCCAACACTCCTCTGAAAGGAAGCTGGGTGAGCGAAAATGGCTTCCTACACTAATCTAAGTAGGGGAGAGTTACAAAAGTTTCCTTTAACACCTTATTCTGTTACAATAAGAGAAGCACATAAATAGAATAACAGATAGAACAACAAGAATGCATAAAACAATGACACCAAATTTACGTGGGGAAAACCCTTTTGGGTAAAAAGCCCCACCCTCTAAAAGTACAACACTATTGTATTACTTCAAAAGGAATTTCAATACAACCCCAAGTACAAAGCCTTCTTCTACAAGCGCTTCCAAATGAACACTTATTCTAGAGTGATATCAACAACACTTCATTACCTACAAACAAACTATGCATTCTACAATGCAAGGCACTCAATATAGAGTGATACAAGCTTCAAGAAGCATCTAGAAGGAGAGGGGCATCCAAATCCACATGGCACAATCTTCCACACCATATCTACATGCATTTGGACACATGTAACATATTCCCTTACACCCCTTACAATTGTCAAACATGCAAATATTTCTTCTCCAAGCTTGGGAACCTAGAATATGCTAAAAATAGCTTATGAAAAATGCCTTACACATCTTATAGCTATCATAGAATCTATCATAGTTGGAAAAACTTACAGTTGTAAAAGAATCTGTCATAAATGACCAAGAATACTCGATTCTCTTATAACCTGTCATAACCCAATTTGGGTGCCAACTTTAACCCGTGCATGAAGATGCCTTATGAAACATCATAGAATCTGTCATAGGTTAAATATTCCAAAGTGGGGCGTCTATGTCCACTTGGGATTATTATGTTTCATCTAGTCACTTCCAACAAGGATGCCACCTAGCAGGTGGGTCCCAATTTGTGACATGACACCATAGGCAATTAAATAATACAATATTGCATCAATTAAATCAATATTAGGAATCTAAGGTTGAGATACCTTAATCCTAACATTCTCCCACTTTTCGAAGACCTATTGAGAGTCATATGGAATCATCTACTTAGGGCCCCAAGGCCCATGGAATCGAAACACCATCTTAACTTCTATGTGCTCACTGATTTTGTCAATGCATCTACAACATTCACCAAAGTGTCAACCTTCTCCAAGTTCACATTTCCATCATCTACCATATCATGAGAAAAATGATACTATACATCAAAGTGCTTTTTTCTGGCATGGGAAGTAGGATTCTTTGCTAGGCAAATCACACTTTGACTATTCACAACAAAAAGTAATATGTCTTGCATCTAAACCAATATCAGAACATAATATCTTAAGAAAAATGGCTTCCCTACAAGCATAAGTGGCTGCCATTACTCTGGCTGTGTCATGGACAACATGACTACAACTTACCACTTACTTATCCAACTGATAGCACCACCAAACATCGTAAACACATAACCACTAGTGGATCTTATGTTGTCAATGTCACCTGCTCAATCTAAATCCACATATCCATGAATGCTCGTAGAATGTTGATTTCTAGTAGGATAACCATGAAAATACAAGGCATACTCATAAGTACCCCATAAATATCTAAACACTCTCTTTATCGTGTCCCAATGCACCCATCTAGGATTAGCCATGAAACAAAGTTAAGGACTCCCACTGCTTGGGAAATGTTTGGACTCGTACACACCATCGCATACATCAGACTGCCAATGGAACTTTCATATGGTCATGTCCTTCATCTCAATAGGATATTTTGGACAACCATTCACAAAAATATTTGTCCCCTACATCACAAGAACAACTAACTGTCTGCAATCTACCATGTTGAATCTCTCCAACACTGAGTTCATGTACTCACTCTGGCTTAACCAAAGCTTTATGTTATCTCTGTCTCTTGTGATTTCCATTCTCAGTTTGTACCTAGCTGCACCTAGGTCTTTCATCTCAAATTGTGCTAACAACTGAAACTTCAAATCTGAAATCATACTTTTACCATTCCTAATAAACAACATATCATCTACATATAGGTCAATAATGAGAATATGACCATTATCAATTTTAAAGTATACACAATGGTCTGATTTAGATCTCTAAAATCTCAATGATAACACATAGGTATCGAACTGTTGGTACCACATTCTAGGAGACTATTTCAAACTATAAAGAGACTTCTTCAGTTTGCAAATCAAAATTTCTTTACTTTTTTTAATGAAATGCTTTGGCTATGACATGTAAATCTCCTCCTCCAAATCACTATGAAGGAATGATGTCTTCACATCCATCAGTTCCACTTCTAAGTCGTATGTTGCTGCAAGTGACAACAGAAGCCAAATAGATGTCAACTTCACTATAGGAGAGAATATCTCCCCATAATCAGTTTCCTCCACCTGAGAAAACCCCTTAGCAACCAACCGTGCCTTAAACTTCTCAACACTACCATCAAACCACACTTTTTCTTGAAAACCCATTTACAACCAACAGGTACGTCAAGCAGGAAAAGGTACCACATCCCAAGTCTTA
Source organism: Sequoiadendron giganteum (assembly GCA_007115665.2). Classification (NCBI taxonomy): domain Eukaryota; kingdom Viridiplantae; phylum Streptophyta; class Pinopsida; order Cupressales; family Cupressaceae; genus Sequoiadendron; species Sequoiadendron giganteum. The sequence continues at coordinate 640,925,426 of CM021103.1, read as the reverse complement.
TTTTTCTTTAATGAAGCCATCTCCTCATCCATGGATTGCATCCAAGAATCTAAATCACTCATACCCAATGCCTCTCTAACCATCTTAAGCTCATCAATGTTAGTAATCAAGGAAAAAATGCAACTGGAATCCAATAATGAATAACCAAACCTTTCTAGTTGCCACCTAACTCGTGTAGACCTCCTCAAAGGCTAAGGTTAAGGTTTTTCTTCTTCTTCAGAACTTTCAAAGATACTTGATCTTTCCTCATCATCAGGTCCAACAAGAGTATGCAGTTATTCTTTCTTCAAAGTAGGCGGAATCTGAACTACTCCTTATTCTATTTCTCCTCTTTTCCTAGTTGCGGTGCAAAAATAGAAGGTTTTACCTCTTTCAAGATCACACTTCTATTGTAGAGAACCTTCTAAGCTTTTGGATCCCAAAGCTTGTACCCTTTCACACCAACACCATAGCCGATAAAGATACACTTAACAACCTTGTTCTTCAACTTATACCCCTTCTCAATCAAAACATGAGCATAAGCTTCACAACCAAATACTTTGAGATGTCTCATCAAAGGTTGTTTACCAAACCATGCCTCCATGGGTGTTTTCCCAACAAGCACTGTTGTAGGAGATCTATTGATAAAATGATATGCAGTGGCTACCGCTTCAACCCAAATTTTTTTCTCAAGTCTAGCACCACTCAGCATACTCCTAGCCCTCTCCATCAACATTCTATTCATCCTCTCTACAACTCCATTTTGTTGTGGAGTATAGGGATTTTGCTTATGTCTCTCAATCTCGTGCTCTTTACAAAACTTTTCAAACTCTATGAAACAAAACTCACTGCCATTATCAGTCCTCAAACACTTAATCTTTCTACTAAATATCCAATTTTCTACCAAGGCCTTAAACTCCTTAAACCGACTAAAGACTTCAGCTTTACTTCTGAGGAAATAAACGAATTTCCTACTATAATCATCTATGAAAGAAACAAAATATATAGATTTTGATAACGAAGGAACATTCACAAGACAAAAAAACATCTGAATGAACATAGTCCAAAACTTAGAAGACTTATGAGAATTAGAGCAAAAAGAAACACGGTGTTGTTTTGCATATAGAAAATGTTCGCAAAATTCAAACTCGAGATTACATTCAACAAGGCCTTCAACAAGGCTCTTATTTTTTAAGGTTCTAAGACCCTTCTCACCAATGGCACCAAGTTCTTGGTGCCATAACATTGGCTTCTCTACAAGAAGCTTCATTTCCATGGAATGAGCACCCTTAGGTACCCAAAATACACAACCATCGGATGTAGCTGCAACATGCATCTTCTTTGCATGATCTGATGGTGAGTATGAAGAATCCAAAGATCTCTTCTTCAATACATCAGAAGAACTATTGCATTGTATAGTGCATGCATCAAGTTGAAACAAAGTGCCAATATGAACACCCTTAGCCAACACATAGCCCCTCTATTCATCTTACATCCCCCACTAGATAAAATAACTTTCACTTCCAAATCATTTAGTTTACTTACAAAAATCATGTTTCATGCCAAACCTGGGATGTGCAAGATAGCATCAATTCCCTTCACTCTTCTATCAGGAAATTTGATTTTGACTCTTCCACAACCAAGAATCTTCAAGGGAGAGTCATCACCTAGGTACACCTTTCTGCCATTGTACTCCTCATACTTCGAGAACCAATCTCTATGAGAATTCATGTGAAAGGATGCACCCTTATCTATCAACCACACATCATCTGATGCATGGGCTGCCAAGGTGCAATAAATGCTTCTCCATCATATTGAGATGATTTCTCAAATTCAGAATTAGAGAAAGACTTATTTTTCTTCTTCTCCTCCTTCTTGCAATCTTTCTAAATGTGACCAGTTTCACCACAATTCTAGCATTTTTCCTTGGACTTCTTACTAGGAGACTTAGATCTCCCTGGAGACTTTGACTTAGATTTCTTGTCTTTCTTTTTTTCTCTCTTTTGGCCTACCATGAATTGCAAGGGCCTCCTTGGCCATCTCAAAAGAATTCGTTTGCATTTCTTGAGATAATAATGAGGCAACAACCTAATCTATCTTGAAGGTGGAGGTAGTGCTTTCAATAGCCATTACTAGGTGATCCCAAGAGTCTGAAAATGAGCACATAAGGAGCATGCAATAGTCTTGTTCATCAATCTTGCCTCCAACAAAACCCAGTTGTGCAACCAACATGTTAAAAGAGTTCAAGTTATCTGCCACGGATCCTCCATTTTCCATTTTCAAAGAATACATCTTCTTTCTCAAAAAAAGCTTGTTTACTAGGGATTTAGCCTGATAGACATCACCAAGCTTCTTCCACAAAGAAACGGAAATCTTCTCTTCATGGATATTCAGGAGGATGGAATCAACCAAATAAAGTCTAATAAGACCCTTGGATTTCCTATCCATGAGATCCCAATCCTCTTGTTTCATGCCTTGTGGCATGGTTCCAGAAACTACAAGCCATAGATCACGGTCTACAAGCATGTCTTCCATTTTGATCTTCCAAAGTTCAAAATTACCACCATTAAATTTCTCCACCCCAATCCTCTTGGATGTGTCTACCATCTCTTTCTTGCAACAAGTTAATGAAACACACACTTCTACAAAACTCCCATTGAAATAAAGATCAACTCAAAAAACCCTTCTAACCCAACAAAGGAACCAAGGTTGGCTAGGCTTTGATCCCAACTGAAAGGTAGCCAGGTGAGTAGAAATAGATTCCTACACTAATCTAAGTATGAGAGAGTTACAAAAAAATCATTTAGCACCTTATTTTGTTACAATAAGAGAAGCACATACATAGAATAACAGATAGAACAACAAGAATGCATAAGATAGTGACACCAAATATACGTGGGGAAAACCTTTTGGGTAAAAAAATCCACCCTCCAAAAGCACAGTACTATTGTATTATTTCAAAAGGAATTACAATACAACACCAAGTAAAAATCCTCCTTCTACAAGTGCTTCAAAATGAACACCTATTCTGGAGTGATATTGGTAGCACTTTGTTACCTAAAAACAAACTATGCATTCTACAATGAAAGGCACCCAATATATAGAGTGATACAAGCTTCAAGAAGCATCTAGAAGGAGAGTGAAATCAAAATCCGCATGGCACAATCTTCTATGCCATAGACATGCATTTGGACACATGTAACATATTTCCTTACGGGTGAAGCCACAATAGTGGTTTACAATTCAAGTGAGGGAGGAAAACTCACAAAAAATGACCCCAAGGCAAAAAAATGATTTTAGGGGTTCGTATGAACCTACTGGTTCGACCGAACCAAAAAGGGGTTCGCTCGAACCAAGGTTCGACCAAACCCCTCTGAATCTTGGCCACCAAAAAAACCAATGCAATGCATAGGAAAGGGGTTTGAGCAAACCCCTAGAGGTTCGCTCAAACCCCTATGGGTTTGAATGAACCCCCTTATCCCTCATTCCCCATCTCAGGCACAAAAAAAAAAAAAATTGGCACTTTGGAGCTCGGGTTGAGGATGAAAATGGAGGAGTCTTCACAAACCCAACTAGAATCAGGTAGTCCTTAGAACGAGCTATCCAACAAATATAATTTTAATATGTTTTGGTTTTATTATGTATGTGTTTTTTTAGTTTTATTGAACATAGGTTTTTCACTAAAAATCAAGCTCTGTGTTCTTCACATGTGGAAAAATAGCAGATTATCAAAATAAAATTTTTAAAAATACGTTCGGGCTGGGTATCGATATCCTTGATCCAATTAAAAAAAAAAATTTAATTTCAATACATACAGAAAAAATTATGTTGTATATAGTCCACCTATGTCTGAATTGCAATTGGTTTGACTTTGAAACTTGATTAAGGAAAAAATATTCAATAAAAAACTATATGAGACCAAATGAAATTGCTATATATCATAGTTACAAATCTAATTTTTGAAAAAATTAGAATTTTATCCTTCATACAAAAAAATTTATGTTGTATACGGTGAGTGTCACTTTTTAAAAATGTTGTTTTCTGAAAAAAACCAATTTTCGTGGGAGATGGAAAAAAAAGTGCAATGTGATTCCAAAAAAATTGAAAAAAAATATTTTTAGAATCTACAAACAAAATGTGATGAGACTCTAGTTTGCATCATCTTCAAATTCCTCACGGTTTAGCCGCGATAGGTGCCCGAATATGAAGATTTAGTTAAAAATAATATTTTCAGTGTCCAGTTTGGCCAAAAATTGTAAACCACTATAGTGGGATCACCCTTACACCCCTTACAATTGTCAAACATGCAAATATTCCTTCTCCAAGCTTGGGTGCCTAGAATATGTTGAAAATAGCTTATAAAAAATGCCTTATACATCATACAATTGTCATAGAATCTATCATAGCTAACAGCTCTTACAACTATGAGAGAATCTATCATAACTGACCAAGAATACCCGATTCTCTTATAGCCTGTCATAACCCAACCTAGGTGCCAACTTTCAGCCATGCATGAAGATGCCTTGTGATGTGTCATAGAATTTTTCATAGGTCAAACATTCCAAAGTGGGATGCCTATGTCCACTTGGGATGATTATGTGTCATCCAGTCAATTCCAACAAGGATGCCACCCAACTGATGAGTCCCAATTTGTGACATGACACCATAGGCAATTAAATAATACAAATTAATACAATAATACATTAATTAAATAAATATTAGGACACTAAGGTTAAGACACCTTAATCCCAACATCCTCATATTTATAACTATAAGTCTGATATGCAATTTCCTCCTTCAAAATTGAAATAGAAACTTCAAAATATGCCCAATTGTGATCTATGTAATGAAATCAGCAAGTAACCCTCCAGGTTGTATCTTTCAACAACATGGAGAATGTTTCCTATAAGGGGTTTTGTCCTCACAAACCAAGAAGAAGAACCAAATCCTCCAACAAGATGAATATCAATTCACAAGTCATGCATAAGAAAAATGAGCTCCAAACTTCGATTTTGTATTCTCCTCAAAACCCATGCCCCATTTAGCATTAAATGCACTTTTATTTAAATTTAGAATATTCTTTTTATTTCTCCAAGTGAAGCATCCACTTTAGGGGTTAATTAAATTTAAAAGCTTCTTATTTCTCCCAAAAGTACCCCTTCATAAAGTCACTTAATAATGTTAAATAATGATAAAGTTAAATATTTAATTCAACTATATAAAGTATTGTTATTTAAATTAAAATCCCGGACCATAGTAAATTCCTCCACTGACATAGCTAAAAATAGAAATGTTGACACTAAACATGTTGATGCCTGAAACTGACTTACTATAAATATTATGGAAGAAAACATCCAAAACCACCACCAAAAATTGATGCTCCACACATCATAACCTTTAGAGCTCAAATAATCACCTAAATTGTCATCCTGTTGGATCTAACTGACTCTAAGGATTCCCTAACCCTAACTCATTAAGATATGGGAATCTATTGAATAGGCTAACTATATTCCACCTGTGAACCCCAATCCTATTCTTGCATAGACATGACAAACAAACACATTAGTGAGTTCATATGCAAGATAAAACAAGGATTCACCATAAAATCCATTCACAGATACTCAAAATAGGAAAAAACAAGAACAAACATGAAATATAGATGAAATCCTAAATTAAGAAAATGCAAACTCTTGATCCCATGGGGGAGTTGGTGCCAATTGGTATGTCGAAATTAGCCCTTTCCCAACTCCTTTGTAAGCTTGATGATGATTTGATAATGGTTGAAGCTCCTTGATGCAATTTTGGCATAACCTAGCTATGAAATCATTAAAATGATGAACACTTGCAATGGAATGGATAAAATTAGCTCTCAATTGAAGAGAGTAACTTTGCATGAGATTGTGGATGAGGATGAAGTTGAGTATAGTAATTTTACTCAATTTGTGGATGATAGAATGAGAGGAAGATTCTCTCATTTATAGATTTCCAAAATGGAAGAGAGAGTGGAATTTAGCAATGTGGGATCATTCAACATCCAATGGCCAAGTGCCACTTGTCAAGATGTGAATGGTTGAGAAATGAGCACATTTTGGTCAATGTGCATGATAAATGCCATGAGATTCAAATTTGAAATTTGAATGTGACATGTTGGAGGGAAAAAGAAATGGAGTTAATGTCACTTGGCTCAATGAAAATGACATGTAAGAGGCCTTAAATGCCTTGTTGGAAGTATTCATCCACTTGGATTTTGAATTCAAATTTGAAGGAATATTCTTCCTTTATTCCATGTTGAGAGAAAATAGGCAATTAAATAAATCAAAGTAATTGATTTATTGTGCAAGTTGCATTCTCTAGAGGATTTTAGTGATTGAGATTAAATTAATCAAGATTTGATCAATTTAATGAGAGATTAGGTGATTTGACCATTTTGACTTAGATTTTAGGATTGATTTAAATCAAAATGTGAGGAAAATGATTAAAGACTTAATTAAATAAAGATTTGATTTATTTAATTAAAGAGGGATGATGTTGGATTTAAACCAAATAAATATTTATTTAATTTAAATGAGATGACTTTAGGGATTAATTAAATAAAATGATTTATTTAATTAAAAGGGGGATTACTGAAATAATTAAATAAAATTGATTTAATTAACAGGAGATGATGACTTAATTAGATAAATTTTATTTATTTAATTAAGAGATGAAGAGTGATGAATTTAATCAAATACAGATTATTCGTTTAAATGACTAGCAAAGGAGATGATTCAAGATGAAATGGTGTTAGTAAATCAGGACCTAGTGTGTCGGATTGAATTGTATATTTTCCATGTTTACACCACCATACTAAACTAATTAGGAAGAGGACATTACAATTTTTCCTTCCCAAAATTTCTTGTCCTCAAATAATCTCAACTCGGGATGCTGCAAAATCTGCTCATTCTCCCATGTTGCATCCTCTATTGGAAAGTTTTTCCATTTGACCAAATACTATTTAATGACTCTCTTTTGAATATTTCACTCCTTGGAGTCTATAATGGCCTCTAGAATTAGTATCAACTTTCCCTCTTCATCCAATGGTGGAAACTTCGATGAAGGAACTAAATTGTGTCTGAGTGCCTTCTTAAGCCTAGATACATGGGATACATTATGAACCCTATTGCTAGCTGGTAACTCAAGCTCATAGACAATCTCACCAACTCTCCTAGACACTCTGAATGGACCATAGAACTAGGGCTTAATCTTTTCTTCTCCACTCTTCATGAGAGTAGACTTTTTGTATGGTTGAAACCTCTAATGTACACCATGTCCCCAACCTCGAAATTGTGCTCCACATGGTGTTGATCAACATATATATTTTTTTGATTTTGTGCCTACTGCAATTTCTCCTTTAAATATTTCATAACATCTTTATTGTCTTGTAATTAGTCCCTTGTCTTAGGTACTTTTTTATCCCCAGAAAGAAAATCCAAGAAGCCGGGTGCCTCATACCCATACAAAGCCATGAAGGGTGACATCTTGATGGACATGTGATAAGTAGTATTATAGTAGTACTCACCAAGGTGTAACCACATAATCCAAGATCTATACTATCCTAACACATAAATTTTGAGATACCCTTCCACCCATTTGTTGACAATTTTCATTTTTCCATCTATTTGTGGGTGGTAACTCATGTTTGGAGTGAGCTCTATCCTATTCAATTGGAAAATATCCTACCAAAAGAGGCTTAAGAAATTGTTGTCTCTATCACTCACTATACTCTTGGGCATCCCATGCAATCTAAAAATCTCCCAAAAGAATAAATTAGCCACTCAAGATGCAGTATATGTTGAAATAGCGAAGAAATGTGCAAATTTAGTTAGCATGTCAACCAAAACATATATGCAATTCCTACTCTACACCTTAGGTAGCCTAGTAATAAAATCCATGGAGATACACTCCCATTTATGATTAGGAATGGGTAAGGGCTAAAGTAGACTAGATGGATAAGTAGGCTCATTCTTATTTTGCTGACAAGTGGGACACTCTTTAACATACTTAAAGGCTTTGGTTTTTAGTCATTTCCAAGTATATCTCTCTTGAATCTACCTATAGCTCTTGAAGAAACCCAAGTGACCAACCATGGTTACATCATGAGAAGTCCTCAATATCTTCCCCTTAAGCTATGAAATGGGCACTAAATTAATCTTCTCCTTATGAAAGATCAACTCATTGAGCATTGTACACCTTTCATCATGGATAGTGGCTTCTATAATTCCTACTACCCAAGAATCCTTATAATACTCTACTGAAATTAACTCTCTCCAATCAACAACAATCTCAACTAGAGAACATAAGTGAGGCCTCCTGAAAAGTGCATCAGAAACTACATTCTTCTTCCCCTTGACATATACAATATCAAAACCATATGTTTGTAATATATTAACCCACTTTCATTTCCTATCATTTAGATCCTTCTAGTTCATGAATTATTTAATGCTATTTATGGCCCGTTTTTCGAAAAAAAAATATCCTACTCGGTATGGTCTCAATTTGGCCAAGACATGCATGATGGCTAATATCTCCCTATCATAGACAAAGTAACTCATCTCCACACCTCTTTTTTTTTCTCTCAAATGCTATGGGGTGCTTCTCCTACATCAAGACAAATCCAATCCTCTCTTGAAGCATCACACTCCAACTCAAAAAAATTAGACAAATATGGTATTGCCAATACATTACATGAAGACAACTATTTAAGTGCTCTAAACACCTTTGTGCTGAATCGGACAACTCAAAATCTCCCTTCCTTGTCAATTCTATAAGTGGAGCTATAGCCTATAAAAATTCCTTAACAAACCTCATGTAGAAATCACACAGACCAAATAATTCCTTAAGTTGAGTGAGGTTCATAGGAGTAGGCTACTCAACAATAACCTTGATCTTCTTAGGATCAACTCGCAACCCCTCTGCATTGATGATGTGTCCAAGATAGAGAATATTTGTCATAACAAAGTCACATTTGGACTCCTTGGAATACAAGGACTCACTCTCCAATATGCTAAAAACCTCCTCGAGATGCCTCATGTGTTATTCTCATGTTTTACTAAAAATCAAGATGTCATCAAAAAATATCAATACAAACTTCCTCAATTGTTTCTGAAATACCTGATTCATGCAACTCTTGAAAGTGGCTGGTGCATTTGTAAAACCAAAGGGAATCACTAAGAACTCAAATTATCCAAAATGGAATTTTAAAGCTATCTTGTCTATGTCCTCTCTCCTCATCTTGATCTGATGGTACCTTGATCTCCAATCTATCTTGGAAAAATAGTAAGCTCTATGCAACTCGTCTATTCATGGAATAGGGTACCTATTTTTATTATTTTCTTACTCGATGCCTTATAATCAATACACATTCACATTATCCCATCTTTTTTCTTCACTATAAAAATATTGATGATGTGAATAGACTCTTGTAAGATATAATGTGCCCCATCTCTAGTAATTCTTTAATTGCTTTCTTTATCTCATCTATATGCCTCTTAGGATGTCTGTATTGAGTAGTAATCACTGGTTTGGAACCCTCTTATAGCTCTATAACATTTGTTATCCCTCTCTTTGGTGGTACTCCATGAAGGATACTCCCAAACACCTTCCTATGCTCGGATAGTACCTTCTATATATTTAAGTGGTAAGTGTTCTTTTGTTGATCTGCAACTATAACCATGATAAGACACTTTGTTGCCCACTCCACCTACTTGTGTAATTAAAAATAATAAGAATAATAAAAAAATGCTCCATCATATTAAATTATTCTATCCCTAATGTTTACCACATAGAATTCATACTTCAATTCATAGTCTCCCAAGTGTAAGCTCATATTAGAAATATTACGAGTACAAGAAATTTTGTACCCATCAGCTACCATGACCTTGAATCCATCATGTTCTTTTGTTTGCATGTTTTTTCTATTCACAAATCCCTCATCAATGAAGTTATGAGTGCCACATGTATCAATAAGTGTTATGACCCGTTGCCCCTGTATTGTCCCTCTAACCTTGAATGTTACCACCTTCTGGATACTAGAGAGTTGGTCAATGGTACCATCACTCTTTGGCCCCTCATTTGATGAACCCTCCTCCTCACTACTCTTCGAATCAAATTGTTGGTCTATTTTTTCTTATGTGGATTCATCAACGAAAAAATAATCTATTTGCTTAGCCTTTTCCTTCACACTACATTTGTGAGATAGGTCCTAAGTTTCTCTACAATGAAAGCACAATTTCTTCCTTTGAAGGTCATTAAGTTGCTCATTATCCAACTTGTTAGACTCATTATGTGGCTGATGTGAATCCCTATGAATTTTTTTCATATCCTCATCCTTCTTATGAGGTAAACTCTTAGATTGAAATTTTTTTCTAAGAGTGGAAGTCTCCATATCTCTAGCCTTCTTGATGGCCTTCGATAATGAAGATGGATTACAAGCCTTAATCCAAACCCATAAAGGATCTAAAAGACCATCCATAAAAATAAAAATAAGCCTCCTCTCTGAAATATCTCTGACCAAAATTGAAAGCCTCTAGAAATCAATAACATATGCCTCTATTGACCCCCATTGTTGAGTTGATCCAATTCTTTAAAATCTAACTTTGGATCCTTCCTATCAAACCTCTCAATCAACCTCTCTATAAACTCAACATATGAATCAATTTTCTCATGACCCAAGGTGATCATACCATGGTGCCACCACTCGTGAGCACTACCATAAAAATTTATAGTAGCATATTTGATGGCATCATCCTCCTACATTAGGTTGAATTGGAAGAATGTGTCAATTTTTTGAACGCATGCTCTAGTTGTGATAAGAAGAAGAACCCTTCTTACCCTTTCCTTTTGATTGCTTCTTCTTAGGAGGCTCTTATGTTGCAAGATCCATGGTTATCCTTCTCCTTTTCTTAGTGGGATTCCTCTTAGGTGTGTCCTTTTTCTTTTTTCCATAGCCTTCTTTACTTCCACAAGCTCTTCCTCATAATCTTCTTCATCTATATCATGGATTTCAACTTCCTTTATGTATCCTCTTCCTCACCTTCAAAGGAATTTGACTCTAAGTTTCCCATAGGATCATAGGTAAATTGCACTACATCCTCAATTAAATTGGAAGTTTTGTAATCCACCCACAACTTGGTATACTTCAGGACAAGTTCCATTAGTTCATCTAATTTTGTAACTTCTTCCTCTACCCAATCTAGAGGTGCGATAGGCTTGCCCTTTACCAAATCATAGTCATGGTATTGAATAAAATCACCATCATCATCCACTTGGTTAGGAATGGAGAATGGTCTGTAAAGCCTTACCATTTTTACTGTCATCCTTGAGTATCTCCTTTTTTTAACTTCTAGCTCATCATGATAGTTTGTCCAATAATCCTCTATGCGAGGTTTATGTATGTATAACTTGTTTCTTTCTTTCTTTTCCATGTCACAAGGATCAAAATTTCTTTTGATAGTCTGAGTTTTCAAATTATTAAACTGTAGCTCCACCTTTAAGTTTTTTGCTCCCATTAAACAAGCCTTTGAGCTACCAAGCATGATGGGAAATTCATGTCCCACAACTATTTTATGCATACCTTTCAAGATCTTATTAAAACAAAACCAATTGTATTGTCACCTCGAAAATAACCATATTATCTATTGGATATCTCGGTAATCTATATGGTCTATTAGGGTAGCCTTGTAATTTTATGTATGTAAATTTAGGAAATTGGATGTACCATGATCAGTACTTCTTAACTAGATCTAAGGCCTCTTGTGACAACCTAAGATTTTGAGCTCCTTGTAAAATTCTCACAATGTACATTAAGAAGGCACCATTTACTCTTTTGTAGTGAGTAGTACTTGAAAGATACTACTATGGATAGAAATCATAAACCTTGTACTGCCCTATCCCAATGCCTACCTCTCCAAGGCAAGTTAGTCCTCTATATCTAAAATTCTTGGCCAACATATACACCACATAAGAATTCATGGTGAAATACCTACTCCTCTCCACATTTTTAAGCTAGCCATCTATGTTGTCACTCAATATTTTGGCCCAATGGATGTTCTTTCCATTGGATACTTCTTCAATAAAGTAAAACATCCAATCCTCAAATTATGTTGCCTTCTCAAGGCCTATTATTCTTCTTAACAAAGTGACCATGTCTTTATATCCATCTTTGAAATCACTCCTATAGAGAGTCTTGGGAACTTTGGAGAATTGTTTCCTAAGCTTCTTCATCCACTAAGAATTGATTATCTCTAAACATTTATCAAGTCCTTCAATGTAAACTCCCTTAGCTTTCTCTTGTGTAACCAATGTCATTTTGGAGTGAGTAGGGATGTCAAAGGCCTCAACCAAAGCGTCCTTTGTGAAATTGGCCAATATCCTACCTTCTAGGCCTATGTTCCTCCTCTAATCATACTTATAGTGCTTTACTCACTCCATGATTAAATCAGGGCATTACACAGAGGGAGGAAAATCTGTTGCTTGAGCAATACTATTCTTTACCATCTTCTTAGCTAATTCTGAGGGATTTGGACCATACATTCTCTTTTTGAACTCCTTAAGGTCAATGTGACCTAAAATTGTGTCACCTACATTAATCCATCAGAAGACAATCTTAGTCTTAAGGAGTACACCCTTCAAGTCGAATTTCATCTTTTTTGTCCTAGAAAGCTTTTATGCCTTTTCACCTTTCTCAACCTTTTCAGCCTGTATCTATTAGTCAAATATAATCTAAAATTACTTGGAGAGAAAGTGTGGTAATAATGAACAAATTTCCCTTAGAAACATAAAGATATTAAACTCATGATAAAATCTAAGGAGACATAACCATCTTCTCCCACATTCATCGGATGTTATCATATTTAACCTACATGCAAGAAGTCCCACCCTTAAAAACATCAAGGATCCCCTAGGCTCCACTAGCACTACTTTGGCCACGTGATTTCCTATTTTTTCCTACTTTTAAACTTCTGGGCTAGGCCTTTTTTTTGGCTTTTCTGGGCTCTGCCCATGCGACTTTCGGGGTGCGCCTCCTAACCACCTGCCCCTTTTTTTGTGAATTTGTAATTTTATCTTTATATTAAAATAGATATCTTCCTATTCATAATAAAAAATCAAGCCTTAAATGCATTTTGGAGTTTTCAAAATACTATGAATTTTGAACATTTGGAGTGGTTTTGAAGTTTTTGGAGTTTTGAATATGTTTTGGATTTCCTGAAACCTGGGTTTTGCCTACTTCCTTATCTTCTTTGGTCTGCAAAATTGATTCACACAGATTTATTATGGACAAGAAATCTCTGAAAAATGGCCTTTTATGCATTCAAAATATGTTTAGGTCAACTTTTGGGGATTTCCAGAGACGAGGAAATCTCTGAAATTGGTATGTTTGAGTCTGCTTTGAGGTTTTCAGGAGAAATCTCCGAAGGAAGGTGACTTAGATGCCTTTTTTACACATTTCTAAAGACTAAGAAATCTCCAAAAACAGATGTTCGAGTATTTCTAGAGATTGAGAAATCTCTATGCGTGAACATTTTAGCTTCCCTTTAGATTTATTCTGAGTCCCAACCAATTTCGGACCTTTTGATGAATCACATAATTTAAACAGCTTTGGATTTTTTCATGCAAAGTAAATTTTCCTGAGAACAATGGATTTCATGAGGACAAGTATTTTATCCATCCCTTAACCAATTTTAAAGATCTCAGAGATTTTCATAGATCGGCAAATCTCTGAAAATAGACTTAACTATTCTTCTAGATGCTTCAAAGTTCTACGTGTTTTGGAGATTTTGATGAGTATCAAATTTTATCCATGATGGATGAATTTTCCTGAAATTGACGAGTTTCTCAAGTTTTCACCTTTGAGCTATTTTAGAATTTTGAGGGCTTCATGAATTTTAAAGAACTATGGATTTTTTTGTAAAGCTCAAATTTCTGTGTAATACTAAACTTTTGGATTTCATACAAACTTATGATTTTGTGAAAATGTAGAGGGCTTTCTAGGGTACAAAATCTAAGGCTTTGACTGTTTGACTTTCAAATTTGAATTCTTAAACACCCCCCCCCAACCAAACAAGACTTATCATAAAATTTCAAATGGATTTCTTCTTAACGCCTAACAAATTGGAAACCCTAATAGTGTTAACACAATTTATCGTTTTAGAAACCCTAGCAAATGATGGTTTGATCTAAGTTGTGGGAATTTTGTGTGCTTAAATGTTGGAATTGCCTGAAAGAACCCTAATGTTTTGAAGAGAACCAATTTAAATATTGAAACCTTGTAATGAAGAGTGTGATTTGCAATTTAAATTAAGAACCCTTATAAACTCTATGACTTCAAACCTTGCATGAATTCTACTCAATTCTGCCCAAATTTGGAAAGAATCACCAAAATGATGTGCAAAAGTGGGTTATACAAACCTTTCAATTGGTACTTATAAGAAAAATCACCTCAAATCAACCCCTAGACATGCTCGTAGCTCTTGAAATTTTGCTTTGATCACTTAGTCGCTTGATCACCACTACTCAACACTCCCCTTTAGCTTTCGCAAATGAAAATAAGATGTGAAATGAAGTGGAAAATTTGCACTTAAACCCCCATAGTATGTAGACATTAATGCACTGACAACATAGCTGTTAAGCACTCCTAAATTTTTTTGAGTTCTCACCTTGTTGAGGATTTTAGAGATCTCGAGTGATTTTGGATTTTAGACCTTTCGAGCAACTTTGAAATTTTGGGTATTTCACATAACAAAGAATTCCTTGAAGTCCAAAACCTTGAGAGATGTAAAAACTTAGATCTAAAATATCCTTAATTTTTTTCCAATGACTTTCACTTGGTCCATTGCTACAAAATACCTCTAATCTTCCTTGTTTAATAAAGACTTGGTAAATATGGGGAAGACGACCCAAAAAGATTTTTTTTGAGGATTTTTCTCTTAAGGAGAAAAGGTACGAGACCCTAAAAAGTGAAAAGGAAAGAGGAGGCCCTTGTTAGGATGGGTTGTGTATGCAAGGCACAACAATAGGCATCAATCTTTTCATTGTTTTGAGCAATGGTTTTGTTGAATGCTTTAGATAGTCTTCTTGAATCCTTTGTTCTTTATTTTATGTGCATTATATTTTTTGAGATGGATGTATTGGAATTAATCCCCTTCAAGGAGAGAAGAAGTCCATGTTGGGGATTGAAAGAGAATGAAGCATCTTAGGGTATTCTCACTCCTTAGTATTTGGAGTTTGGGTGTTGATTTGAAGTTGTGGAGGATAGAAATGGTGTAAGGAGAATGAAATGAAATTATCATATTATGATTAAAAATGTATACCCCTTTATTTGAGTATCTCCTAGCCTCTCCCTAGAAGAATCTATGAGTGGGTTCTTATGTGTGTTTGAAAACCTTGGGATGGGTTTTTTTGCAATTCATGTATATTATTTGTTTGTTCTTGTGGGGAAAACTACTTATGTGTGTCTATTACCAAAGGATGCCTCCTAGCTTGGGGGTGGCTTGCATGCAAGCTAATGGTTGGGAGGTGAGATTTACCTAGGTCATGGGAAATTCATGTATTATTGTGCAAGTTTTGGAGAATAATGATGAAGTGTGCGTACCTTGGAGTTAGTATATTTTACCTCCATATGACACTTAGTAGTTTGGGAAATTTATGAGAAAAACCCATCTTGGATGGATTTTGGGTGTTCTATTATTGTAATGGGTGAGAAACTGTATTGACAAAAAAAGGTCCCCTTAACTTGGCCTTGATTTAGTGTTGTAATATGCCTAACATATTCACATTAGGTCTTGCGACCTTGTGAACTAAATGGATTAAATGTTACCTTACTTAAGTGTTGTAACTCACATTCACACTTTTCTAAGGTCTTGTTAATGAATCAAACCTAAATAACCTATTTTTAACATTAATCTTGCCTTATTTCAAAGTGTTGTAAAGTGAACATGTAACACATTTTCACACTTTTCTATGCTTATCATTAATAATTGGGTTTTATTATGCTTTAATTGGCCCCATTTTGCATCCACAAGCCTTATTTATGTGTATTTTTTAGGATAATACTGACAAAAAAATTTATAACACCAAAATCTCAAAAACCCACCTCAAATTCCTAAGGTGGGACTAATTCGCCATTCTGGGTGAATGAGGCCCCTTAGGTGGGACCCATTTGCCCAGGGTAGCGAATGAGTCCCATTTAGCTAAAAATCAAATTTAATTTAAATCTTTGGCAAGATTTTATTCTCCAAGATCCAATGTCGGCTTGTAGTGTTGTAATTTTGGGAATTCTTGCATAATTGAGTATAAATACAAGTTTTTTTCATTCATTTCTCATCTAGCAAGTTGAATTAGCCTCCTTATAGCGAATTTGAGTTCACAAGAGTATTCAAGAGCATTTAAGGGTAGATTCTTCAACATTTTAGAGCATTCTTCAAGCATCAATCATCATGTCAAAGATCTCTTGAAACATGTTTGTTATTGTGCTAACAATTGTGGTGTAGGGTTTTGTGATTCAAGCAAGCATTGCATTCAAGATCTATCTCCTTCAAGATAGAGTCAAGAACCACATCCATTGTATCCATTTCAAGCATACTTGCAACACCTTATTGCTAGGGTTTGGTTAGTTGTAGCATCATATCTTGTTCATTCAACATTTTTCTTCCATTTGATTTCATTTCAAGGATTGATTTCCAACAAGGGGTTTGACCAAGGCAAGCCCCTATCCACTAACCCCTCAAAAATTTTCCCTCTCCTTTGTGTGTGATTTACAGGGCTAGGTTACAAATTTCTTAAGGAGAAATATTGGAGAAGTGTTGCAAAACATTCAAAGTTGTCATCAAGTGTTGAAGAGCCTTAGAGATCATGTACAGGTCACAAACTATTGTTTCAAATCTGAAAACGAATTGGGAAGAGTAGAGAAAATTGAGGAGCACAAAATCAGGTTTTGAAGCTTCAAAAAATCCTAACTTGATTAATTCTCCACTTCTAGTGAATGAGTTCCAATTCCAATCATTTTTTAGGACTTTGCAGATTGTGGTACCCTTTTGCCCGAAACTTGTTCTGACACAGTTTTCTAGAAACATGACTAATTCACCCAACTTGGCGAATGAGTCCTAGTCAGCCATAACAATAGAATTTATAGCAATTCAAACCTTCATTCAACCACCTTCCAGATTTCTAGGTTCACACATGGGTAAGTGCACCAATCTGTGACACAATTTAAGTGCCAAATTGAAAAAATGACCAAAAAACCCCGAAATAAGGCCTTTGGCACACACCAAATGACTAGAAAGCCATTTGGTGCATGCCAAATGAATAGAAAGACATTTGGCACACGCCAAATTTGGCATGCGCCAAATGGCTTTCTAGACATAAAATGCAAAAGTTGGGTTTGGAACCCTCATTTTGTCTTCAACCCATGGCTTGAGAAGGAAGACTTCAGGTCTACAACTCATGCTTGCCAAATCTCCTCCATTCTTTGCATCCTTAGCTTTCCATTTTCCATGAGAATTCCGCCAACACATCAAAGAGGTCGAAGATTGCAAAGAGGTGTGTATTTTTATTCTATTTATTTCGAAGTTGATTTGGAATGCAACTTTAAATAGATTTTTATAATAAAACTTTGTTCTAATTCTCAGGGAATGAATCTCCACCTCAAAACATTGTGAATTCACAATCACCCCCTCATAAAAAGCCTCCTATACAAGAACAACCCGAAACTCCTCCAACAATTCATAGGCATCCTCAAGGAACACAAGAAAATATTCAAAATCAAATTGAAAACAATAAAAGAGACATTCAACAATTAATTGCAAGATTAACCGAGCATGTCAAAACCCACCCTTATAGGAGAGGGATTGTTGAATCATTGAAGTCAATTTTAACTCATGTAAGAGAAATGAGCGAGCAAATGAATTTTTGGTCAACTAAGAGAGATGAGATGAGGCAATTTTATGCTAATGGTTTGTCATATGCAGATGTCAAAAAACTAAAAATTAGCAAAGCCAAGTTGTGTGCCCTATTTAAAGACCCAAAAGCCAATGAACCTTTGTCCCATGCATGCAGGAGGTTCCCCATCCATTGGTGCCACCATGATTTAATTAGAAACAAATTTTGGGAGCGATGGTGGATGGTATTTGACCAACCTCCATGCAATAACCATGAGGTGCCGCAATACTTTTTGAGGAAACTCTATTGCGAGTTTGTCCTCAATAAAATACCAAACTATTTTGACATCTTAGACTTTCAGGGTAGAGGTGGGGGCTCCACACACGATATACCTGTTGCACGACGTAATTCACAGTTGGCATCGAGAGCCTTGGGCAGACCCATGGTGGAGCATGTCGTTCTTCCTTCCATTGTTAAGGACAGTGTAGAGGTGGACACGATGAAGTTGATTGGCTCACTCACCCAGACCTTTTTACAGTGTGCGAGTCCTCTAATAGAGCCTGGTGTGGAGGAGACGTGTAGGCCCCAAGCTCCACCCCACCATTGTGGCACTTGTGATGTTGTTTGCACGTATGATTATCAAGATTCTCGTGATGCAACTACACAGCCTATGTCAGTTGTAGAGGCGATGGCTTTCACAGATGATATTCTGAATGATACATTCAGCATTGACACTCAGGTAAAATTTAGCAAGTTATTTTAATGTTGTTTATTAAAATATATTTTGAAATTTAAGAATAACTAAATTAGTAAAATTTTGATAAGATGAAATTTCAGGGTCACACTGTTCATGAGGGATGCTCTATTCCTATAGACCCTTATACATGCTCGGCAATGAGTCCACTGGTATGCATCTAGTATTAAATATATTATTATTTCTTTTGAAGAGTTGAATGTTATATTTGAATGTTTGTCTCATAACATGCTTCAGATTTCAAACAATTTCCTAGTGCACCTTCTTCCTCCACACCTCGTGATTCATATCCTCAAAAAATGTACACTTAGGTAGCCTTTATTCATTAATAGGGTTGTAAATCTATGTTAGCCATTTTTCATAATTTTGTGTATATACAAATCTAAAAAATTGATGAGAAACACAAACATTGCATTCAAGTATTCCTTGATCGTGTCACATTATGTTCTCCTATATCAACATGATACCTAAGATATTGTTTCATTTGCAGCTATTGACAAGAGATAGCCCTAGTGATGTTGGTGGCACGATGGACCATGGAGTTGATGCAACAATAGCCAATTCTAATCCATTGAGAGAGGTATGGAATAGATTAGTCGATTCGACATTATATTTTCTCTTTTATGGTCTATTATAGAAAATTTTCACGATAATTTTATGTAGTTTAATTTCTATCTTCATGGTTGCTACAAGTGGTTGTCACTCCAGATCATGGACATAGTGATTCTTTAAATTTGCATGATGACTATATGTATGCAGTAAGTGATTATATTTTGTTATATGGCATTCCATAATTCAATTTCTATGTTTTAACATCTTTACTTTTAATCATATTAGTTGAAGGTCCAAAGTGAAGAGAGGAGTAGTGGGCGTGTTCGAAAGACAAGACAAGCAATAGTCACTCCATCCAGCCGAATTTTGAAGGCAGCACGGGATCTATTTATTAGTGTTGTTTGTTGTATGCCTATGTGGCATTTTGGAACATATGTTTTGTACTATTGATATATATACGTGATATTTTATGTCCAAATGGCTCCTTTTTACTAAGCCTATATGGTTTTTTTGGATATATTTATATACTTTTATCAATATATATCATTGTATAGCCTTTTAGATTTTTGATTAAAGAAACTCTTATTTTGCTACTGCCATTCTTGAATGATGTTATCATGAGTATCATGTAAGTTGTATGCTTGAATGTTGTAGGTATGGATTTTGTTTACATCTAATGCTCAATAAGCCCCATCTAAAGTGTATTGTATAAATAAGCTCCATTTGTGGTGGTTTGTATCCTTTGGAATTCTTCAATTACTTGTGCCTCACCAACACAGAGGCAAGGAGGCTCAAACCCAATCAGTCTGACAACCTGCCTTCAAGGGGCTCCTAACAAGATTAATACAACCTATTTTGAGAAATCTACACAACCTCAAAGCCCCATCAAACCAAACTCTTCATTCAACACCTTACCCAACAATCCACCCTTGTAGAACTCTGATGCAGAGCCAAGGTGGAGAAGACTCATTACAATGGAAATGTCAATTCTCAATCAAGAACTCTTCTTCATAATGATTCAGCCTAATAGGCATCAACCCACCCTCAAGGCTCTCAAATCCTCAACCTTGCAAATGAACAACAAGACTCCACCAAGGCCCTACAAATACCATCAAAATTCATACAATGAAAATTGAATCAATTGACAACAATCCCTAAGTTAGATTCATCAAGGTTTCCAAAACTCACATTTGTGACTAGTTAAACTTGTAGTACTCAAAATTGAGTTTTAGCTAGATTTCTCCCAACCTTTCCAAAACACTAGAAAATTACAAGATGGATTGAGATACCCTTTTTATGGCTACACAACATACCACAGAATTAGTGGTCTCTCTTTTGGACTGACATAGACTTTCAACACACCTACTTCAATTTTGGCTTCACAATTAGCCCTTTTTTTCCAAAGGGACCACCCTTCCAAGTTTAGGTATCTATCCAAATGCCTTGGAAAGTCTTAGGTCATGGTGCCAAACCTCAAATTTTTTCATTTGTTTGTGTCTAAAGAGCCTCTAACTCACAAAACCCAAGAAACCCTCCTAAACCTTCACAAAATCAAGGGTTTTAAAGAAACATACAACTCCAGACCTCTCTCAAAACTTCCAAAGCCCCAAACACCTCAAAATACTTCTGCACAGACTCATCAGACCCTCACATAACCCTTATGGACATTCATTCTTAAAAACCTCTCTTTGGTTCCTCACTTCCATGTTGGAAAACCCTTGTTCCGTCTTAGAATAGTCACAAAAAACACCACATAATTATGACTCCTTATTCCAAAATGAGTTGACACACTTATTATAACATGTTTTCAATCAATCCACTGAGATACAATAGAAAACAATAGGTGGATTGATTGTTACATCACAAGTTTCCCCTCAAACCCTTGATTCAACAACGCTGGGACAGTCACTGTTTGTGTTGGTTCTCTCTACAAACAAAGAGTTAAGACACCAATTAAAAAATAAATGAATTAGAAAACATATAGAAACGTTCTCTAAAATTCTTAAACCATGAAGAACCTGTATGTGCCTATACAACACTCAAAAATATCAAGAAAATAATATTTTTCTAGAAAATTGCTCAAAACTGTGGTGTTTATTGTGTAAAATTGTTACAAAACTTCTTCCACTCTCTCATTCAAGCCTTGGTAAGGATTTTTAAATCATTTTCCAACAACCATCTTCTCCCCAATGCCCATAACCAACCTTGGGATTAGTTGGTCCCTTAATTACATTTTTTTGTGTTAAAGTTGCTTTGTCAACATTTTACAACTTATATGATTTCTAATTGACTTCTAAGACACAAAATACCCATTATTTTCATTATGCTTGATCTCTCAAATATTATTAGATAAAATAAACCTAAAGACACTAACATTTCCCTATTGATGTATTCAAATAAAAAAAAATTGATGATATGGTGTAGGTGCTCTTGCACCAAACTCAAAACCCGGTCCAAGCCTAATTTCTCCCAACCTTTCCAAAACACCTGACCATTGAAAGGTGGATTAAGATACACTTTTCAGAGTTACACAACATATGTCAAAACCAATAGTAACTCTTTTGGACCAACATGAACTTTCAATACACCTCCCTCACTCTAGGCTTCATAATTAGGCCTGATTTCCAAAGGAACACCCTCACAAACTCACCTCCAAACCAAGGAAACTTGAAAAAGTCTTAGGGATGCTTACCAAACTCAAGATTCTCCCATTTTAAGAGCCCCAAGAAATTGTTCTATTCCTCTACTCACAAACCAGCCTAAACCTTCACAAAAACAAGGGTTTTAAAGAAACTCATAACTCTAGACCTCCCCCAATCCTTCCAAAGGTCCAAACACCCCAAAATACCTCTGCCCTAAGTTAAAGGACACTCACAATCCTGTTCCTTTCAGTATTTCTCAGATTCAGTACTTGAGTTCCTTACTTTCATGGTGGAAACACCCCTGAACAACATTAGAACTTCACACCCCACTGATTTTATTCATTCTCTTGACCTACAAAGTATTCATACACCAAACTAATCATGGTACAGGCCAATCCATCGAGCAAAAGGGTCAGAATAGTAGGTGGATTGGCTAATGTGTCATGGTGTTTCCCTCAAAACCCCTAGCACAAAAAATAGAGCAGTAACCAAGTTTGTTGATCCCACACAAACCAACGGTGAATTTAAACCTTTAGAATAGATGAAAAGAGAGTAAACACATATGAAATCAAGTATCCAAAGCCTCAAGTCATGATAGACTTGTATGGGCCTGTGCAAGGCAAAGAAAATTCAGGAAAATAAAGACTAGTGATCAATGTTTTCAAGTATATTTTCTTATTAGAAACTAAACAAAATCAACCCTCAACTCGGGGTATTATAGAAATATATCTTGATACCACCTTCCAACTACCCCTTGAGCTAATCAACCACCCTTTGTTAGACTTCGAAGATAGCAATTTGCCAATTTTTCTCTTAATTACCATTCATTCACAACTTGATTTTTCAAATACCACCTAACTGACCTATTAAGCCTTTTAAATACAATTGCAAGGTATTTACACAGCATAGAGAAATATAGAGATCAAATACAATAAATATTTTAACTAATGAATTGTAAAAAATGGATTTTTGTAGTTTATATTCATTACATTGCATTGCACATCTTTCAAAGTCAAAGCATTACTTCACTTTGCATAACTAATAAGTAGATGTTGTTAGATGCTGAAAATTTAATTACAATATAGTTTGAACAAAGTCAACCTAAGAAGTTATGCAATTTCTTCACATTGCATAACTAATAACTAGGAGCAGCTGCCAATTGCATTTTCTTATCATGGCATTCTATGAGACCAAATTTCTTTGAGATATTTTTTCAAATAGTTCCTTGCGTTGTCTATGTTACTAAATTTTTCATACATGTCTACCAAAGCATCTTCTCAAACAGTTCACTGCCTTGTTGCTTTGGCTAAAATCCTAAAACAAGTGATTTTGAACAAGCTATGGATGCTTTGAAAAATATATCAAAAGCATAATAGTAAGCAATAGAATAGAGAAGGCAGTGAACTGTTTGAAAAAATGCATCAAAAAAATTGCTTTGAAATGAGAAATTTAGTTGTGCTTTCACTCTTCTTTAACATTGTGTATCTACTCCTTTTTATAACAAGAGATAAAAAAAATGTAAAAAATTGTATAACAAGAGATAAAAACTATCTTTTTTGAAATCGAAAGGCATTTCCATAGCATAGAGATATAGAGAGCAAATAAAATAAAGAGTTTAAATAATGAAATGTAGAAAATAGATATTTGTAGTTTTTATTCATGCATTGCACATCTTTCAAACTCAAAGCATCACTTCACATTGGATAATGAATAACTAGATGCTGATAGATGACAAAATTTCAGTTACAATATAGCTTTTGACAAAGTCAACCTAAGCAGTTATGCAATTACTTCACATTGCATAACTAATAACTAGGTACAACTGCCAATTGCTTTAGCTTGTCATGGCATTCCATGAGACCACATTTCTTTGAGGCATTTTTTCAAATAGTTCATTCCCTTGTCTATGCTACGACATTTTTCATATATTTCTACCAAAGCATTTTATCAAATTGGTCATTGCCTTCTTTCTATGGCTAAAAGCCTAAAACAGATGCTTTCGAACAAGCTATGGATGCTTGGAAAAAATCTATGAAAGCATAATAGTAAGCAATAGCATAGACAAGCCATTGAACTTTTTGAAAAAATGTCTGAAAGAAAAGTGGTCTTATGGTGATAGAATGCCATGAAAATCCATAGACAAGGCAGTGAATTGCTTGATAATATGCCTCGACTACTTGCATTTGATAACTTTTTCCTCGAGTGAAAATTCGCCACCATAGGAAAAAGCCTCTGAGATAGCGAAAACTGAGAAAGGTTATTGTAGAGGGGCCCAACGTGATCCCATAGGATCAAAAGAGAATTTTCTAAGTATCACGATGTCTAAGTAATAGCATGTTGAAGTTCATAGCAATTTTGCACTTTGGACCCTTAAGGGATCGATCTGGTTGAATGTAGCTCAGAGCGATTCCGCGTGTTTAGGTGTGAACGAGGACCATGCCTAGCGTAAAAACACCTATTCGGATGCGTTGGAACAGTCTATTTGGTCACACGAGCTGCAGAACAAAAGTTGCACCACTTTGCAACTTTCAACTACTTGCATTTGACAACTTTTTCCCCGAGTGAAAATTCGCCAGCACAGGAAAATGCCTTCGAGATAGAAAAAACCGAGAGAGGTTATTGTAGATGGGTTGAACATGATCTTGTAGGAATAGACAATAATTTTCTAAGCATCAAGGTGTCCGAGTAATAGCATGCTGAATTTTTCAGCCATTTTGCACTTTGGACCCTTAAGGGATCGATCCGGTTGAACGTAGCTCGGAGCGATTCCCCGTGTTTAGGTGTGAAAGAAGACCATGCCTAGCATGAACGTACCCACCCAGATGTGTTGGAATAGTTTTTTTGGTCACATGAGCTGTAGAACAAAAGTTGCACCACTTTGCAACTTTCAACTACTTGCATTTGACAACTTTTTCCTCAAGTGAAAATTCACCACCATAGGAAAAAGCCTCCGAGATAGAAAAAACTAAGAAAGGTTATTGTAGAGGGGCCCAAAGTGATCCCATAGGATCAGACAAGAATTTTCTAAGCATCACGGTGTCCAAGTAATAGCATGTTGAAGTTCGTAGCCATTTTGTACTTTGGACCCTTGAGGGATCGATCCGGTTGAACATAGCTTGGAGTGATTATGTGTGTAAAAGAGGACCATTCCTAGCATAAATGTACCCACCTGGATGCATTCAAACAGTTTGTTTGGTCACACAAGCTGCAGAATGAAAGTTGCACCACTTTGCAACTTTCAACTACTTGCATTTGACAACTTTTTCCCCGACTGAAAATTTGCCAGCAGAGGAAAATGCCTTCGAGATAGTGAAAGCTGAGAGAGGTTATTGTAGATGGGTCCAACATGATCTTGTAGGATTAGACGAGAAGTTTCTAAGCATCATGATGTCTGAGTAATAGCATGTTGAATTTCGCAGCCATTTTGCACTTTGGACCCTTAAGGGATCGATCCAGTTGAATGTAGCTCAGAGTGATTCCGCATGTTTAGGTGTGAAAGAGGACCATGAATAGCGTAAAGATACCCACTCAGACACATTGGAACAGTTTTTTTGGTCACACGAGTTGTATAATGAAAGTTGCACCACTTTACAACTTTCAACTACTTGCATTTGACAACTTTTTCTTCGAGTGAAAATTCGCCACCATAGGAAAAAGCCTCTAAGATAGAAAAAATCGAGAAATTTTATTGTAGAGGGGCCCAACATGATCCCATAGGATCTAATGAGAATTTTCTAAACATCACGATGTCCGAGTAATAGCATGTTGAAGTTCACAGCCATTTTGCACTTTGGACCCTTAAGGGATCGATCCTGTTGAACATAGCTCAAAGAGGTTTTGCGTGTTTGGGTGCAAAAGAGGACCGTGCCTAGAATAAACCTACCCACCCGGATGCATTGGAACAGTCTGTTTGGTCACATGAGCTGCAAAACGAAAGTTGCACCACTTTGCAACTTTCAACTACTTGCATTTGACAACTTTTTCCCCGAGTGAAAATTCGCCAGCACAGGAAAATGCCTCCGAGATAGCGAAAACTGAGAGAGGTTATTGTAGATGGGCCCAATGTGATCTTGTGGGATTAGATGAGAAGTTTCTAAGCATCACAGTGTCTGAGTAATAGCATGCTGAATTTTGCAGTCATTTTGCACTTTGGACCCTTAAGGGATTGATCCGGTTGAACGTAGCTCAGAGCAATTCTGCATGTTTAAGTGCAAAAGAGGACCATGCCTAGCGTAAACATACCCACCTAAATGCGTTGGAACATTTTTGTTGGTCACACGAGCTACAGAATGAAAGTTGCACCACTTTGCAACTTTCAACTACTTGCATTTGACAACTCTTTCCCCGAGTGAAAATTTGCCACCACAGGAAAATGCCTCTGAGATAGAAATAACCGAGAGAGGTTATTGTAGAGGGTTCCAACAAGATCTCGTAGGTTTAGATAGATATTTCATAATCACCATGTTTTATGAGTAATACCCTATCAAATATTGTTGCCCTTTTGCACCCTTAAGGGATCAAGTCGATTGAACCATAGTAGTTTTTTTGAATGTCATACCCTAAGGTATGTTAGAGATAACCTAGGTTGCATAGATTTCTCTGAGGCATACGCTGCCTCTACCTTGTCACTTAATCAAAGGATAATATATTTATAGGAAGGTTATTTATTAAGACAAGCATCATGAATGTATGCACACAAGGGAACTATGAAGGGTCACTGTACATGGCAATGTGCAAATGAAAAGGACATATTATAAATGAGTAGTGATCAGTTATTAAGTACAGTGAGTGTATGACTATAAAGTTCTTGACAATCAAATTCACTCACCACAATCAATGTCCTATGACTATCAAGTCTATGTCAGTTAGTGTCTCAAGACTCCAAGAGCTATGGTTGTGTATGCAGCAATAGGTCCTTATGAATGTGGAGTCTTCAAAAAATACAGTAAGTCAATGACAAATATTACAATAGTGATCAAAGAACATCTTGAAAATTTAACCATTTGTCAATACTTGTAGCAATACATGCAGGGAAATAATCCTCCCATTTCCAACACAAATCATGAAATATATTATACTTGAGAAAAGGACAAAAGGAGTTGCTGCCTAGTTTCATTTTTCTATTCCACCTCAACTGGCCCAACTATTTGTATTCCAAAATGGTTCAAAACATGTACATCCCCTGCTCCCTACGAAACAAATGGGTAGTAGCCTCTCTATGGTTGTGTAGTATCATAGGAATTTGGTCCACAAAAAACCTACAAAAGCCTCTTAATCTTAGACATAGACTCACATAAAAATCATTAAAAGAGAAATAACTAAATAATGTCAGTCATACAGCTGACAAGACCTACTATCACCTTCATGCATGCTAGTTAAGGAGGTCGATTGAAGGTCCTACAATGGTGATGTGCCCCTTCACTATTTTATCATCTCTCGATGACCCTACGTATAAATTTCAAATATATCACTGAGAGGCTTAACATAAAACATGTAGCATATAAGAATCTAATAAATCTAGGAGATGGAAAAGAAAGAGAAGATTGACAACCAGAAAATGCACCAGCAATCGATGTTTCTCATACCACTGAACACTTGCACCAGCAACCGATGTTGTTATTTTCTTATATACTTTGACAAACTTCAGTATTACCTATAGTCACAATCAGAAAAGGATCAATGATAGTCGTAAATGCATATGACATCAAACAGTAATCATGAAAAATCCTTATTGCAAGGTGTTGGTCCAAAAGAGTGATCAATAACATGGCTTTACAAATTCAATGTGCATACTTACAAATCAATTCAGGGAACCATCTAGCTCTGCTCTAGTCTTTATTGTGTCGATTATTGCCTCGTGGTCAGACTCATGCACTTTCCACAAGTTCTTGTTTGCAAGTTTACCCTTATATTTGATCAAATGAACGTTGGTGGCGATGACAAGGTTTGAATAGTGAAGAATTTTTCGATGCATGTCAAAGTCCTCAAACAACCAAACTACAACATTCTTAACTGGATACCTTTGAAGCCATGTTCCAGTAACAACCATGGAACCTGTAGGATATTCTATGTTTTCTCCGTCTATAACTGGGGACTCCAATTTCTTTTTGGCCTCGATATAATGACACAGGTAATAATTTATACCCTCTTCATTGTCTTCATCTGCAATCACCGCATAAATGTGCCCTTTATTGATATGTTCATCTTGTTAAATTTATTTACTAAGCAACATAATAAAACTTGTAAGTAAGATATATCACCTGGTTCTAGTAGGTTCGATACATGATCAAAGTCAATGGATGATTGCATCTCCATGATTTGTAGAGTCGTCGGGAGCTGATAAGTGTCAAGTGGGGTTAGACTTCTTACAAACCATTCATCAACCCACTCTATTGACTCGCAATCATTCCATGATTGAAGTGTACATGCATAAAAAAATGATGCCATCTTCGTTGTATGGATAGTCCATGTACCTGCATTGGAACTTCTAAAAGAGTGTAGCTCGCTCGATCCTGTTAGTGTACGACAATCCTCATATTTTGCAATGTTAGTATCATCTACTAAATGTGAAAATATATGAACTAAAGAATTGCTTTCACTACCTGGACCCATTGAACCATTGCACCACTGGACAATTGATCTTGCATCTATCAACTTTACACTATTTGTGTACTTTAACTCTTCTCGTGCTAGGGCTCTTTTGATACATGCACCTGCTCCATCATGCTCCCCCTTTGCATGCTCGGCCTCTGAGAAGTTCCACATATGTTGAACACCACTAATCATATGCATCCTGCTCAAGTAGTAAAACATTCTGGCGTTCTTGAATTGTGATGTACAATTATTTGACCATATGATATGCTAACTAAATGATATTCCCCTACTAGCCAAATCGGCATAGAACATATGAAAGCAACCTTGAACAAACTCTGTAGAATGTGTGTGATCATCACTGATGTAAAAGTGATACTCCCTCAATACTTTCCTATTTTCCTTTGTACTATCATTTGCACGAATGAATGATGTATGTACAAATATAGCAACCACCACAAATTTGTAGTACTATGATTGCACCTCGTTCTGTGGTTGTAGTGTGTAGTTCTCAGCTAATTCGACAACTAAAATGATATGACGAAGTGGAAATATGTCCTTGCATAACTTGAACTGTGAGTCCAACTATTGTGCTTTCTGTGTATGCATTGCATAATCATAAACCGCCCGATCACAAAAAATTCCCATAAACTGATACACTGGAATCTTATCACTAACCAATTCACACTTCTTTTCTTCTTTCCCATCTTTTAGACTGTATGCCACTGTGGTATATTTGCCAAATTCCACAATTTTGTCTCCAATTGTGTGTGTACTAGCCATGTGTTGGAAAATTGGAAAATGTTGCATGCCACCACAATGATCACATGTGCCATCCAAACATGATTTTTTATAAAAAAATTGACCATCCTCTCTTTCACATAAAATGGAAGACAAAAATTTCCTTGACGATTTAGGTGGAGGAATTATGTTGCATTCCTGCAAAACATTGTCAGTATGCATATCTACACATATACGTCGATAAACATCATAATGGTTAGAAAACTCAATATGAACCCTACAATAACAAGTAGTGCATGTGTGATTTATTTTGACATAAAAAGGCTTTAGCATTTCAAAATACCTTTGACATACTGTAATTTCAGGAAACTTTTGTACAAAATCAGCAAAAAATTGGGTTTGAGTGGTATCCAAATAATGCATTGGATGTGGCTCATGGTTTATACTACCAATTATCCTTCTTACAAAATCTCTTTGATTTGGAGAGGTTCTTGTGTTATCCTTCCAATAATTCACAATTAAAGTTCTCAAGCCTTGAGAAATTCTTGTGTCTTTCCATGGCACTCTACCCGAAAATGCCCATAACTCATTTCTATTTGGATCCTCCAATCTTTCACACCTTCCTTTGGCTCTCATTAGAGATGATCTACTTATTTTCAAAGACTTACTTGCCTTTGTAAGTTTCACCTTGTTCCTTGTTTGACTACTTAACAGTGTTGTCATCATACGTCGTGTGGCACAACTATCCTTCGTGTGTGAGGTGGAACCCACAATCTCGTATGCACTCATCAAGTTTTTGACAATGGAATTTTCACTTGAGTCATTCAAAACTCTTAGCCAAAGAGCCTTCATGTTGGGCCTAAATTTGAGTTGCCTCATCATTTCAACAAATAGCTGGCATCTTCCACCCTCACTTAGCTTCACAAAAAACAAAATCCATATCCTTTATGCATATCTTTGACATGTACGTTATGGAATCTTATTAGGAATCCATTTCAAAACATTGGAATCAATATCAATCAAAAATGTATGTTTTCTATGCAAAACTCTATGAGGAATTCTCAAATGTAAATTTGTGTCAATATTGGGAAGGTCAACAACATTGGGGATAGATCATGTACCTTCAATTGGAGGTGCAATTGATGACATACCTTGAGATTGACATGTAAACGATGTTGTACCTCCAACTTGAGATGTCATTTATGGAGTTCCTTCAAATAGAGATGTGTTTGCTGATGTACTTTCAAAACGCAATATTTTTTATGGTGTTTCTTCAATTGGAGATGTGATTTTCGATGTACCTAGAAAACCACATGTTGTTGTCAATGTGTCTTCAACTAGAGATGTGCATTGAGCTTCACCTATGGTTGATGATGTGCCCCCAACTTCTGTATCCATTCCTGTCCTTCCACGAACTTTCCTCATTCATGCCTGTTGTTTTTCCAATTTGACATCTCTCTTAGATTACATGGGAATTTGTGGCTGTATGGGCTGCAATTCCTTTGCTTCACAAGCTACATTTTTTTATTCTCTTCTCCTTGAATTTTTAACTGCACGTTCTTCTGGTGTTAGAGGCTTCGATCATTTCCTCGGCATGACCTTGAATGCTACATGTCCACAAACACACATAAAACAAAAGTAATTAATGCATTTTATAAAAAAAATGATGCAAAGAGGGGTGGAAACCATTCAATACAGAAAATCAATGAAAATCACAAACCTAGGGTATAAATTGCTGCCACCTAAATGAAAACTAGAGACTCTTGTGTTTATTTTTCTCAAAAACAAATTTTTGATTGTCAACAAAGTCATGAAGAATATGGATTCAAAGAAGGGTTTGTGATGCTATATCTTATCATTATTCACTATTTCTTTGGCAATGAGGTTTTCCAAATTAGATAAAAATATTTTTTTTCCATATTAGTTGAAAAAAGAATGAAATACAGTGAATTCCACTAGCCATGCTGGAAATGGACTACTATAAGCAATGCAAATAGAATTCATAAGTAAATTTTTGTTAAGTAAATGTCATGTTTTTTTATTTTTTTTGTTCTTCAAACTCATAAAAATTGAACTTTTTTATGCAAATCCCATCTAATTCAATGTTGAATTCTAAGTCGAATTTTTATGATTAATAAAATCATTAAGGAAATTTAGTTTATATTGTTAAAAACAAACAAATATACTAAATACAAACATTTCAATTTACCAAAATGATTATATTACCTCAAATAATGTAAAATGATGTAGAAACTTCAAAATATCTTCTTCTACGTTGTCTACCATGCATATTGGTGGTAAAAAGGTGATGGATCAAGCATAGATAGGTACAATATGAAGTCAACTATAGAAAAAAAAATTCGTTTCTGACTCAGATAAAGCATTGAACCAAACAAACACAGGATAATGTGGGCCTGAATCACGGGGTCAACCCTTATTTTTACCATTTCAAGGTAAAACCCATTTGGTGCTCGCCAAATATGTTCCTCTGAAAAGGAGAGACTTTAGAGAGAGGGAGAGACACAAAGTGGGAGAGAGATAGAGGGAGTGAGAGAGAGAGAGGGAGTGGGAGAGGTAATGGGAGAGAGATAGAGGGAGTGAGTGAGTGACATACCTAATAGAGGGATTAGGGTAGAGAGTTTAATTGGGTTTAAGGGTTTAAGTGTTGAGGGATTAGGGTTCAGGTTATTGGGTTGAGGGTAGAGGGTAGAGGGTTTAAGGGTTTAGGATTTAGGGGGTTGAGGGTTGAGGGTTTAGGGTATAGGGTTGAGTGTTTAAGGTTTTAAGGGTTGAGGTATTAGGGAAGAGAAGGTGGGATGTATGGAGGGAGAGATGGAGGGAGAAGTGAGATAGAGATAAGGAGAGAAGAGGAGGGAGGTACAAATATAGATGTGGGTTGAGGATCCAATGTATAGAGTAGATGGTTGAGAATTGAAGGTATAGGGTTGAGGACCTATAGGGTTGATGGTTTAGGGTATTGGTTTGAGGGTATAGGGTTTAAGGGAGATGGGAGAGAGATAGATGGATTGAGTGAGTGAGAGAGAGACCTAAGAGAGGGAGAGGGGGTGGGATGGAGAGACTTTAAAGATAGAGAGAGAGGGAGGGAGGGTTAAGGGTAGAGGGTAGAGGGTAGAGGGTTTAAGGGTTAAGGGTTAAGGGTTTAGGGTTTAGGGTATATGGGAGAGAGATAGACAAAGTGAGTGAGTGTGTGAGAAAGAGAGACCTAAGAGAGAGAGAATGAGTGAGTGAGTGAGTGAGTGAGAGACATAAGATTCCCTCTCTAGTGTATAAGGGTTCAGGGTTTAGGGTTTAAGGGTCTAGGATTAATGGATTAAGGGTTGAGGGTTGAGGATTGAGGGTTAAGGGTTTAATGGTTTAGGGTTTAAGGGTTGAGGGTCAAGAGTTTAAGGATGAGGGTAGATGGTTGAGGGTATAGGGTTTATGGATTAGGGTACAACGTATAGGGGTTGATTTTTTAGGGTTAATGGTTTAGGATTGAAGGTAGAGGGTTGAGGGATGAGGGTTTAAGGGTAAAGGGTTAAGGGTTGAGGGATTAGGGTAGAGAGTTTAATTGGGTTTAAGG